>OY720346.1:9743463-10343463 GCA_963082975.1 Labia minor | reverse complement strand
TGATAAACTTATCAATTAGTAAGAGAGAGAGAAAAAATTCTATCGTCATTGTATTTATTCCCTTCACTTGGTCATTGATAGTCAATTTAACCAATTAAATAAAAAAAAAGTATAAGCTTAGTAATTTAAATTTTAATCTTTTCACAATTAATATGATAATCAAATTGAATGATAAAATAAATATATATTTTTTATTCCCTAGAATTAAATGATTTAGAATTAGTTTTTAGAATAACGAAGAATTATTTTAATAATTATTACAAAATAGCTGTGCTCAAACCGCCTTCGGCGTTCATCACACCTAGACGGGGGTTCTGCCCCCTGTACATGCGAAGTAATACATAGTATTTGGTTGAAAGTTGTATGTAAAAGGTTTTCATCCATTTTGTTTCAACCAGTATATTACATAAAACATTCACTTGTTTTTGTATTCTTATTTAAAATATAGTATATTTTAATTTAATCAATAAATTAATTTTATATTATTATTGTATTATTGTATATCTATCTATCTACCTATCTCTGTGGTACTCAAAAGTTTTTGGCCGCAACAACCACATTTCTCCAAGTGTCCTATCTGGAGCAATAACCATTTAACTTCTACCCTGTCCCATCTCTCTCACGTTCCTTCCTACATTGTCCACCCATATTAAAAAGGTAGGTGAAAATCAAATTATGAGATCAAAATTAGAAGAGGCAAATATTATAAACATTCTTTGCATTGTATTCTTTGCGCTTCTGAATGACAACATGTACATATCAAATTTTAAAAAATTAATTTCTGCAGTTATTGATTAGATATTAATAAAATTTATATCCCATGTTCAAGTAGAAATATGCAAGAATATTGTCATCTAATTTCATCGAAATCGGTTCAGCCAATTTGAGTCTATAACGTCAAAATTTCTGGACAGAAAGATAGACAGACAGGAAAAATTCTAAAGTCACTTTTGGATTCTAAAGGTTATGAAACGCGAAGTTATGCAAAAAATTTTAAATTCTGAGCCATGTGCAGACAAAAACCTTTATATATAGCAGGTGTGGCCAAACTTTTAGCTTTTAGGGGCTACTTTTTCAATAAAATATAGTCTGCGGTCGACTATGGATATGGGCAAATAATTTTAAAATTTTAGAAGATAATTAAAGAAGTCATTATATATATCGCCGATTTAAATTGCAAACCTCCACTTTTGGTCAAACATTACATTTTCACACTATTAGAAAGAGAAAAACACCTTACATTGGCTATGAAACACCGCTATTATGCACCTATTTAATTGAAATCACGTGACAAGCAAAAAATTTATGCTTTTTAAGAAAGTTGTGCAAAATATGCTGAATATGAGTAAGCAGGTTTGCAATCTAAGCCGACGATATATTTTTTATTTTATGAATTCTAACAATATTTATTAAAATTTTAAAAAATACAATGTTAAGAAATAAATACGAACAAAACAAATTTTAAGCATACAATTTTTATTTGGATGAAACCTGGCATTGCAAAAGAGCAGCAAGTTTCTCAAAATTTGGCTCCTATGAACTTAAAGCAATTCTTAAGCATGACTCTAAATGTAGATCCGTTATTTGCGATCGCTGTTTTGTTTTGATCGCATTCATATAAGAAAATGCGGATTCACATAAATATGTGGAGCCAAAGAAGGAATTGAAACGAGCAACCATTGTCCAAATATTTGGATATTTATCTTTGCTTATTAGTTTCCAAAATCTATTTATTATGTAATAAATAAATATATTTTATATTTATATTATTTTTGATCAACGAATAAAAAAATTACAATATATAATATGTTTGTAATAAAGTGCTAAAAAATGGGAAAAAATTATATATTATTAATTATATAGTCAAATACTAAAATATAGAAAGGTTAAATCAATAATATATTTATATATGTTCTTAGATATATGAAAGATATGTTAGTTTTAATTATTATAATAATATTAATAAAAAAAAAATTGTAAATGGAAGGGCTGTTATTTTTCATTTAAATTTATAACTTCAATTAAAATAAATACTTCATTTTGGAATGGATATGAGAGAATGGGGAGGTAGAGGCGAAATTTGGGTAGAGTAAAGTAGTCTAGGATTAAACGGTGTTTTGAGAAAGGGAAGCCCTTGGATAATAAGTATATAAATTATCGGTATAAGAAAAATATAAATCTATGGTATATATAAAAGATGTAATAACATATGATCTAAAATTATTTTTTAATAAATTTAAAAATAATATCCCGGGTAGCGAGTAGATTCTTTTCTATAAACCCAGTAGAAAAGAATTGTATTTCAGGGATTGGCGTCCCTGCCCTCACGTGAGCTCATGATTTCTTCTAAATCCCTCTTCTACCTGGAGGAATCATGTCCTTTACCCATTGACGCCTTTCCATCCATTCCCTTACTCTTACTCTCCCCCCCCTCCCCTGATCATTCAAAAAATCAAATTTATTTGGATGAAGGAGAATACCTAGCATAGCTTCATTAAAAAGAAAAAAAAATTGAAATCTTGTCTCTTATAGGAGACTCTTTAGAGTCTCCTATATATATTTGAATTAACCCCCTTCGGGGGTTAATTCAAATATATCCAGATTACGTCACTTCTCCGACTAGCAAAACCCCGTTTATTCACGAGTGAGACATGTCTTATGTGCCTCTGAGAGGACCCACCTCTCCTACGCTTCATATTAGTAAAAACTTGGAACTCATATTTATAGAACTCTTTGGAGAATTAGCAGAAACACTTCTATTCAATTGGATTCAGTTTATACAAATTAATAACAAAATTTCATAAAAAATGAATAAAATTAAAAAGATACAACAGAATTTTCGCCAGATTTTCAATAAAATGGATTTTTAGTGAAATATAAATGAAAATTATAATTAATTTTTATTTGGTATCATGTTTACACTTGAAATAAACATTTTCTGATAACAATATATAAAACGCATATCAAAATACTCGTTATTCAATGTAGATTCATTTTCACTAGCATTATATAATTTTATGATGCTTCCTTAATTAAATATTAATTATTGAATTTTGACAGATGAAATGTGATTTCGGCTGCCATGTTGAATGACGTCGATTCTTTTGATCCATTATATTAAATGATTATTCTTTGCATATCTCTTCTCTCAATACAAGATTATTTTTGATTCTTGTATTTCTTGTATTATAACTATTTCCATGATTATTTTTCTTTGTTTAATCAATATTTAATGAATAAAGTCTTTGCCATGTATTGCTTATGGGCTGAATTTTCTTAGCCTTCAAGTGAATTTCTTTCCTATGTTTTTACTAGTTGATGTTACAGTCGCAACGGATTGGTCTGTGACTAGTAATTGTTTTTTCTGAGTTCAAATCTTTCAATTTGTTTATTTTTTATAATTTTATTCTTTAGATTTTTTTTAATAATATAATTATAAATGTTAATATAATATTATTTAAATTAATTATTATGAATATTAATTAATTTTATTAGTATTATGTTAATTAATTAATTCCTTAGGAAATAATTTTATTGTTTTTATATATGAAGCAATAAGAAAAAATTGAATAAGTTTCATGAAATGTAAAATTAATTTTTAATAAATTTAAAAATAATATCCTGGGTAACCGGTAGATTCTTTTCTATAGTTCCAGTAGAAAAGAATTCTATTTCAGGGATTGGCGTTCCTGGCCTCTCGTGAGCTCATGATTTTTTCTTGCCTTCCCTCTCCCATGGAAAAATCATGTCCTTTACCTTTTAACTTTTCCAGCTTCGCGGGCTACTTTTAAAGCCTTTGCGTTCGACCGGTCGACCGCGGTCGACGTGTTGGCCACCCCTGATATATAGGTATTACATCATTCTCGGTCACGTGAATGTGTGAAAACGGCACACTCTTTAAGGGCTCAATTATCTAATCCGAGATCTTTTATTCTTATATTATTTTTATATTGTCATATTAATCATATATTTAAAAAAATGTCTGATTTGTTATATGTTTATAAGAAATATCATTATTTATAGAAAACCTTAATGTAATATTTTAAACTAAACTTACTTTAATCTTTCAAATAAAATTTGTCTTAATTAAAATCTCAAGGAACTTATAAAACTTGAACAGACAGAAATGGAGTATAGGCTCCGAGTACCATCCAATGAGTTAGTTATGATGATGATATAAATTATTTAATTGATATCTATTTAGATACTATATAAAACGTATGTATTATAGTTAAAATGCATTATTTTATTTTATTTTTTTAATTTTCTTTTGACTTTAAATTAATATATGTATTTTAAATATTTATATTAAAGAAATAATATATATAACGGAATTTTGTAAATTAAACCACATATTGATATTTGTTATTGTAAATTTATTTAAAAAATACAAACATATACACAACGTTTCGATTGCTACTTCTGCAATCGTTATCAAGCGACTGCACTGTACGAGCGTCCAGTGACAAGTGATAATAATATATAAATAATATATAAATAAATAAAAAAGAAAACCTCTTATTTTTTATATTTTTCCATAATTTATTTTCTTTGAAATTTAAATAGGTAACAGAATGTCAAGTTAATTATTAATAATAAATAATAAATAAATAAAATAAACGATTTCTTTTTGTCAGTTAGGATTTTAAAATTTGTAAAGAAAACAACCTTTGCCTATTGACAAATGGATTTGTTTACTTGAGTGCTTATCACATTTTCTCTCATTCATTGATTAATTCATTAAGGAAATTGTTTTTCTTTGATGAATGATTTAAAAGAAGATAGGTTATATATTTAAACCTCTTCTATTCAAACAGCCTAACCTAACTTTTTTTCAAGTTATATAAACATTCAACTCTTGAAATTATTTAAAATTACCAATATAGTTTTGTTTGTATTTTTTATCGTATTTACATATAAAAAATATATTTCATATTCCATAAATAATTAAATTTGTATGTAAATATGTTAATTAAGGCAATTTGTCAAAATATTACGAAAATTAGAACTTATATAATATCTATTATCATCTCTGGATTCTATATTTTTTTTTAACTTTTATATAATTTCGAATTTATAATTTTTTTTATTAATTTTATTAATATAGAGAAAAACGTTTGTATAAATGAGTGAATATGATATTATAACTTAATTTTTTGAAAATAGACAATGATTCATTTCATTTTAATTTTTTTTTATGTTTTTTGTTTTTGAAAGATAGCCAATAAATTTCTATATATTAATAAAAATAATTATATATTTTACTCCTATTAATTTGGTGACAATGAATAATATATTTGAATCAATGTATTGTATATATATATATATGGATTAATTATAATTGAGATCAAAGAGAAATTAATGAATAATTCATCTTGATGGGAGTCAAGAAAGGTTATCAATTTTAAAAATTCAATCCTTATAAAATGTATATAGAAAAAACTACTTAATAAGGATTTCACTGACTATTGAAATGTTTCAACCAGTCACAAATTTTTATTTATAAAAAAATTTCATTGCCTTGGCTAAATGGGTACAAAAGATGGAAACTCTTCCAGTTGAATTAAAATATTATTAAAAATTAAAATGATAATAGGATTAATTTAATATTAATTTCAAATTCTAGTTACAATTTACTTAAATCCCAAAAAAAACGAAAAAGTTTAAATTATTTCATTTTTTGATATCTATCTTTCTTATCATGGTGCTTATGGACTTAAAAGTTTTTGCCAATAGTAACTTTATTCATTTAACCGTTTATATTCTGAACCACTTCCAAACAAATTATATCCTCTCAAATTTCTTCACATTCATCTTTAAATGATCTACCATTGCATTCAAGGACTACACACCGGTTATTTCTTTTTTATATGTTTAAATTTTATAAATATCTGTAAAAATGAATTCTATAAAGCTCTTCTCTGTTAGTATTTGGGATTAAGTTGAGAATAATATACCTACTGAAAATACTAAAACCGTGTTAACTTGAAAGAGAAATCCTTATCTTGTTGTATTGTCTCGACCAAAGCAGGAGGAGACGTTCATGACATTCAATAAATATAAAACATAGAAAGGTGCATCCAGCGAGTTATTCTTATTATAGAACATTGTCAAACTACTACTTGCCGGACGTCCGTTTCAGTCTTATGTTCTTAAGTTGAGAATAATATACCTACTGAAAATACTAAAACCGTGTTAACTTGAAAGAGAAATCCTTATCTTGTTGTATTGTCTCGACCAAAGCAGGAGGAGACTTCATCCGAAGTCATCCTTAAAGATCGAAAAAGCCGGATCCAAGTTGAACTTCGATTTCATGACTTATATATGCATGAAACTTGTCATAATAGGAACATTATACTATCTACTATCATTCGTCCATCCATCAGTTGGAATTCGATAGCTATATTTGACAAAAACAATTGGGCTGCTAACAATTAAGTATACCTGATAAACTCTGTACCTTCATCTTCACTTCCTCTTTCATCACTGTTAAATCAGAAATAGGTTCAGAAAATTTCTAAATTTATATATTATAATGTGAAATTTCTTGTATATATTACTTTAAAAAAATTATTTATGCTTTCAATATAATAGTATTTTTTATATTTAAAATAAAATATTATTAATTATGTTTATTAAAACAAATGAGAGTATTTTTAAATTACAAAAAACATTTAAAATAGAAATCCAAATCAATAAAAATAAAAAAAAATAAATAATTAGAAAATTAAAAATAGAGTAATATATTAAAAAAAAATTTAAGTTTATCACTTAATGATGATCGTGATATTTTCAAAATGATAATCTTCCACCTAAAACACCATTAAGTTAAATTAAATAATTATTTTCTAGGTAATATGAAAATAGGTCTTTTTTAATTATTTTTTCCTCTAATGTTTAAATTATTATAAAGTTTAAAGTTTTTTCAAATCATGATTTCTTCATTTTTATATTATATATAATGATAATTTATAAAAACTAATCACTTCTTTACAGAATTTTGAAATTTTATTTTTTAATTTCAACCTAAGAGGATTTTTAAAAAATAATTATAATAATTTTTTGATAAAGTAAAAATAAATAATAATTGTTAAAATGATAGTGTTTGTTAAAATTCTAATTTATTTCAATAGTTTTCATTAAAGAATTTTTATTTTTCTAACACCTTCCCAACACCACTTCAAAAACAAAGAAATAGTGCATAACTTGGAACTATCTTTAACCTTATATAATCTCATTTTGTAATTATATACATTTAAAATCTCATGTTAAATATTATTTTGGTTTATTTTAAAACTCTGATTATGTATATAAATACAGTTACCTAATTTAGAAAGATATTCTATATGGGGTTTAGAAGAAGAACACCAACTAACAGCAACAAGGAAATGAAACTCGGTTTGTGCACAGCTTGTGTTATTTATATATGTATTACATACGAAATAATTTTACATGTTCTAAAATAAACTAAATAAAATTTATTATTGTTTTTGTAATTAAAAAAATGCAATATGCTTATATAATAAATTATTTTTTAGTTTATTAATAGAAAAATTACATAAAATTAATTAAAATTAAACTTTAATTGTAATTCAATCATTTTTTATTTATTTTTTATTTTTAATATAAAATAATAATAATAAAATATTTAAAATAAAAAATATATTTTTATTTGATTTAATGAATCTTAACATTTTTATTATTTTTAAATTATTCAATTTAAAAAAAATTTACCGAAAATCAATTTAATGATTTTGACTAAATGTGATTAAAATCATTTAGTGTATTATTTCTACCCTTTAATTTTTATCAGATTGAATAGTAATAAGGGTCATTATTAGCGATTTTTTAAAAATAGGTATTAAATTTAGAGTTTATAGAAAATCTTTTGATAATTATTAATTAATTTTTAAATTTGAAGTATATTTTTTCATTTCTTTTTTTTTATTTTAGCATAATCGATAAATTTTATATTTCTTTCTTTTTTGTGAATTACTATTGTCCTCTGGTTGGATGAGTAATTTGGAGCCCATTCTGCCCTAATTCTAGTTATTTTCTATGGAGAGGGATTGTTTTAAGGCACGAGCCACCCGGAAATATGACTCAGTCTGAATATGAAGGGAGTTTCGAGTGTCCTCCTCCCAGTCAAGTCTAATTTCTCTCTTTCTCTCTTCAGAAGAGAGAGAAAGAGAGTATCGAATACGGGTGGAATAAGCACAAAGGATTCTGAGCCTCTCTTAAAACAATGGCAGCAATCTGGCGTGACAAAACGCATACAGAAGCATGCACGATTGGCCGCAAAATTATAATTGCAAGCCTATTATACGCTCGAATAGCATGAGAATGGATCTTTACCATGACATTATTATTACCGGATGAAGGGTTGGTAGTACTGATGGTTAGTACACCAATCGGGGGTGGGTAGCAATCGTGCTCAGGATTAGAGTCAAACCCCATCCCATGACCATATCACATTCCAATCACAACACTCATTATTGAATTCTCCTTATAAAATTAATTATATTCAATTATAGAATATTTAAAATAAAAAAAAGAATAATATATTTACATGATTTAGATAATTATTACTTCAATGTAATTATTTATTTATTTTTTTATTATCTTATAAATAATTATTATAATATTATGAGTTTCACATAAATAAATAATATATATATATATATATATATATATATATATTATATTATTTTGAACATTTACACCCTCCATTCCAAAAGAAACCGAACTTTTAAAAAAAAATAGTACCACTAATGCCATCTGTTGTAATATTTTACCCGTAGATGGCTTAGTCCCTCATTGACAACTGGTATAAATTTCATGACATTTGGATGCATACAACAAAAGTTATTGCGTTTAAAATGTCAGTGTGTTTTGTACATCGGTCGAAAAATGAGTTTCAAATATAGAGCTGCAATTGATTTTTGTGTTAAACTTGGTAAAACTTTAACTGAAACGCACCAAATGCTACAAAATGCATATGGTGATGATTGTCTATCCCGTACGCAAGTTTATGAGTGATTCGGGCGATTCCAATCGGGTAGAAAGACGCTGGATGATGACGAAAGATCAGGCCCCGTCCCAGGACCGGATTACCGGAAGAAAATATCGAAAAAGTCCGTGAATTCATCAAAAATAACAAAAAAACGTTTAAAAAATTTTACTTGGGCGTCATAAAGCGTTCGCTGGCAATAATTCGTCGTATTCGGCCAGAATATCGAGAAATCGGCAGTTGAACTCTTTTGCACGATAATGCATCATCACAGCGACTTGTAACTGAATTTTTGGTCAAAAATCACGTTATTCCTTTGCCCTATTCACCCGATCTGGCTCCATGCGACTTGTATATGTTCCCTAAACTTCATTTGGCGATGAAAGGAAAGTGGCACGCATTGATTGAAGCCATTGAGAAGGCGACGACCGACGTCCTAAAGACCATTCCAATAAAGTACATGGGGCAGTCGTTTGACAACTTGTTGGAGCGTACAAATTTGTGTATCGATGCAGAAGGGGAATACATTGATTAATAAAAATGATTTGTTCCAAAATGTACATTGTCTTTTTTGTTTTTTTAAAAAGTTCGGTTTCTTTTGGAATGGAGGGTGTATATAAGAATTTCTCTTTTGTAAGTCAGGTTAGGCTTTGGTGTCAAGGTAGGATGAGTTCAGCTGTTTCTCAAACAAGAAGGCACCTTGAATAAATTATTTAATCATCATGTTATATATATAAATTCCACCATTCATTCAAATTTATAAAGAAGATTATATAAGATGATAATTAAAAATATTTCTTTTTTTTTTTTTAATTTTTAATGATTTTATAAATGTAAACTCTTTTTCCTTATTCCATTTTGAATTCTTAATTGATTGGATGCAGGCAGTTGGTCGCCATTATTCATTTAAATTCTTTTTTTTTGCCACATTTAAAATTGGGAATATATTCTCTTTTTCTATCAGCATCTGGTCTCACTTTCAATATTAAGCTACACATTTCAAGGAAATATGTTTCCCCCATTTGAATGATATTCATCACTGATTAGCAAATTCTTCGAATAAAAAAATTTAAAGTAAGATTAATGATTTCGTTAAAATAATGAGATGATATCATATTTATGGCAGCCGACCCATCTCCTCATCTCTTTTCTTAATGACCTTTATATTGTTTTTGTTATTATTTTTCCTTTAATAATCAAAGAAAACAAATCTTTTAGAGTGAGGTGTTGTTTCGGTAGATAAAAATCTGAACAGTTTGGTGACCTCAAAAAAAAGACGTCGATCCTCTCAACGCGATGAGTTGATCCTCATTCATAATCAACCGCTTTGATTATGCAGGAATTTCCTTATATGTGGTCAAGTTAAGCTTTAAAAAAGAAACTGTTGTCAATTGAGACCGCCTCTTGTTATAATAAAATAAATATTAAGTGAAAGCCCTTTTTTTTGAAAGAGAATATCAAGAAGCAACATTCATGAAAAGAAAGATGATTTCTAAGTAAAATTTACATGAAGAAGCTTAATCGAGCTTTGATTTATTAACATTAAAGAGAGATAACATGAATCAAAGGGTTATTGTTTCTTGGTCTCCCCCCTTTCCAAAAAAAAACGGGGCATCTGTTTGGTCAAGGCTTCTTTACTATATCCTGAAAGTTGAATGTTCTTTATTTAATATTAGCCTTAAATTTTAAAAATTATCAGGATGAAAGAAGAAATAAGAATAGTAATGAAGTTAATCAATTTAATTTATCACAGGCATCGCATTAAATGAGATTAAAAAACTGTAAGAAGAAGAAAGGAGAAGGAATTTTTGGTGAAATCCATAATTCCTTCAAAGAAGAAGACGAGGAGAGCAGATGAAGAAATCTTGTGCGCACGTGAAGATAAGAGCGCTATAACCTGTAGTAGATCTCATCTCTATCATTAAAAATTTAACTATCACCGTAGAATATTTAAATAATATGAACAAACTTATTTCAATCAACAACTCTATACATCATAAAATAATAGAGAAATTATGAAGTTTATTATAAATCCACTTAAGATAAATATATCTACTAAGACTCTTCAAAAGAAAAGGTGAATTTTGAATTTTTCGCGGGCTGATTCGATTATCGAAATATTTTTGTTATGTTATGTTCTCATATGTGCATTATGAGCCATTTTGGATTAGTACTTTGTTTTTGACAACTGGAAAAAGTTAGAGTGTTCTTCGATTTTTTACTTAAAAAAAAATGTAACAAAGAATCTGTATTAAATTTTGCGTTAAAAATGGAATAAAATGCTCCAACGCACTTAAAATGTTGATCATTTTAGGTTATGTTAATAAAATCTTAAAAAATAACTAATAAATAATTAAATTTCTCAATATTTATATACAAAATAATTATGAATACATTTTAAGTTAAGATACCAGAACTACATTAATCTGATAATATAAATTATTATTAAAGGTCCTAAAATATTATTTTGAGAAATTAAAAAGATTTCCTTCTTTCATTTGTGTAGTTGAATAATCCAATGTTTCAATATTGATTTAATCTTATAATTTCTCTCTTTTTTCAATTATTATTATTTAAAAATTAATTAAATGAAAAATTAAAATCTCAATAGGTAGTTCACTTATAAAATGTGTGGATATTATAAAATATTTTCAACACTCTTCTCTCAATTAATTTTAAAATAAAAAAAAATAAGTATTTGTTTTCTTGTTAATTAAACTCTATAAGTAAAGTACTAATTTTTTATACTGTTATTATTCTTGAACTTTCCCACAAGCAGTCTGGAAATGACGTCACCCCACTTAAATGATGTTGAGGGTTGTTTCCTTTACACTACCCTTAATAAATTGAAAATGTTGACAAAGAGGAAGAGAGAAAGAAGAATTGTTAGATGACTTATATAAAGAAAGGGAGATGAAGAAAATAAAATAACCCTACAAATTATTATCATCCATCTAATAAAATATATAACGAGAAAACAAATAAATAAATAATATAAATATTATCTTTGTGACATTTGGATTTCATTTATAAAATAAGATTATCAATAAATTAAATCTTAATTACTTTTATTTAAGAATTATTATAAAAAATTTTTTTATTAATAAAATATGAATAAAGATAATTTGTAGATTACTTTTCTAGAAATAATGAAATTAATGAATCAAATAATTTCACTTTTAAATAATTTTATCAATTTTTAAAACGGAATGTCTCGTATGTCGATTCAACGAAAGTTGGTTATTATTTATTTTTTCTTATCCGGATGAGAGGCAGGTGCAGGGCAGACGCAAAGAGTTCACCGCTCCAAAATAGCCACGGCCCAGTTTTTCATCCGGAGAACGAATCACAGGAATGATGAGGATGGAAAGGGATGAGAGGAGAGAAATGGAGGAGAAGGGATTCTTGGGTAAAAAGAACAGAACAAATTGAAGGGATTAAAACGAATAAGATGAGCTCATCCCAAGTGAAGTCAGTCACGTTTATATTGCAAAAAACTAGGTCTACGTTCCTCACTTTGCACACATTCGAGCAAACATCTCGCCTCGAGACAAAAATACGCAAATTATTTTTATAAATGCATTAAAAAAAATAAGCATTTAGGAAACGAAGCCAACTGTAAGATGACATCATGCCTCATAAATGACCATTAGATAAAATATTTTGCGTAAACTCTTTCTACACATTTTCACTCAATTTAATTATTATATTATTATTATTATTATTTCAAATTAGATTAATAATAAGTAGGTATATACTTTATCAATTAATTACATGTGAATTCTTGGAATATAAGATTGCATAAATTTCAGGGGAAATAAATAAAATTACTTAATATTATACTTTACTAAACCTAACTTTTCATAAATTTTAGAAAAAAAAAAGAAAATTCAATACATTTAATTACATTTTTATTAAATAATGAATAGTTATAACAAAAACAATTTATTTACATAATCATTTTGTTCATTAATTAATAATTTAAATTTCAATAAAATATCTAAAGCATTTTTTAAATAAATTGTTTAATTTATTATTAATATAGTAAATATAGTAAATCATAGTAAATTATTAAATATTATAATAATTTTTTCAAAATGAAAGTATAAAGTGCATCTTTTTCTTTAATTACTAATTCCAACTCAAAAAACTACAATAACTAAATAATAATTATATAATTTTTCAAACTATTTGGGAGTTATTAAATATCGCATATTTAATAACTTATTTCAGTAATTGAATTTTAAAATTGTATATACTATATTTCTTGAATAAATCAATGAATGAATGAAATGAAATGAATTGAATTTTAAATGATTTTCATTTAAAAATAAATTTTCAAAATTGCAATATCAACTTTATGGCTATAACAATGTTTGAAGTGCATAGAGGTCATGCAATCTTCACCATTTACGTATGATTTCACATTTTTCGGTTAATAAATTTTTCACTGGATTTTATTTTTGAATACTCTGAATCTGTTCATCCAGATTAAATTCGTGGGGCTTTAGAAAATTAGGATTTATAAGAAATTTAAAATAATTGAAAAGTGTTATAATTATAAGTAAATTCTTCTTTATTATTGACTCATTATAAATTTGTTTATAAAAAAGTTTGTTTTTTTTATTTTCAAATCTCCAGGCTCCTTTACAAGTGTAATTGTTTTATGTAACAGATGATTTTTTTTTTGGCTAAGTGTTATTATTCAATGAGGCATTGTAATAGGGGTCTAATAAGTCTCTCAGATGATCATATTTTATATCCATTAACTTGAGTGATCATTTAGACTCCGGTACTCCCAATATGTCAAGGCTATATAATTATTTAAAAACACATTAAATGTAATTTAAGTGATATATATATATATATATATTTATATATATATATATATACCATATTTTTATATTTCTTTTTCTTTTTTTAAGACGTACATTCTTTAAAAACATGACATAATTTGCTTTACTTATTTTTGTATTTTTAAAATGCGGAAGTCCGATTTAGCTATTGGATCATTCTAGAATAACGAAAAACAACGGACTTGTTCATTTCTCTTAGGGAAGAGAGAGAAAGAGAGAAGATCCAGTCGTGTCCCGCCCGATTTGACCTATATTCTAATCCATATATTCGGTTGGTTTGTTTACATTTAGCCACCTATCTTCTCTGTTCGGGTGGGCGATTTGTTGTCATTACCTCATCGCTATTAATATATATATATATATGTTTTGCCCAATTCAAACAAACACAATTTCAATATCAAACATGTGGTCTATAAACACACACAATTACAATAAAACATACTCCCTCTGTCTCATAATATGGTACTTGATAGTTTTAATTTCACTTTTTTTACTTTTACTTTCACAATCTATCTAAATATTTTTTTCTTATTTATTTAATTAATTATATTTCTTTATAAAAAACATTATTTTCTATAAATATTTATTTATTTCATCATTACACCCTCCATTCCAAAAAAAACAGAACTTTTAAAAAAAATAGTACCACTAATGCCATCTGTTGTAATATTTTACCCATAGATGGCTTAGTCCCTCATTGACTACTGGTATAAATTTCATGACATTTGGATGCATACAACAAAAGTTATTGCGTTTCATATGACAATGTGTTTTGTACATCGGTCGGAAAATGAGTTTCAAACAAAGAGCTGCAATTGATTTTTGTGTTAAACTTGGTAAAACGTTTACTGAAATGCACCAATGCTACAAAAATGAAAATAGACTTAACTTTTAAGTCAAAAAATTAATTTTGAAGAAACATATCAAGTAATCTGGACCAAGAAAAAAGGAGAAAACTGCTAAGTATTATGGGACAGAGTTCATATTTGTCAGAAAAACAATCACTTAAGAAAAATTACTATTTACTTATTTTTTTTAATTCTTTCCTGTTTATTATAATATTAGTACGTTCACCATTAAAACTATACAATTCAATTAAATAAAGTGCATAACTTAAATATATAATCATATAAAAATCTATTAAAATAAAGTATCTTCATTATAGGTAATGGCAAAAACTATTTAGAAATAATCTGTTAAAGGTTTAATCTATAGAGTACATATAAAATTTAAATATATCTGTAAACTTGAGAAAGAATATAAAAAATCGCCTTAAAACCAAAAAATAATAAAACACCGGGTAGCAATTATTCTTAAAACCATTTTAAATATTATATTTTAATGAATTATTAATTATCGAAATTGTTTAATTTAATTATAATTAATTTAACTTAATATGCTTCATTGTCCTTTTTTTGATTGTCAATTTTTTGCCCAGTTGATGAACACGGAAATTCAAATTAAATTTTTAGTTCAACCGATGTTTTTCATACTTATTCAAGTTTTTCGTGTTTATCCAAGAGGTGTAAATTTATTGAATATACATTAAAGAATAAACAATTAAAATTAGGAAATTTATGAAAGAAAACCGATTTATATATAAGCATTATCTATTTTTTGACTTAATTTTAATTAAAACTTTTTGATGCGTTTTGATAATTCAAACAGGATCTTGGGTTAATTAATATCCAATATTCTTTGATTTATATAGATATATAATAACCCTGAACTTAACATTCATTATAAGTATAATAATTAACTTAAATGTAATGGAAAGAATGAGAGAGAAAGAGAGGATGTTGGTTGTTTCGTTGTCGGTGTCTTTCAATCGTCTCCTCCCCCAATGGATCATTATTTCATTGAGGTGTTTGAACTTTTAAGTTCTATATAATAATTTTAGTCCAGTTTTCTTTTTATGAAAGGAAATGAGAGATCATCTTAAATTGTAATTGGAACCGATAGGCGAGGAACCAAACAACTTTCAAATAACATAAATCACATCGATAGTTATGTATTCCAATTTCAAACGAAATGAATGAATGAATGAATTAGTCTTTTAAAATGTGAAATTATAAAGGTGGAGATTATTAAATAATTATTTTCAAAAATTTACCCATAATAGCTTATAAATAAGACAATTAATCATAAATTTACTAAAGATCGAACCTATTTTTAAGCCAATCAACCAATGAATAATAAAAATGATTTTTTTTTAAATTTTTGACCCACCTTTGTTTATAATATAAAATAAATACATAAATGTTGCTTAGTGCATTAATAGACGAGACGACTTTTTTCTAGTTATGAAGTCATCGTGCGCATGACGTCATGCAACGTTTTCTATGATTGAGTTTAAAAACTAAGAATAGTTTTGTTTTTTTTATATAAATATAAATGACTGCAAGAGAAAAAATAGATCAGAATTAAATGACTAATTGTTTTAACTGAATTTACAATTTACATTTATATTGCATTTACATTTATATTTAATTTGGATGTGAAATGAATGAAGAATGCGGAAAATAAATTATAAGACTTTTTAAGTTTACCCTTGAAATGAATAATATTTAATAGATAAAATAAAAATAAAATAAATAAATCTTCTTTTTTTTAAATATTTATTATTTTTTTACCTTTAAATCATATGGTTTGATCATTCAATGGTCATTAAATAAAATAGAAATAACAACTTTTTATTTTTAAATACAATCCGAGTACCGTATCAATTGTTAACACATTTACTTTAAATAATAATTATTATTATTATCAATTGATTATATGCGAAAGAATAGAGTGTTAATTCACAAATAGGATAATAATATAGATGTGGTCAGTAGACCTTGAATAACATAAAGAGAATTGAACAATCTATGTATTTTGTAAATTTTTACAGCCTTCATTTCATTACGAAGTCCAGTAGACAAAAAATTAAGGAACTTTTATAATAATCATTATAATTTAATAGCGACGCTAGATTTCTAAACGATGGAAACGAAAATTGAACAACAATCGTAAGATTGTATGATTCGTGTTAAGATTGAGGGAAGGTCAATAAGTCCATGACTTTTTAAATGAACCAAATTTTGAATAAAAAAAATATTTTATTTTTCAACGTAGTATCTTTTGAGATCAATACACATTGTCCAACGTTTCTCCAATTTTTTTTATATCCCTTCCAAAAAATAAGATTTGTCGAGGACCTCAAAAAAGATTTGTTTGTGAGATGATTTCATCGTTGGAGTTAAATCTCTTTTAGCCGAGCCATTTCTTCAGATTTGGAAACAAGAAATAGTCACTCGGAGCTAAATCCCAAGAAAAGGGCGGATGAAGGAGCAATTCGTGTCTTCATTTATGGAAATTCACTTTTTTTCATTTTCTTCTCAACGAAAAAGTCTGCTATTAATGGATGTCAAACAAAAACTAAAAGATCCAGCTTGTTCAAATTTCGACAGGAGTCAGCTGATAGTTTCAGTTATAGCAGTGTTGCCATTTCATTAAAAAGACGGTAAGTTACGGACACATTGACCTGCCCTCGTTCAATAGATATTTTTTATGAATTTTCTTTTAGTTTTAAAAAGTAAATTTTAACGGTTTATTCTTTTTTTATATTTTAAAAAAACATGAAAAGATGTGTTTTTAGACTATAAAAAAGCGAGTTTTCACATTCTTTTTCCCTCCCACCACTCCTCATCTCAAGTCACGGTTATTTTAAACATCACATAGAATCTAACAAAAAAGTAGCAATTCAAAAACTAGAAAGATCTCAATATTTTTTTTTTATTATCCCATATAATTTACAATTTTCTATTTTAACAATAAGTAAAGCTTATAACTAATTAAAAAGCTCAATATTAAAATTACAAAAAAAGGAAGATATTTATTTTAAAATAAAAGCAATAACTATGAAAAGTTTAGCAAGTGACGTTAGTCTACTCCAAAGTTAACATTCTTCCAATCGTTGCTTTTTTAAGCCATTTTCATCAAAGTTCAATCCTATCACGATTATAAGATCACATTCATCTTCCTATTATTAAACTCTAATCTAATATTTTCCCAGTAAAATTACTTTTTGCGAATCTTTTGTCACCCATTTGAGCCACAAAATCCGCCTATATCAAGGTTCTAACAAGACGGCGTAACATGTCACACAGCTCGTGCCACAAGATTATCTTTCGTATAAATAAAATTCATGTTAATCGAATAATCCATCGTTGTTTTATTGCAATTTAAAGTTCTATACCTCTAAAAGAGAAACACCCTTTAGATATTGAAAGAATAAAATTATTTAAAAGATATAAAGAACGATATTAATTGAAAATGGTGTTATATTTATGACTGCAGCATAAAAATAAATGTCTGGTTTGAAGTCAAAAAAAATTAATTATAATTTATTATTTCAAATGAATATGTAATTTAAAAAGAATAACTAATGATTAAAATTTTCATACGATATTTTAAGATATTTAAAAAAAATTAAAAGAATATGACAATTAATTGAATCAATTTTCTTCTACTTGATTAAATGATTACTTAATGAATTGAAAGATAAAAATAGAATATGACAACCGATACTTATGTATATCTATGATTATTTTGAAGTTCGGTGTTGTTTCATTTATTATTAATATTATTAAATTTTCGCTTAAACAAATAATTATAAAATAAATACCACCTGACTGACTACTTCAAATTTTAACCAATACCGGATGCAAGAGTTTGTTCTCGAGTGGTTCGCGCTATTTACGTTATTTGGGCAAATATTTACAGAATGAGTTGAGATTCTCTTTCAAAAAAAAAAAAAAAAAAAAAAAAAATGGGCTGCTTAAAAATATCAAGAAAATGGGATAGAATGAAGGCTGTGGGGAGAGGGGAAGATCAAACAGGAGTGGAGAGGGAAGGGGCAGATAAATTGTAAGTCAAGTCTCCGGTTCGTGGAGGAATAATAATGAAGCATTGTGATTGTCAACGAAGTCTTTTTTGTCCCAACTCGCCGCTTAAAGAATACGCCGGCCAACAATTTCAGGCAATTTAATTATACAAATGAATAATAGACATTCAGTTTAAAAAAAGATAAAAAAAAAAAAAAAAATTGAATGATTACTTAGCTTTATTATTTAATATTTATAATATCTTAATATTTTCATTTTCACTCCCCTTCTATCACTGTGGCATTACTGCACTTGCAATTATTATTTGCAATAGCATAACCATGAGCCACCTCCATCCAATACCTATTTTCTCCTAATCTCCTCATATCTTATCCCCATCGCAACGTTTTACTCCCAATGGTCCTTTCCAAATTGGATTTTTTTATAAATAAATATTTCTTCTTCTATTCGAGTGTAAAGGAAACCACAGTCTAAAGAATCCCCAACTATATTTGAGGATGGAGTGAGGGTATTACTATGAAATCCCCGCAATTTCCCAATAGTATCATCCACTTTCGGTCAAAAAATAGGACAGAACATTTTCTTTTCTAAAACTATTCTCATCGGTTAAAATCATCAACCACAATTCATGCATGTACAATAAAATAATAATAATATTCTTATACATTTATTATAATTATAATATTTCTTATTATTTATTAATAAATAATTCTCATTTAATAATTTTAATAACACAAGGTATTTTTTTACTGCATATCAAAGATTCAAATCTCAAATTAAATTTGTCACGAATATTTCTTCTTGATTCCACATGTTTAAATTATAATATGTTTTTATTTTAAGATTAAGTATAATGTGTGTCAATATATCATTTAATTTAATGTAATAAAAGGATAATAATAATTCCTATAATAATAGAAAAATTGAAATATATGCTTATTTATATTTGTGGGTGTGTGTGTTAATCAAAAAAAAAATATGTATAATTAAAATATTTTTGATAATATGATTAGATTTAAAAATTTAACAGGGGAAAGAGAAATTATATGAATTTAGACATGCTTTTAAAGATTTGTTAAACAATATTTCATGTTTAATCAAAAAAAAAAAGGAATCTTCTAATTAATTAAAACCGACCATCTGTTGTTTCATTGATAGGACAATTTTTTTTTCATTTTTTAAGAGAAAAAAAGAAAAATTAAAAATTTATTCAATTATTATTATTTTGAGAATGGAATGTTCCCTGTCATGATTCGTTGAACCTGTTAAGCCCAGATGTCCCCCGCTACGTTTGCTCCAATCTTCTTCTTGTGATGTTGGAAAAAGTTGTTAGATAATCATATAAAAAAAAAACGAAAGACCTGTTGGTTGTTTAATAAGCCTTGACACCGAATTTTCTCGCTCTCTCTCCTGGGGTCATTTCGCGTACCAGCAACATTGGAACCACTCAGCGCTCCCCCATCCCCACTTCAAAAAACGTTCATTTTTACAAAGATGGAAGTGCTAAAGTGAAAAATCCCGTTTGGCAAAAAGTAACATGAAGAATTCAATAAACTAGGAGTAGTATAATTGGCAAGTTGCTTTCTTGAAAGGGCGTAGACCTTGGGACATTCACTCAACATACATATATATGCTATATGCTAATCATGAATATTATCAAATCATTTACATATTTGAATCAAATAACAGATGTTAACCAATGGCTCGCTTCTCATTCCAATACTAAAAAAATATTTAAAAAAAAAATGATTTAAAAAATAATAATATTAATAAAATTATGAAATAATATATTGCTATAAATAGTATAGTTTATCTATTTTAAATTTTCATTACTATGTTATTTATTTATAATCATTTCTTTCGACTTTAACCTTTTTCATTAATTATATAGATTTATTATAATTAATGATATCATCCATTAAGAAAAAGCTTCAAACAATTTTTAATAATAATATGATCATTATTTATTATCTCTCTTTCTCTCCCTCTCTCTCTATATATATACAATATATATATAAAAATTAATGATGATAATAATAAGTATTTCAATATATCTATATTTATAAAAAAGAATGTCTGTCTGTATGTCTGTCTCGCCTAACTCAAAAACTACCCGTCCGATTGTGATGAAACTTTCAGGGATTGTTGTGGGCATACCAAGGAAGGTTTTAGTGTAGTTAAATCCAAAATTAATTTAATTAGTAATATTTTGGTAAAAGTCTATTCATGGTTACCATGGTTACATTGAAAAATTTACAATAAATAAATAAAAATAATTGGAAATCTTTTCAACTTATTATTTTGATAAATTTTATTAATATTTTTAATTTTTTTTAAACTGTCAAAAATAACATACCCATAATAACAGTTGTAATAAAAATAAAAATATAAATCACAATGTAAGTAAAATATGGAATCGTTTTATTTATATTGTTTCAATTATTGTTTGAATATTTATTAAATTTATATATAGATTTATTTACATATTTAAATGTATATTTAATAAATTTATTTGTTGATTCTTAATAATAAGAATTCCAATTACTTTCTTCAAATTTTGTTTTATTTAAAAGCATATTCAGCATTGAAATTGCCCTTAAATATGCAAGTAATTGGAAATCCAACATGTAATATTAGCAAATATTCTGGGATGGGAAAAATACTAAGATCATGTCATGTCCTATTAAATATTTTGAATTTTATTTTGAATCATACAATGGTAATGAAATAATGTAGGTAGACTTGTGAGACAAACAATAAGAATCGCTTTAATAAGATAATATATTTATCCCGAAAAATGTTAATTAAAATGTAATAACTATTAACAATTAATAAAGTAGAAATAATTTCCAAACAAATAAAAATGTAATAATTATTAACAAAAAAAAAAATGTAATAATAAAAAATAAAATTTCAATTATATTCATTTAATACATTATTATTATTATTATTATTGTTATTATTAAGTGTTCAGTTATCACATACATATATGTATACAGACACACATGCAAAAGCGAAGCTTTGCCGGGTCTACTAGTTCCCTATAAAATGTAGAGTTAAATAAACAAAAATTTGCATACATATTTTAAATTACATTACTATTAATAATCATATTATATTAATTAAACTCTTAAAATAAAAAATGGACCCTTCAATTTCATAGATGTATTCGTATAAAAATAATAATGAACAGAGAAATTGGAAAGAATCCATAATTTATTTTTCATTTTCATTATCATAAATTAAAATAAAAAAAAACATGTTTAAATTAAAATATACAAATTTAGAGTAATAGAGTTTAAATTTGTATTTTTCAATGTGTCAGAGGGCGGGTTTAAATAAATAATTGATCAGGAAAATACAAGCTCCTTGTTCAAGTCAACATGACAGACAATATTGGCCTTTAAGGTCTTAAGAAAGAATTATATATGTTTAGTCGTATTGGGAACGAACAAAGAATTACCATTTGTCTGAGTGCCGACACAAATTTATCCTCCCTGGATTCTACCATAAAATTGGATGATTAATTCCAATGAGTGTTGCTTTCTTAATAAATGCCCTTCTGATTTATTTAATATAGAAATACGATGTTATAAAAATTCAAATAAATCATAAGTTTTCTATTTATATAATGATATAATAGTTTAAAAATTATTTCAATACCATAATCTACCATAAATTCCAAAAAGTATTGAGCTTAAATAAATATATACAGTGTGTAATTAAGACCTATTTTATTTAAAAGTTTAATTAATTAGTATGTTTTTTTCATTATATCTATAAAGTATTATAATATTCTATAAATTTATTTAATAAATTAATTAAATAGATGTGTAAACTGGCGAAAATAATCTCGAGACGAAAAAAATATCAAATCTAGAAGAAATATTAAGAGATTTATATGCATAATTAACAATATTATAATCATATATATATATATAGTTAAGTATTTTTTAATGAAATTAACATTCTTGTTTTAAAGTTAAGGACACTTGGAAATTTTTCCTTTGAATTATTTATTTCTTCTTAATAATCCAATAGCAAACGATATTTAATTATATGGGTGAGATAAAAGGTGAGAGGATAAATTATTTCTAGATGATCGAGAAACTATCATTTGAAAAAAAGGGTTTTAATTAAAGCGTCTATCTTTGTCCACATCTCGTTATTTGAAATACAATATAAGCTGTTCGCCCATTCAATCAGATATTAGCCACGCCCGATTACAAACAATTTGGAATGTACCACTAAAAAAGAATCTATTTACAAAAATAATTACATTATCTTTATGTGTAATTAACTATCTATGTTATATATATACCTAATTATAAAATCCTTCAATGAATTGAAGGGAGAACTTATTATTGATACATTAATTAATTATAATGTTCACAAAATCGATTTCTATCTGCTCTACTTGTATATAAGTGATAGGAGAGAAATTTGTTTTGTTTGTCCAGTTTGTTGCCTGGTGCTGATGATTAAAATAAGGTTCGGTTTATTTATTTATTCTAGCCTAATCCGGATTGGCCCCTTTACAGCCACACTAATAGTTTTAATATTTATTTATAATTTTTGGTTTATTATTGATATTTATATTTAATTAATTTCTATCTCTGTAACTGATAACGACAAAGTATAAATGAAGGGTTAATAGCCTAATTTGCCGACTTACCCTTAATTTCTAGTAATAATAATAATTACTGTATATATATAAGCCTATAAATATTTACAGTTGAAAGTTGGCGGTTGAAGTTGTAAATAATTTAACAAAAATTATCTAGGCTTATTAAGTAATTAAACTTTTTTATTATTATTTTAGACTAAACATATAAACTTAGAGTAATCGAATAGGAATTTTCATTGAGCTGTTTGATCTATATATAGTATTACAGATAGTGTGGCTGTATAAACTAATATATATATTCCAATCCCCTATTCAAATTTTTTATTTGAAAATATGCATTTCTATTGATATCTCATTTTAGCTAAACTATAACTATATTAACTATTTCGGTAAATTTAATTAAAAATACTTCGTTTTTATTGAACAGAACTTTTTAAATTATTAATAAATCGAATGAATCGATTGATCGATAATATTTTGCTAATAAGAAGGGGCGAAAATAGAAAAAAAAAACTGTTTTAATTGGAATGCATTTAGCTGGTTGGGTGGCGGTGGGAGGTGGCGTTCTCAACTGGAACGAGTCCCCACTTCCTTGTTGAATGCACAATTACGGCAATGAAAACGTTTGGTCCGGTGATGGGAGACATCCTGTGCCCGATGTGGCTTCATGACTCATTTCAAAGAGAGAGAGAGAGATGGGGGAGGGGTCTCTTATTATATTTCGACTTGAAATTATCGCACACATGACTCGATAGACGATCTTGACTCATTAATGGTCACTAGTAATAAGTTATGGTCAAGGCTAACTCACCCTTCTCCTTTCCATTTGAGGGGAGAAGTCAACGCACTTAACCACCAACCCACTTTCCTAATTACAAATAAAAATTTTTTTTATATAAATATTGATACAAATATGGACAGATTTCGATGCAAATGAACTGGCTTCGATATATAAATAGATTTTCCATTTTAATGCCAATATTTATTCAAGTTTAAATACTTTCTTTTAAAACCTGGCAAAAAAAAATTCAATTTTTTATCAAATTTAATATTCTATTAATTATTTTTTTCAAATAATGTTTATTTATTATTCAATTCTATTGAGAAAAGTCTCAGATAGTTTTGTTTTTATAAATTATTGAGATTAAATCTGATAATGTTCTCTCTTATTATGTGTCTGAATTTTATTCACTAATTTTTTACAATCATTTTAAATGTTAAATCATTCTAACTTATTTGTGAAATTGATAGACCGAGAGAGACCATCGTTGATTTAAATTATATCAAGAATGTTTAAGAATCGATTTTGTATTACTTTTCTTTTATATAAATTACATATAATATACATGTAAATATAAAGATCAAAGGGAAGTTTATAAATTCAATTTGTTTTTCTATTTTTATTATTAAATTATTATAATTGATCAATTATAGAAACATTCAGTTTGTTAAATATCTAATATATATTCTTAGGTATTTATAAATTCAATATATGTTTAATTTTTTTAATATGATATAATTAAAATGAAATAATATACGAGATATAATGTATATATACATATAATAGAATAATATAATAAAAATCATTATTATATAAAATTATATTATTCACACATTGTTATATATTATAGCTAGTATTAATTAAATAAATATCATATTACATTTATATCCAAGTTGAATAAAATTATTCTATTTAATTAATTACGATTGGAATAAATTTAATAGGCTAAATAAAATTTCGAAGTCATTAATTAAATATATTTTTATTTAGATTGTAAATTTATTATCACTTAACCTGTTTTATATTATTTAAAATTATCTAAATATTTAGGCATTAATTTTATAATTCCTGTCAACATTAATTTATTTATTAATATCTGGTATGATTTATGAATTTTTATTATTTAATGTTTTTTTTTTTCTTTTAAGTAAACTTAATATCAAGTATTTTATATTAACTTAAAAATGGTCTATTAAATTTTTATTTTTTAAATTTATATTTATTCTACCCTCACGTATTAATTGAATTAATGTTGGAATGCAGCCACTCTCAGTCATTTCATTTCATTAATCACAATTTTTTGACGGCATTTTTTCAATGAATGATGACCGCATATATTTATTTCAACTCGTGTTCATCAATGGATAGCGTGTTGAGTTTTTCATTGGCTGGTTAAAACTCGATGGATAGATGGATAGATGGATGGATGGATGGATGGGATGTACAAATGACGAAGCTTTAAAGAATGACGGACTCTCAACAACTAACTAATCATTATTATGTATTTTATTTTATTATCTTTAAGTAAAATTATTTAGTAATAAACATCGATTTAATCGCTACATTATTTATAATCATTATTTAAATTTTTCAAAGAAAAAAGTTTTCCTATTTTACATATAAAAAAGATGATTAAATTGCTGTTCCTATAAAGAATCATTTTGTATTTAACCAGTTTTGTGAAATTCAATGGATTTCAAGTTACATAGACATTTATACTTTTATTTATTTGTTTGTTTATAAATAAGAAAAGTAAGACCAGGCTGTGACTTCATGAATGGCTGGATGACGTCATATAATTTTAAATTAAGAAAGAACTAATGAAGATGATTTTTCCCGAGGATAAAACCAATACAAAATGCATGATTTGTGGAGATATGTAAAAAAATCTCCTGATGTGAAATTTGGTGTGAAAATAACCCTTTCCTTCCTATCGTCGATCGCTAATACTACCACTTTCGGTTTCCGGATTGGCACCAAAAGTTGATCAATTCATCATACTGATGCATTAAGTAAATATACCAAATTTCATCAAAATCCGTTGAGCCGTTCAAACTATATACATCTATACAGACGCACGGACTGACGGACAGACATGATGCTAAAAATACTTTTTTCTGTTAAGAAAATGCATGATATATGGAGATATGTAAAAGTCTCCACATGTGAAATTTGGTGTGAAAACAATACCTCCCTTACAATCGCTGGTTGTTGAAAATTCATTAGTTTAATTTAATAATTTTTTAAAAGTTCATTTATTAAAATTAAAATGTTAAATTAATTTAATTAATAATATCCATCTGGGTGTTATGTATCTATAAATAATTTTCTAAAAATTTATAACGATCTACGATTTAAAAAATTTTTATAATATTATTTTTCACTCACACATACAATGAAGGGTTTGGTTAGGATGGGAGAATTTTGAACATCTCTCTCTCTCTCTCTCTTTCTCTCTCTATTTATCTCTCTTCTAGACGAGAATGTGTGTGTGCCTATAATCCAAGATCTCATTGAGAACCTAAAATAAACATAGTTTTAAAATATCCTCGATTCTGTTATTTTTCTTATTAAAGAGTTATTATATCAGTTACATTTATATCTTAAAAAAATGACATTTCAAATTAGATATATATATATCTATAAAATTTGAAATTATTTTATATAATAATAAAAAATATTATTTTTTCAATGACTAATAAATATCAATAGTTTCATTAATAATTAATAATAAGATGATATAAGTTAATTTTTAATTAATTAATTAATTAAAGATTTTTATTATAATATTTACTTCTTAAATCTATAATATTATTTTGAATTTAGAATATTTTTTATTAAAAAAAGCGTCTTAAAAATAATACATGTTCAAATAATAAATTCAAAAAATTTAAGATAGACGGAACATTTGGAATAGAATCAAATGAATAAATAAAAAATAATAATTGGTGAAAAGTTGTTTTTTATGGAAATGACAATTGGAAAATGACCAATAGGTAGGTAGGCCAAGAAAATTAATAGAATATAATATATAAAATCTGGTATGAAAGAATTAGGAGAGAATAGAAATTAGATGGGACAAGCTACATTATTGATTAAAATACATATTCTTTTTATTGAATTTCTCCATCCAAGGTAATATAAAAGCATTAAATATTAAATAACCTTTTGTTAGTGGTTGTTCTTTATTTCGTTGAGTAATTGAATGACCATTTTATTTTACACTAAAAATTTACTATCTGTTTTTATTTATACCTATAAATTCAAAGTATGATGTTTTGAATTTTACAATGAAGAACTATATATATAAGGGGTATATAGATTTTATTTTTTATATCTTAAATGGTATGGTTTATAATGAGAATTTCAATTTTTTCATGTTTATTTATTTTAATTATAAGATATATTAACATATTTCTTTGAAAATGATTTTTTTTTTTTGGTTAAAAATAGAAAATGAATGAACCTTGATTGCAAGTTCTCGTCTAAGATGTTTTTTTTTGTCTAAATCACCCATCATCCTGGATAAATAACATTTTTATTAAAATAAAAAAAAATCCATTTATTTTCTAATTAGCTTTAGAGTGTTTATTTATTTATTTCTCTCTCTTTTTAAGTATTCTAATTTGTGACTAGATAAAACCAATCCATTTAGAAAACATCTCATTAGGAAATTAAAATAATAATTCCTCAATTGAGTTTCAGCTTAAATCCTTAAGGCTTATTTCATGCTTAGAAGATTTTTTTTTTTTTTTTTTTTTTTTGTCTCATAGAGTCACGCACGTTTTATTCTTTTCATTCCTTGTTTATTAACATATGTGCCACTGTATATTAAAGATGACGAATCAACAAATCTAATAAAGATTATTTGTATTCGTGACAAATTCATCACCCTTGTCCCTTTCCCTCATTCATCTCCATCATTTTTCCAACATTCAATTTCTCAAATGAACAATTTTATGTCACAAAAAATTCTAGGTTTCTAAATCAGTGACGATTCTTGATTAAGGCAACTTCATTCCTCCAACCATTGTAAATTTTAATAATGAGGATCCTCCATCAAATTATTATTTTCTTCCAATTCCATTAAATTTAACTTTATATTTATTATCCGTCTCTTTAGACATTTGACAATTCACTTTCTCAATTGGTAATCCCATAAACAAATTTTTAATTTACCTTTTTTCACTTTGGTCGATTTTATGACTATAACTATGTTTAGTCTTCATAGAGGCCATATAATTCCTTGTTATGCAATCTTCGTCATTCCTCGATGATCACATCTTTTTTTAGGCCCATTCAATACTAATAATTACATAAAACTTTTATATATTATTATTATTATTTCCGAGTTTTCACACTTACTCAGCACAAGTGCTGGTAAACTTTCACCTACACCAGTTGTTCTTTTCTTTTATGCGGAATTAGGCTCGGACACTGTGGAGAGGGAATCCACCCTAACCCACAGTTATTCTCATTTTTTGTTTTTTTCTTCATTAAATTACATCGCTAGGAATCTTCTAACTATATAACAAGTCTGTAAAACTACACCCTTTTGGACGAGAGGTGTTAATTCCTCTGATATTCCTAGCCATCTAATGTTCTTTTTCAGGTTGTTACTGGCTAGTCCCTCCACAGACATTACAATCGGAACAATTTTGTCCTCGTCCAATTTCCACAATCGTTTCAGCTCGAAAGAAAGGTTTTGATATTTTGAGATCTTCTCCCGCTCCGTCTTTGCCAGGTTATGAGTCAATGGGACCTCAATGTAAATAACAATAGCCCTTTTCTCGTGATTATCTATTAGTATAATATCGGGTCTGTTATGATCCATTGTCTTACCAGTTAACACAGGTCGATCCCAATAGAGAGTGGTGTTTGAATTTTCTAAAACAGAGGGACGAGTGTATTTGTAAAACGGTTCTGGGTCTTCGATTAGTTTTCTTTTGAGAGCAAGCTCCCGATGGATTATTTTTGCTACTTGGTTGTGGCGATTAATATATTCATTATCGGCCAATGCTCCGCATCCACCGGTTATATGCTCTATTGTTTCGCCTACACTTCCACATCTTCTGCATCTATCTTCCACTTTGATTTTCAAGATGTTTTTTTCATAATTTCTGATTTTAATTATTTTATCTTGGATTGCAATGATAAATCCTTTAGTTGCGGGATAAAGATTGCCTTTTCGAAATATCATAGTTGAAGTTGTTTTATCAGTATTACCGTCCAGAAGAAATTCCGGAAATCTGCCGTGCAATGATTTTAGTTTCCAGCTTGCGATGAAGTCAGGCACCGTCCTTATGGTCTTTTGATCCTGAGTAGAACTTAATTTCAGCGGACTATGTTCATCTGCCTGAATAATTTTCAAGGCTTTATTGTGTGTTTGTTATTAATATTATTATTATTATTATTATTATTGAGAACTTTAGAACACACCAAGATATCTATAACCATTAGTGTCACTTATTAATCTTTCATCATTTTTTTTATATTTTATTTCTTTTCATTGAGATCTATTAAAGGTAATAAGAGGCCTCCTCGTCTGACACTTTTATAAATATTTCGAATAAAATTAATATATATGTAATAGTTTACATTAATAATTATGACAAGAATTCTGTCTACCAGTTAATGTTCTTCATTAAAATTGATATCATAAGTGAAATATGTTTAACTTCCGGAATAATAAATTGTCCAAGCTTAAGTTAAAAATTCTACAAATCTAAGGTGAAGGTCGCAAATGGCATCTTTATGACGAAACATTCTATCTCTAGCGTATAAATATATTTAAATTTATGAAATCTCGTTAACTATAATATAAAAATGAAAATGTATATTTATGAAAATATGGTATACAAATCTAAATAAAATTTGGTCCAAATATAATTTAATACCAGGAAATGAGTAATTATAAAATTTATAAAGTAAATAGGAAAGAAAACCCAAGAAATGTATCTAATATTGTTTCCACAACGAAATTATATATAAATAAATTGTAAATATAGCCCTTTGATTGGAATAATTCAATTATTTCTATTACTTTGATTTTATGAATTTCATATTAACTACCTTTTTAAATTCGATAAATCAAATGGTTTTTAGTTACAATATATAAAAAAGATTTTACTGAGTCAAAAAGTTTTTACTAGGTTCTTTTTTAAATGGTTATTATATAGTATATTAAAGGTTTTTTTTATAAGATATAGTGAGAAAAAGTGAGTAGAGAGAATTTTAATTTTAATTTTGAAATTTCTTACGTAAAAAATAGAATTGAATACTTATTGAATTACAAAATAAGTTTTTATACAAAGTTAAAAGTAATTAGAAAAAGTAGAGACAATAAACCCTTAATTATTCCTTTATTAGATATTTTTCTAACCGAATTACCAAGATAATAGAAATATAAATTATAATAGCCAAAAATCATACCCAAATTCTATTTTCAAAATTAGCAATAAATGTCAAAGTAAACCCCACTTTTAACTCGTTATCTACTGCTTCAAACAGAATTCTATAATTTTTTTCATTCTTTTAATATTTTTAATATTTGGAATTTAGGGATTTAATTTTTGGAAATGATTCAACTAAAATGAAATGAACGAATTTCTGAAATTTCAAAAAACACTATTATAAAATGTAAAAAATATTATTTATATGTAAGATAGTTTATATACTTATAAGATAAATTTATAATCAAATATTAAAAAAAACGTAATTAGTTATTTAAAAACAAAAAAGAAAAAAGTATCATGATGACCGTGACAAGCAATTGGAGCGGGTATTTTTTTTTTTCTTTAAGAATTAATCCTTTCAATTAAGCTATTAATCAAGATTCCTTCTTTTATGCAATGGATTCTTATCTTTTGAGTATTTAATGAAACTCAATTGATTTATAGGCAAGATGTCAAGGAAGAAAGCAAGAAAAAAAATCTTAAAATAGAAATAAATTTAATGATATTTAATAAATTTATCATATTTAGAAACAAAAAAATATATCAACTATAAATTTTTTTATTTTACCTACATATCTACAAAAATATAAACATATATTAATCATTAATTATTTAATTAATAAATCATTTCTGCGTTCTACAGGGTTCTTAAATATATACAAACAAAAATCTTCAAAAATTAATAAAAAAAATGCTTGAAAAATGCTTTAAAGAATTTCTATAATTCACAATCCAATCTGTTATATGTCATTTTCAGCAAAACCTCTTCTATAAAAAAGAAATTAAAATGTCATTTTATCCATTCGTAATATTAATTGAACTAATAATGAATTAATAGTTAAAAAGAAATAAATGTAAATGTAGCCTACTATGAATGAATTTTAAACATGATCATGATCAATGAATGAAAATAATTAATGATTTATTTTGAATACGGATGATTGACATAAGCAATTGAAATTCGAGCTAACATTTAGTAAAAAAACAAAATACAACCAACTATAAATCATTAACTAATTAATATTAACTGGTTCGAAATAAAAAAACAAAACAAAAATAAAATACTGTAATTGATTAATCAAAATGGATATTTTTACGATCAAAATAATATTATTATTTACTAAATTTGTTTTTACCGACCGACGATAGTAAGGGAGGTATTCACACCAAATTTCACATGTGGAGATTTTTACATATCTCCACGAATCATGCATTTTCTTAACAGAAAAATGTATTTTTAGCATGATGTCTGTCCGTCCGTCCGTCCGTATAGATGTGTACAGCCTGAACGGCTCAACCGATTTTGATGAAATTTGGTATATTTACTTAATGCATCAGTGGGATGAATTGATCAACTTTTGGTGCAAATCCGGAAACCGGAAGTGGTAGTATTAGCGATCGACGATAGGAAGGGAAGGGTTATTTTCACACCAAATTTCACATGAGGAGATTTTTTTACATATCACCAAGAATGTATTGGTTTTATCCTCGGGAAAAATCATCCTTATTATGTTTTTCTTAATTTAAAATTATATGACGTCACCCAGCCCTTCATGACGTCACAGCCTCGGGTAACGCCGGGTAACGCCGGCTACTTCAGCTATATATTATAAATAAAATAAAATTAAAAATATTTATGTTCTATCCATATCTGTTTTTTATTGCATTCATAGATATATTAAAATTATTTCTGTAGCTAGAAATTAATTTACTTCAAACCGTCGGTCGGTTCGGACCTGGCCACAGGTCAACTTATTTTATAATTATTTAAAATTTAAATAATAATATTAGAATTTTTTTTTCTTACTTTGATGTTTTTCAAACAAGAATATACCTAAACAGGATTATTTTACTTATTGTTATTATTTCTTATTTTTGTATTATCTAACATAATGAATTATTTTTATTGTTATTGTTCCAGGTAAGAACGTGCTCATCGGATCAACAGGAGAGTTCATTAAACTACAAAAGCTAAGAACAGATAAACCTAAAGACTTTTATTTTCCAACTGTTATATATGATTATTTATCATGTGTTTCAACTATTAATTATCCATTCATATGTAAAAATAGTCTCTAAATTTATATTTGACAATTACCGTTTTATAATATTAAACGACACCCTTATTTTTAATTAAAATTTAAGATAATTGAATCAAAAATCAATTTTAATCATAATATTAAAAATAAAAATTATTATTTCATATAATTTTATACAGAATTAAGTCCAAGAATAATATTTCTAATTTTTATTTCACTTCATCTTTCATAGTTATTTATCGAATTTTACATTATTAAGATTTAGGACTGTCAAAATTCAAAGGATATATTTGAAAAAAAAATAAATTAAAAAGCATTATTTATTATTAAATAATTAAATCATAAGAATGAAGTCTTAAATATAAATTAATTGATTTGGAATCACATTTTGATCCCTTCAACCATTAATGGTCTATTTATATTAAATATCTATTATAAGAAATTTCTTCTTATTATATATTACATATTTCAAAAATAAGTAGATTTTAGCTTTTCTAGTGTTCATACAGATTTTTCCAATTAACCGGAAAAATAATACTAAAAAAACTTCGTTATTCTTTTGATATTTGAATTAGAATGCTTAATTTAATGATACATTATTAGTCAATTAATAATCATGAGTGAATTGCCAGGTGCTCAACTTACTTTCCCTGTTAAATGATTAAGTATTAAGTTTTTAATATTTCTATATTTATTCTGAATATTTTTTAAATTATAAAAGTTTTAAGTTTAGAATTTCCAAATGACAAATCGGTAGTTATTGCTTTTATTTTTCATTAAATAATATTTTATTTTTTTTTAACAAAGTGATTATGATATCTTGCATTCATTCATAACGAAAGGGTTATTTGTAGATTACATTCAACGAGACTTTTAATTAAAACTGCTTCATACTAGTTAATAAGAAAGAAGTGTTAGAGATTTTTTTTTAGTTTCAATGTTTCCTTGGCTGTCTGTTTCGGGGAAGTACAGAAATAGCAGAAGCAGGTCGGCGCCCTATTGACTAGTCTTGAGTAGAAGTAGAGAATGTAGCGAGCCCCTCAAGGGACTCAGAAACCCTTCAAATCTACAGTCCACCGGGGCTATAAGTAACCCTCCTCACGATCCTTAGGGAGGATTTTTTTTTTCTCTAAATCTTGCATCATTATATATATAAATCTCAAAAAATCCGGGCTTGACATTTTATTAAGTGATTTTATAATATAAATAATAAATATAAAAAATTACAAAGAAGTAAGATAGTATATATAATATATATTCAATATAAGGCTAGATTTTTAACAGTTTAAAATATCATTTTGTTCCATGTTTAATTAATTAATAATTTATCAGATCCTAAATTGTATATTTAAACATTAATTAAATAATTAAAATATAAAATATACAGTATAATATTAAAATATATAATATCTTCCAGTATTATTTATAAAGTGAAATTTATTTTATAAATAAATAGTTAACGCGCAGAGTGAGTCTATTTTAATTAAAAGAATAAGAAAAAAATAAAAATATGTTATAACTTCATGTAAATTATTATTATATGTGTCTATTTCTCCATTAATCATCATTACATAAATGTTTCTAAAAGTAATTAACTCATTCTGCAATAGTAATGATAATATTATTAATTTGTAGTATCATATTGAACAGATCTTAAAAAATGTTTCACTTGCCCGAATGAATAACTCTTTTCATTCATTACTGAACTAATTTTATTTTTTATGTTTTCATCTCCTTTAAACAAACTTTTCTATTTTAAATAGAGCGTTGCTTTCTAAAAGGGAAGCTGGTAAGAAATGTTACCAATTCGGTAATACTATCAAATTAGCATGACAAGAAAATCTAAATGGAGATGATCATCCTGCGAGAGTATTTTTTATATTTCTTTTTTTTTCTCCTCGCCTTCCGTTTCATGCGATGATGTCATATGCCTTTTGGATCGAAGCCTAGTAGAGTACTTTTTTTAAGTAAATATTTGTACCGTGAATTGGCCTTTTTGGCATCCATCGGTAAACGGTACGTCCCTGGACCTAGAATTTTCCTTCCTGGAGTTTATCCCACTTCTCTTGCTTGTCAATCTCCAAAATTCTACTCAATGGAGGTATAGTGGTTGAAGGGGGAGGGAGGTTGTTTTATAAATAGCTAAACATTACACAGTTCGTCTCTTGTTTTTGCCAACAGATGAACGATCTCTGGACAGTTTATCCCATTCGAGATAATTGACGACTTGTAGATAAAAAAACCCTTCTAAAATTTGTTTCTAAATATATTTACTCGATTGTGATGTTAAATCGTTTTTGAGATGATTTGATAAAATAAAAAAAAAATCTTATATAATTGTAAATCCAATAAATCACCATCTCCTTTATGAGATCGTCAATGTCAATTCATCAATTGGCGGCCTTGGCAACTATTTTACATATATAAAAAAGTCAATTGTCCCCAAAAGACCCTTATACAAATGATTTTAATAAATATCAATTTTTAAAATTTTAACACCACTAATAAACAAAAATAAATAAATAAATAATTATAGATAATATGATAGGTTAACTATTCATTCTTAACTTCAAGTTTTAATGAAACTATCAAAAAGCATTACCATTCAAATAAATTATTTATTTATTATTATTAATAGAATTATTATTAGAATTAATTAATTTAGTTTATATTTTTATTATTTTCCTGGATATTGTCAATATACATATTATCATCAAATTTGCTTGGTTGTCACTATCATATGTAGTCGTCCTATATTCAATATATATAAAGGGTGTTTCTTTTAGAGGTATAGAACTTTAAATTGCAATAAAACAACGATGGATTATTCGATTGACATGAATTTTATTTATACGAAAGATAATCTTGTGGAATTACATTTTATATATGATTTCTGGCATAGGACCGCCACGGCTGGCTCGGATATAGTCTCCAATCTGGACGTCCAATTTTTTCCAACATATCGGCAATAACACGGCGAATGGTCAAGCGTTTGTGGCTTATCCGCATAGACCAATGACTTTACATAGCCCCACAGAAAGTAGTCTAGCGGTGTTAAATCACAAGATCTTGGAGGCCAATTCACAGGTCCAAAACGTGAAATTAGGCGGTCACCAAACGTGTCTTTCAATAAATCGATGGTGGCACGAGCTGTGTGACATGTTGCGCCGCCTTGTTGGAACCACAGCTCCTGGTCATCAGGGTTGTTCAATTCAGGAATGAAAAAGTTAGTAATCATGGCTCTATACTCATTCGGGTCTTCCGCAATGCTACGCTCTACAGTAGCATTAGCTTCTTCTGTACGCACCGTACGGCGTCTCTGGGGATGCGAGTTATCAATAAGAGTAAACGTGGTGTGAAAACGTTCCATGGTTAATCGAATTAACTGCGACGATAAAATGGACGTAGTGCACGATACGTATTCCGCACAGAACCATTATTTTTGAAATAAAATTGCACTATTTGCAAGCGTTGTTCAGGCGTGAGTCTATTCATGATGAATTGCCAAACCAAACTGAGAATAAATCACTTGACAGCTGTTAAATCGGTCGTCAACTTGAACAGTAATGCCAACTTAAAGTTCTATACCTCGAAAAAAAACACCCTTTATATATATATGTAACGAATCTCGCACCATACGATATTACCAACTTCAGGGTGCTCAAGACCCCTACTGGTTGAACAACTGTTGATGATTGCTAATTTTCACAGTGCGCGTAAACTGATATTAATTGTTATATTATATCTAAACAGTATAATATTTATATTTTAATATTTTTAATTCATATAATTGAGATATAAATCGATTTCTATATTTTTAGGTGAGTTATAAAGTTTATTAAAATCATGTAAATAACTTAATATTAATAAATAACTCTATATTTTTAGAAATTCGGTATCTCATTTCGACCCAATTTATCCACTTTACATAATTATATGCTGATAGGAAAACCATCAAAATTTACTTTTTTCCTTTGTAACAACAAGCTTTCATGCTTTCAACGCCGAGAAAATAAACCATTCCTCAGACAATCACTCCAAGTGTAAAGCACGTTACTTATATCCGATTCCAATTAACATTAACATAAATGAAGACATTTTTAGCCATACATGCGAATGTGGATTCGAAGACCTAACAGCCGAAGATGTGACTGAATGTTACCCGGACACAGACTGGTGAATTAGAATTTATATTAAAAACTTAATTAACAATACCAAAAGATTATTTATTATTTATTTTATAAACGAATTTAAACTTTATTTGTTAAATACATTAATTTATAATTTATTTTGAATAGCTATTGAGGCTTTGTATTCAATAAACATGTTCGATTGTTCTTAGAATTGCGACACGCAATCTAATTTATATCGTCCATTATATTTGTGTTCATTCTACGCTTTTCGGACTGAACAAACGAAATTTAACAGTACTTTCAAGAAATTGAGTTGAATTTCTACAAATTTTTGAAAATAATTTAGTCGAATAAATTTGTTGGTTTTCGGTAATCGGTTTTTACTATCTCGCCAGAGATAGTATTGCGATCACGAAAATTTTCGATGTTGAGATTTTGATGTTTTTATACGTTTTGAAGGTTCCTGAGTCATTTTCAATAAGGTTGAGAAAAATGTCTGTCTGTGTGTATGTGTAGACAAGATTACTCAAAAACGGTTTGAGCTAGAATCATGAAATTTGGTACATGGGCATTATTCAAAATTCATACTTTTCAACTTTTGAGAAATGTGGCTCAACCGGAAGAGGATCAATACCTACAACGTTTTGATTTTTTTCCTCTAAAGTGCCCGTAAAAATAAAGATATAGGTTTGATAATTTTTCACATGATTAAAAATTGTATAAAACTGCTATATATAGAATTTCAGCTTGATTCAATCGCTGAAAGTACCAGAATTAATTTTTTAACACTGCCATCAACAAAGAGTCAAACATGTATTATTAGTATTATTAGTATTTATGAATAATTAAATCTAAACCTTTCTTTTTAAGAAAACAAAGGATTCACGATTATTCTTATGACATAGTCTAACAGATTATAGTCAATATGGATAGATAAAATGAATAGAAATCATCTTTTATTCTTTTTCAATCCTATCTCTATAAAAAAAAACTAAAATCCTTAACCCTGACCATCTCTCTCTAACTAAATTTAAGAAAAAAAGAAATAGAAAAACCAAATTAACTTGCTGAAAAAATGATTAATTTAATTTAAATTGTCAAATTGAATTAGAATTTTTCCCATTTAACGTCTCTCGATCGCAATCAATTAACCCTTTTCAACTTCTAAAACATTTAATTGATCAGAATTTTCTTTTTTGTGTCATTTTTAAGTTTTCTTGTGAACTTGTTCTTAGTCGCCGCCCATGGTGAAGGGCATTGACCCTAAAAATACACTTTCCTTGGCGAGTCAGCCCCATCTCGATCAGTGAGAGCAGCATAACACAAATTTAATTAAAACTTTTAAATAACCTCCCCCCTTCCTAATTAAATAGAATGAAAGAAAATACTACTAGTATATAAGTATATATATTATATATATATATATATATACTATATATATTTATATTTGTATTCTATTGTTGCTTTTTGCTCATGTATATTTCTCTTTGCTGAAATTACTTCTAGTATAAATAACCATTTTAAAGAACATTTGAATAAACAATAGATCGTTACTCTCTGTTATCGAATGAATAAAATTTATTTAAGTTATTCTTAACTAATTATATATATGTATATACTACTCGTTAAACATAAAATTTCAAAGCTGACATAGTTTCAATAGTTTTGACAAAAGGATATCATCAACAAATGATCATATTTTCAAAGATTGCGAAATAAAAATAGATTTTTAATTATTTTTATCTATTTGTTCATCGACAAAGTGAATAACTTTAAATATAAATCCAATATTAATTTTACTTCCTAATTCCTTTGGAACAGTTATTTAAAAAGGTAATTTTATGATTAATAATATTTGTTATATATATTGAAATATACATTCCTATATATTTTTATATATAACTAGCTGATCAGAGCCCCTTCGGCTCCGCCCCCCTGTACCCCCGGAGTAATACATAGTATTTTGTTGGAAGTCTGTATGTAAAAGGTTTTCATCCATTTTGTTTCAATCAGTATATTACATTATATTATCATTTCTGTTTGTGTTTTTATTTAAAAGATATTTTAATTTAATCAGTAAATTAATTATATATTACTATTATATTTTTATATCTATCTATCTCTGTGCCTCTACGGAATGCGAAAGCGACCCCATTTCTCCAAGTATCCCAATCCTGAGCTATAACCATCTAACTCCTACCCTGTCCCATCTCTCCCACGTCCCTTCCTACATTGTCCACTCACCTCGTTCTTGGTCTTCCCACAACACATTATTTTCATTTTATCTCCAGTTTACCATATTATTATTATTTTTTTTTTTAATTTAAATTTCATATTATATTGTTTTTTTTGCAAATATTGAATTGAATCATTATTTTCATGTGTTTGTTATAATTATTTATTTTATAAGTATATTAACTACTTAATATATATATGAACAAATTATATAAATGTTTTATACGAGATATTATTTATTATTTTTTTTTTAGTTTTAATAAGGAGTAACCTTTGTCTATCATTTCTAAATTGAACAACTTTATATCATATAATTTAATTCTTATTTAGATTTATTAATGAAGATTTTAAAAATAAACTATTTGGATTGATGATTGTTTTGTTTTTTTAATATGAAAATATATTAACATTTTAGTGTGTTTGTGTTTGATGATACAATTTAAATCCTTCCTATCCCTTTTTTTAATATAAGAAAACGATGTCGATTCTTTCTGGCCATTGTCTTGGATAATGACCTCAAAAGTTTCAAACTGGGACCACACCTAACCATTCCGGCCCTTTCTCAATGGCCTTAGATACTAATGGGATCAGTACTAATATATATAATATAAATCTCTTCCTCTACACTCTCAGTTCCCTTTTACCTCTTTTAATTTCCTTTGAGTGAATTTTATTAAAAAAAAGAAAATCCAGACATGGATTTCTATTTCTTAACATAACTCTCCAGTTTTTATATTTTTATATTTATTAAAAAGACAAAGAAGATTTTTTAATCCTTCCTATCCGCTTTAAATATTAAACAAACAAATAACGAATTTATATGAAAAGTCAATGTAAGCTATTAATTATATAAGAATTGAGGAGAATTAATTTCAATTAAATAAAAAAAAAGGTTACGCGGCTGATTTTTTGAGGAATACAATTATAGATTATATGGATTAAAAATGTGCATCCCACAATTAATATTGCGATAAGAAAGCCTTTAGTAGAGGAAAAGATTATTTTTTAAATCTCTTGAGACTTTTTTAAAAGAAGTTTTTCTTATTTCTTTTAAATTATTATCATTTTTATATTATCTTCCTTAAAAAGAATACAAAAACTGTCATTTAAGTTTAAATTAATTTTCTGATAAGACTCTGGCCCTCTCACACTTTTATATTAAATAAAAAAAATAATCGACCCCTACATCAATTACTTAATAGATATTATTAACAAAAAAAAAAGTCTTGTTGCTAAGTCTCCCTAACGATAGATAAAATATTATCAGTTCAGTGAATGAGTTGAACGGACATTGGTTAAGAGGAGGAGGGATAATACAATATTTTCTTTTAAACAAAAAAAAAGTAATGTTTGTGTGTGTATGCTTGTGTAATATTGAAGTTCTTAAGTAAGGGTGGAGTCGTTAGCTTCGAAAAGAGTCTTTTTAGGGAGTTAGTATGTGTATGTGTATGTGTCAAAGGAAAGAGAGAGAGAAAGGGAGTTAAACAGTCAGTCAGTGAGGCAGTAGGCAGGAAGGCAAGTAACATCGAAAGGGTGGCGAATGGTGGTGGTTGGTTAGTTATAATATAAACTGACACAACTGGCAACTGAGCAAACACACTGTCGTTCCGAGGACATTGACACTTGTCAACATAAATTACTAATTCAGTCTATAATTTGATAATATATTTCTAAAAGACTAAACAATTTCCAAAACAGCAATCGAGAAAAATAACATGGAAATTTCAATCATAGTTAAAGATTGATAGGTGTCAGGACGCGGATATATTTGTGTAGAATTATCAAAAACCTTCCTCCCTCTACTCCTCTTCTCCAATATTAATACACACAAAGGTTAGTCAATGATAAATTAACTAACGTGTATGCATTATCAAGAGAATTTAAAATTTAAAATATTTTCTATGGATTATATAAATGTCAGAATTGGGAGAGGAATGGAATTGTTTTGAAGTGACACACCGGATTCCAAATTTATTAATTTTTACTATCTCGCCAGATAGGATTGTGATCACATACATTTTCGATGTTAAGATTTTGTTGTTTTTATACGTTTTGAAGGTCCCTGAGTCATTTTCACTAAGGTTGAAAAAAATGGCTGTGTGTGTGTGTGTGTGTGTGTGTGTGTGTGAAAACAAGATTACGCAAAACGATTTGAACTAGATTAATGAAATTTGGTACACGGGCATTATTCAAAATTCGTAGTTTTCTATCAACTTTTGAGAAATGTAGCTCATTTGGAAGAGGACCATTACCTACCACGTTTTCATTTTTTCCTCTAAACTGGCCTTAAAATTAAAGATATATGTTTGATAGTTTTTCGAATGATTAAAAATTGTATAAAACTGCTATATATAGAATCGCTGAAAGTACCGGAATTAATTTTTTAAATATATTAACACGTTGACTGCCAATTACGCGCCAGTAAGTAACGTGGTGTCATTAACAAAGAGTGAAACACGTTGCCAAATATTGTTTATTAATTTTAATTTATAATTTAATTAATTAAATGTAATTTAAATATAATATATCTTAATTAATCCAATTCAAACTTGCGAGATAGTCGAGTGGAGACACTCCAGATTTCTTTTTAAAATCAAAAAATATAATTATATTATAAACACCAAAACTCAAAAAAAAAACTATTCAACTTATCTTTTTAAAAAAAATAATAAAAGACAGAAATTTAGATATTACTTATATATTATACAAATTAATCTCATTAAATCATACTTAATTTAATAAACTTCAATTTTTTTATAAATCAATATTAATAAACTATTCCTCCTCTATCTTATCCTATATATATATCTATATATATATAGAGAGAGAGAGAGAGAAAGATTGAAAAATAAGGTATATAAAACAAATGATCAAATTTATCAAAAATCTCGTTTAAACAGGACAACCGTAAAATTAACTGGAAAGGAGGGAGTAAAATGAGTACAAAAAATTACCTTGGAAAGATGATTTATGTTCATCTTAACTGAAATGTCCTTAAAATGTTGGAGTTAAATTTAAGAATTTTTTCTTATATATGGTCAGGTATATAAAATTATAGAGTATGAATGGCATTATGAACCAAAAAAGGCATAAATGTAGTAAATATTAATAAATACCATTGTCCAAATTTGATAATGTCGAAATCACAAAATTAGAGACTATTAAATTTATCAAATTCTTTGCTGAATTCTTCTCTCTCTTTCTGTGTTATTTGATTATTGCCAAATTTTTTGTAAATGATGTCAAAAATGGAATTATATATTTTTGTTTTAACTTACAAGTTTCAACATCCTGAAGAGATTGAAAAAAGGATCAGAATAGTGGAAGGGGAGAAAAAATGTTCTATTTTCTGTTGACACTTGCTATATATAGATGAAGAAGATAGGAAAGACTTAGGGAGGGGATGAGAGAGTATGACAACCTCCATCTTTTACAAAGGGTGAAGATGTTTTCTTGGCTGTTAACGCCCCCCGGTCTTTGAAGTTTTTCAGGACTGAAGAGCCCACTAGAGCCAAGCCTCTGGGGATGTGCCCCGTGATTAGATTAGGGAAAGCTTTGGTAATAAATTAAAAAAAAAAATATATCATTTGCGATTCGGAAGCACTAAACTTAATTAAAAAGCTAAAAATATCATATCAAAATATTATTTTAATCATAAATCTATTAAAATAAATTAAATTATTTATTATTTCAATAAAAATTTTATTGATTTTATTATTGTGTTATTTAAACTCTGAAAATTTAATTTCTTTTTTTTTATTTTAAAATGATTCATATAAATTTAAACATTATTAATATCTTATTATATATATATTAGAATTATTTTGAGAGATAAAAAAGTCTAAAATATTAAATAGAAATTAATTTATTTTTTATTGGTTTTTAAAGTATGATAATTTTAGCCAACATTCTAATAATATAATATATGGAATAATAGTTATTTATTAAAATTAATTATTCAATTTTAACATTTATTTATTTAATATTTAGAAAATATTTTTTCTTATAATGTTTCATAATTTGGTCACTTTGATTTAAAAATTGCACTGTGGGCCAGCTCCTTACACCCATAAAATCTTACAAATGCTTAAAAAACCCCAATTTACAGCCTGAGAACACTGACGGATTTAACCTAACAAAGGAAACTGATAAAATTGGAATCTGGAATATACAAGGCCAAAAAAATACAATCTACAGAAACAGAGTACAAAATATTATCACATATGGAGCAGAGGTGTAGGAGACGCAAAAAAACAAATAGAAAAACTTATTGGTTTTCGAAATCGATTACTTAAGAAGGACCTGCGGATTAAGAAGAATAGACGACGTAAAAAATGGACAAATTAGAAATATGATGGAGAAGGATATCGGGGTTGAGGTGCAGAGAAATCTGGTACGGACACACATGAGAATAGACGAAGAAAGAATCCCAAAGTATTCTACTATTTTGGACATCACCAGGAAAACAAACGAGAGAACGACCAAAACGATGTTTAATGGAGGATGTGGAGGAGACAATGCGATCCAGGAATTTAGTAAGTAAACAAGAGAGTCCGGATCGAGAAAAATGGAGACTGGGTACGGAGAAACACTTAGCAAATCCGGATTAACTAACTAACTAACTAGATTAAAAGATGCTGAATTGGTTGTTTAAATATTTTTGAGTAATATAATTGAATAGTTTTAAAATAATAGACTTCTATTCTTATCGTCTAAATTTGAAATTCAATATTTATATCTAGAGAATTCTCTTGGGTATTATATTTTCTTCTCTCTATCTTTCTTTTCTTTCCCAAGTTTCGTATTACCTCATCTATTAAAATGTGAATCGAACAATGGATGGAATGAATGGAATAAATACAATATAAAAGTAGTATCAATCAAATGGAATTATAAGTGTAGTGTAAGTGAAGTTGAAGGAATTGTTTTCAGATTGCTATTGACAGCTGCCATCCTCAGGTTTCTATTTCTTATCCAGTTCTTATCTGTCAAGAAGAAAAAAAAAATGAATACATTTGATAATGGCTCCTCGATTAGTTGGCTCTTTTAAATGTGAATTCAAATTTCGAATTGTAAATTCGTTATCGGATCAGTTTCCTGATGAATGAGCAAAGCCTGGCGCACGCGCTCCACACCAAAGCAACAGTTGTCTCCATTCATGATCCACTCCCCCACCCATCCGCACACCACCCGCTCCCAAACCAATACATATGCACACGGAAACAAGCATTCACGGTAGACACACGGCAAAAGAGATCGTCAGCACAACGTCCGGCAGCATCAGTCTCGGTCCATTCATCAATCAATCATTTTCATCATCGCTGGCTCAACATTTTACTAGAAACACACACCCACCCACAATGAACACCCACCACTATTTTCAACCAATCATATTAAAGAAAAAAAATAGAGAAAAATTATCAATAAGTTCCAAAGTGATAAAACCCAGACCACCATTGCAAATATATAATTATTAATAAATTTAAAGTTAAAAAATCCTTTTAAATTGATTTTACAGGGTGGACCAAAAGTCCGGTAACATTTCAAATGGTTATAAAAAATACAAAAAGAGATATGAAAGAAAATATGTTTATTTTTTATAAATAACGTTTTAATCTATTAAGTGAAATAAATATAATAGGAGATTCGGCAATTACAATTAAGGATAACGTAGAAAAATTAATCGAAGCAGGAAAAGATTAATAGAGCTAAGACAAAATATTTAGTAACATAAAGGAATCGAGTACTAACACTCAAAGTCTTAACATACAAAATGTAGAATTCGAAAATGTTGAAAAATTTAAATACTTAGGTTCTATAATCACGAAAGATAATAATATTCGAGAAGTATTTAAACCAGAGGTGGCCAACCCAAATGATCTTGCGGGCCACTTTGGAAATACATCATAACTTCGCGGGCCGCATATAAAATTATACATACCCATATTAGATTTAGACCCATTGTATTATTTGGTGTGACAAATTGAAAAATAATGAATTTTTATTATGTTTACTATTATTTTTACATATAAACATATATAATATAATAATAATGATAAAAGTGTGATGAATCTCGCGGGTCGCAAAAATGTTTACGGCGTGCCGCGGGTTGGCCACCCCTGATTTAAAGCGAGGTTGCAATCGGGAAACGCCAGTTATCATTCAGTAAAGGGGTTTATCGCGTCAAAATTATTATCAAAGGGGATAAAAATTAAAACATATAAAACAATTATTTTGCCAGTTGTATTATATAGGTGTGAGTCTATGACCTTAGGAGACGAGAGTAGATTTAGAATATTTGGGAATAGGATTCTTCGCAGCATTTATGATCCGAAGAAGATCACCGGAGAATGGCGGAGACTGCATAACGAGGAATTGCATGACCTCTATGCATCTCCAGATATAGTTAGAATTATAAAATCGAGAAGGCTGCATTGGGCAGGGCACATGGCTAGAATGCGAGAGGAAAGGATGGCGAAAAATATATTGGTGGGGTGACCGAGTATGAAACGTCCGCTTGTAAGACCAAGGACACGGTGGGTGGAGAATGTAGGAAGGGACGTGAGAGAGATGGGGGAGGGTAGGGATTGGAGCGTTGTGGATTAGAATAGGGATATTTGGAGAAGTGTGGTTGCTGCGGCCAAGAACTTTCGAGTTCCGTAGAGCCACAGAGATAAGTAATTTGTGATGATTATTAATTTTTATTAATCTTTTTTATTTATATATTCTTTTAAAATAAAATATAATTTTATAAATTGTAACAATTGCTAAGAATGGAATTTTTGTTTTATTTTTACATTGAAACCAACATTATTATTTTTTCCGATTTGGATTAAATATTTTTTTCTAAATTATATATAAGTATATTAAGAATATATTAAATAATTTCTTATAAAAAGATTTAGAAAATGCATAATAAATTAATTTAATTAAAAATTATTAGAATTAATTCATTATTTACAAATCTTTTAATTTATATTTAATATATAATGATTCTGAAAGATTGGGTCCCATTGTATGTATAAACATTCCACTCATGTTCATGAGAGCATTAATATAAATAGTATGCTAATCTCTCTGTTATTCATACAAAATCACTTATATAAACTGGCGTACTTGTTAAGTAAATGAAGATAAATTAGTAAAAGAGCTCTAGTTATTAATAATAATAATCATCATTAAATGTTTTTTAAAAGACAAATCAAGCATGCACAAATCGCTTTTTTCCTCATTTATTATACTCAATTGTGGGTGGTTTACTCATTCATAAAAAAAAAAAAAATAGAGAATTAAAATAAGTTTTTAATATCTTTAGAAGAAAGAAATTAGATTTTTTTTAGTTTTGTCAATGAATAATTAATATATTCAATTTTTATTTAATGAGAATAGAAAATAATTCTTTTTTTTTTACGAATTATGTGGAGAACTGTCATTCATTTAATGAAAGAATAACATTTTTCTGCACAATCCTAATCTCACTGAGATGGTTTTAATGATATTGATATAGAACGTCGTTCCCCATGAGACCTTTTTCTTTATATAATTTATTTTTCAGATGTAAACATTAAAATGACTCTCTCTCTCCCTCTCAATTTATCTCTCAATGCTATCTTCTGAAAAACGTTTCTCATTATTATTATTATTATTATATACAAATAATGTGTATATTTCTTTAATTCTTCCAATAAAATCTATTATTCCATATAAACCATTATTGCCAAATTGAAATAAAATTTGTTTATGATTTTTATAAGTATTATAAGTATTATTTTTAATATATTAGATTTTTATTTATTATTTTTAATATAATAGGTTGGGGAAAAAGAAATCCATTATTTTTACGTGAACTTCAAGACTTTATTTAACAAGTTTTGCATTGTCCGATTTAGGTCAAATATGCACCATTTTGTTCTATAATTTGTTGCCATTTTAATGGTCTTCATTATGCCTCTCTCATAAAAGTCTTGGTCCTTATTAGCGAAAAACTCCAGCAATTGATTTTCACACTCTTCCCTTGATGCCAATTTCTTATCACTAAAACACGCTTTGACCACGATCGCTTTCGCATAATGTTGTCGTATGTGACCCATTTCTCATCCCCAGTCACCATCCGTTTAAGAAATGGGTTGATTTCATTACGTTTGGCCAAGGCTTCGCAGATGGAAATTCGATCCATCATGTTTTTTGGTGTTAATTGGTGTGGCACCCAAACATCAAGCTTTTTTTTAAACCCAGCTTTGTGCAAATGGTTTAAAACTGTTTTGTGGTCTATCTTTAACTCCTGGGCGATGCTACGACTACTAACATGCCGGTCCACTTCGATGATTTCAGTGACTTTGTCGACATTTTCGACGACGGGCCTGCCTGTGCGAGGGGCATCCTTAACGTCAAAAATACCTGAACGGAATCGACGAAACCAAAATTGCGCGTAATTAGCTGTTACAGTATCGGGACCATAAACACTATTCACATTTTCAGCCGACTGACTTGCATTTTCGCCCTTATCAAAGAAAAACTGTAAAATGTACCGAATTTTTTCTTTGTTGACTTCCATCTTTAACGCCGTGTAACTCAGAACTGAATGGACAAAACAAAAAACTGCAAACGAATTCTTTTAGTGCGAACTGTTACCTTGACAACGAGCATAAATTTGAAATTGTTTGATCGATAATTTACGAGATATCGATCACTACAGCCATCTACCTAAAAAATAATGGATTTCTTTTTCCCCAACCTAATATTAGATTTTTATTTATTATATTATATATATTTTTATATTTTATTTTAAACAATTTTTTTGGTGATTTCAATTAATTTTAAGTTTAGACAATGAATATCTCAAATTTTGTTTGTTGTGGTATTTTATATCCGTTTCTTAATATATTTAAGATTTACATGTTATTTGGTCGATTGTATTAGCTATTTTATAAAAGAGATGAAATTCTTAATTAAGGCACTTTAGAATCGCAACCATTTAGATAAACAAAAGGGTTAGTAAGAAAATCTCGAAAATTTAGATTTTTGAGACTTCATTCAAACACAAAATTTGCAATGAAAAAAAATCTACCCGCAAATGTTTCTAACATTACTAATGCAGCTGAAATTTTCCACGGTTAGTTAAGACAAAACAAAAGTAAAAATTGTGTTTTCAAACAAAAAAACAAAAACGGAAATCTATCTCTTTCACCACTTACGCACAGACCAAATTTCAAACAACTTCTTTTTTACTTTCTTAATCGATTTTTTATATAACAAAGTCAATTTCCTTTTATGGTCAAAGGGTGTCTGCTTATTTTTTTAACTATCAAAACTTGACAAGAAAGAAAAAAAAAATTTCTCTTTCCATTATTTTTTTTTTATTTTTAATTTAAATAAATACTTTTTGCAATAGTATTCACAACTAAATATATTAATAACAATCATAATTGTTTATATTGTTAAATTCTAGCTATGTATCTCTAAGGCATCACTAAAATTAATTTTTAACCTCATAAATTGTTAATTAATGATATAAGTTAAACATTTTTTTTTTTTTTTTTTCAAATCAAACATTTTCAATAAAATCTTAAGAATTTATTTTCATCTTTATTTGAAGAAACACTTCTAAATGTATGATACATGAATATTCAATCATTTTTTTTCTATTTTCCTTTTAAACTAAATATCCAACCCTCACAGTTATATATATACTTATATTCATAAAATACGACTGAGATCTGAACCAAATCTCACGAGGTTGGGGTTGTTCAAAAATTTAATAGGTCTTTGACAGATGGCGGGGTAGAAAAAAAATATCTTCTCCACGCATATATCCACCAAGAAATTTTATGATATATATATAAGACAGGAAAAAAAAGAAAAAAAGAGAGAGAAAATAGAAAACGTATTTTAAATCTTTAAGTAGAGAATTCCTATTTTATAGTAAATCTATATATATATATATATATCAAACATATAGAGTTTAAATTTAGGGTCTCGTACATCAGAATCAATATTTTTTTTTTTAATCTTTTTATAATGTCAAATAATTAGAATATTTTATATTTAAATCAATAAAAATTATTTTATTATTTTGTACATTTCTGTGTTACAACCAGTTCTAGAAAACGATTAAAATTATGATTTATTTTTTAAAAGCATTCAAATTACTTTGTGTACGAGGAATTGTTACCACAGTAATGAGTTTAATTTATTCATCTTAATCAAATATAAAATTTCAAAAATAAAAAAAATCTTAACTCTTAATAGGGTCATAATTTAGCAATTAAAATTTAAACGTTATGAGTAGTTTCAAAATAAACTAAAATTAAAAATTTTTTGAAATAAAATATCAGTACCTCGAACATCGAGCTACCGCTCGACTCTTAACAAATTTATACAATTTATTATTATAAACTTTAAAAATTTTACAATTTTTTAATTATTTATTACAATTGTTAAATGGGTTTTTTAAAAATGACCCATCAAAAATTTATTTCCTAAAAAGGTACAAATTAATTAAAATAACTTCATTTTCATTTCAAGATGAAAAATATAAACTTGATAAAATATTTGTTCCTATATTATATATATATATGTTAAAATTAGAAGGCTTCAGTTTTATATTTTTCAAAGTAGCAATAGCTTATAGACCAGGTGTGGCCAAACTTTTAGCTTTTAGGGGCTTCTTTTTGAATAAAATATAGTCTGCGGTCGACTATGGATATGGGCAAATAATTTTAAAATTTTAGAAGATAATTAAAGAAGTCATTATATCGCCGATTTAGATATATGAAAGATATGTTAGTTTTAATTATTATAATAATATTAATAAAAAAAATTGTAAATGGAAGGGCTGTTATTTTTCATTTAAATTTATAACTTCAATTAAAATAAATACTTCATTTTGGAATGGATATGAGAGAATGGGGAGGTAGAGGCGAAATTTGGGTAGAGTAAAGTAGTCTAGGATTAAACGGTGTTTTGAGAAAGGGAAGCCCTTGGATAATAAGTATATAAATTATCGGTATAAGAAAAATATAAATCTATGGTATATATAAAAGATGTAATAACATATGATCTAAAATTATTTTTTAATAAATTTAAAAATAATATCCCGGGTAGCGAGTAGATTCTTTTCTATAAACCCAGTAGAAAAGAATTGTATTTCAGGGATTGGCGTCCCTGCCCTCACGTGAGCTCATGATTTCTTCTAAATCCCTCTTCTACCTGGAGGAATCATGTCCTTTACCCATTGACGCCTTTCCATCCATTCCCTTACTCTTACTCTCCCCCCCCTCCCCTGATCATTCAAAAAATCAAATTTATTTGGATGAAGGAGAATACCTAGCATAGCTTCATTAAAAAGAAAAAAAAATTGAAATCTTGTCTCTTATAGGAGACTCTTTAGAGTCTCCTATATATATTTGAATTAACCCCCTTCGGGGGTTAATTCAAATATATCCAGATTACGTCACTTCTCCGACTAGCAAAACCCCGTTTATTCACGAGTGAGACATGTCTTATGTGCCTCTGAGAGGACCCACCTCTCCTACGCTTCATATTAGTAAAAACTTGGAACTCATATTTATAGAACTCTTTGGAGAATTAGCAGAAACACTTCTATTCAATTGGATTCAGTTTATACAAATTAATAACAAAATTTCATAAAAAATGAATAAAATTAAAAAGATACAACAGAATTTTCGCCAGATTTTCAATAAAATGGATTTTTAGTGAAATATAAATGAAAATTATAATTAATTTTTATTTGGTATCATGTTTACACTTGAAATAAACATTTTCTGATAACAATATATAAAACGCATATCAAAATACTCGTTATTCAATGTAGATTCATTTTCACTAGCATTATATAATTTTATGATGCTTCCTTAATTAAATATTAATTATTGAATTTTGACAGATGAAATGTGATTTCGGCTGCCATGTTGAATGACGTCGATTCTTTTGATCCATTATATTAAATGATTATTCTTTGCATATCTCTTCTCTCAATACAAGATTATTTTTGATTCTTGTATTTCTTGTATTATAACTATTTCCATGATTATTTTTCTTTGTTTAATCAATATTTAATGAATAAAGTCTTTGCCATGTATTGCTTATGGGCTGAATTTTCTTAGCCTTCAAGTGAATTTCTTTCCTATGTTTTTACTAGTTGACGAAACAGTCGCAACGGATTGGTCTGTGATTAGTAATTGTTTTTTCTGAGTTCAAATCTTTCAATTTGTTTATTTTTTATAATTTTATTCTTTAGATTTTTTTTAATAGTATAATTATAAATGTTAATATAATATTATTTAAATTAATTATTATGAATATTAATTAATTTTATTAGTATTATGTTAATTAATTAATTCCTTAGGAAATAATTTTATTGTTTTTATATATGAAGCAATATGAAAAAATTGAATAAGTTTCATGAAATGTAAAATTAATTTTTAATAAATTTAAAATAATATCCTGGGTAACGGGTAGATTCTTTTCTATAATTCCAGTAGAAAAGAATTCTATTTCAGGGATTGGCGTTCCTGGCCTCACGTGAGCTCATGATTTTTTCTGCCTTCCCTCTCCCATGGCAAAATCATGTCCTTTACCTTATAACTTTTTTCTATCAGCTCCCTCTGATCTTTAGTAAAATTCAACCTTATTTAGAGGAAGAAGAATATCACTTATCAATTCTTTAAATAAGAAAATAAGCTTAGTTAGGGGATTAATTATATATACAAGTATATTATATATAAATTTCTCCCTTTCAATTATGAAATATTTAATTTGCAATGTTACTTTCACGTGCATTATTCGACCTGATATAACTATTAGATATCTTCACCATTTCTTCTTCTTTCTTATTATAAGAAAATTTCTAACTCCTATATATAATATTAATATATTAAAATGGACGAATCGAATGCGAGTTAAGTTAACATATTATTACAATTATGTAAAAAACCATATTTACTTTTGTCTAAAAAAAAGATTTCCATCTATTTTAAACAACATCCAATATAATTAAATTACCGCGGACCCAAAACAAAATCTTCAGTATAATAACTAAGGCACCTCGGTATCTACCAGTTAGACTATTACATAGAGATCTCAAATTGCGCACAATAGAGGAAGTGATTAAATACATTTCTAATTAATTTGAGGATGATGCTTCTAGTTTAAACATGAAATGGAAAGTATGCATGTTTCAATTCATTGTCAAAAACTGTTATTGCGGACTCTGTAGACGAAATTCTGGTTGAACACTTTCAAAAACGCTAAAATTATATATTCATTTGTATAAAATTATTTCAGATATAAATGATTGTATATATCAAGTGTGGCCAAACTATGTGAATGTTTCACAAATAATTTATTATTGTAAGATTAAATTATAGAATTAAGAATTTCAAACATTTATTTAAGTTATAACAAATTGTCCAAATTTGGCTTCGCGGGCTACTTTTAAAGCCTTTGCGGTCGACGTGTTGGCCACCCCTGACTTAGATCATTTACCTTGACAAAAATTAATCTAAAAATATCTTTATTTTATTTTTATTTAAAACTAGCTGCTCCGAGCGCCTTCCAGGCGCTCTTCACACCTAGCCGGGGGCTCCGCCCCCTGTACCCCCGAGTGATACATGGTATTTGGTTGAAAGTCTGTATGTAAAAGGTTTTCATCCATTTTGTTTCAATCAGTATAAGTAGATAAGACATATATTTGTTTTCTTGGAAAATATATTTTAATTTAATCAACAACAAATTTTCCTAGTATAATAAGTAAGATTTATTGACTATTTCATATTATTATTTATATATTTACTAATATATTTGTGGCTCTTTGCATTTATTTAAGTAGATTTTAATTAATTAAATAATTAATATTCTAAGTTTATGAACATTATTTTTTTTATAAATTATATTAATTAAAATTTATTTTCTTATTTCTGTTTGTTCTTTATTTTACATATATATGTACAAAACACAAAACAATAACACAGACAGACACACAGACATTGCCTTTTATATATATAGATTCATCTTAATTTCTTGAGTTATCTATTGTAATTTAAATTCTTACAGTTTTATTAAATAAATCAATTTTAGTTATAATTTTATATAAGCATTTTTTAATTGAACCTATTCAATCTTGTCATTCCCTAATCAACCTACGCGGTTTCAATAACCCTTTTAATTATTCTAAATTCAATCCAGAGTGCTACCAATTAATTAAACTTATTTTTAACCCAATTTTTCTTATAAAATACCTCACCCCTAATATCTTATACACGACAATCTATATATAAGATGGTAGGTTTAATCAAATGGACTATAGACAGATTTGTTTGCTAAAAACATCTTATTACATTAGAAAAATTTTTATTAATTACAATAAATAGAATAATATATTCTTACCTAAAAACAAATTGGTTTTTATAGACAATTCTTATCTTATGTTATTAGTAACTAAATAACATAGGAGTATATCTAATGGTTTTCAATTTATAAAATCTAATTTACCTAACCTTAACACACAACAATTCCGTCTCATTATTGTAATACAAAGTTAGAAATATTAAGTTAATATAATTAATATTATTTATTTATTAATACCAATTAATAATATTAATTACTTATAAATTATAAATAATTCATAATAATAATAAATTGTGATACCAACTTATAGGAATATTAAAATAATATAATTATTATTTTACATATATATGAATATAATATAAATATTTTTAATTTTATTTTAAGAATAGATATATATCTAAAAGGCGGTAACTGTGACGTCACATATATACATTTAAATTAAAAATATTTGAATGTTTACGTTTATATGTAGCGCCATCTGTCGATAGTTTTGTGACACTACAGACTTTTACCAAAATATTACTAATTAAATTAATTTTGGATAAATTAATTTTGGATTTAACTACACTAAAACCTTCCCTGGGATGCCCACAACAATCCCTGAAAGTTTCAACGTAATCGGACGGGTAGTTTTTGAGAATTTGACAGACAGACACACAGACATTGCCTTTTATATATATAGATAGATAGATAGATATTGATGTTTTTTTTTAATTTATAATTTAATGATAATTTATACCAAAGAGCTTTTAATTAAAAATGCAAAGATAACCTGACTTGTTTTTTCTTTACTACAACTTTTCCACACCCACAAATTTGATGAGAAAACGAGTTGGGAAGGGGGTTGGTGGAAGTCTTTTTATAAATTATTAAGTCAAGAAAACAAAAGACTCACGGATAATCCTTATCATACGATCTTTTTATGATCTATCTATTATCTCTTTATTTAAAATCGACAAAAGAGAATTATTTAAATTATAGCTAATCAGGTTAAAATTGATAATTTAATGTTTTTCTTTTCTTAACCCCTTTACTTTAATGAATAAGAAAATTGTAAATTTTATAAATTCAAAATTGTTTGAGTTTCAATCAATTTTAATCTAAAAAATGGATTATTCAACACAAATTAAAATTTCCAAAATTCAATTAACAAAGTACTAGAACAAAACAAAATATGATAGAATATCTCAAAAATACAATGGAATATAAATTATAATATTAAATGAGTGTTTAATGATTAAGGATTTTCATATCTAAATATCTAAAGATCACTAAAGATCGCTTCCTTGATCCAAGAAAGATATGAATTGTGTGGAGAAAAAGTTTGTAGCGTTTTTAAGTAAAATTCAACTGATTTTTATATTATGTGAAAATTAATTAATTTAGAGGTTAGACTCATGATGGTTTGGATAAAGAAGAACTTCTAAGATTTCTAGTTGAAAAACTGAATCATGTGATTTTCACAGGCTGCTTTTGAAACCCACTTAATTGAGTGAGTTCTGTAGAGATCGAAATAAGTGATAGTCGGAGGGTGCTGGACAGATGATGCATTAAAACTTGCTAACAAAGATCTGGCAATTTTTGACAGGCCATCAAAGTGAAGTGTGTGTACGGGTTGTCATGATGGAAGACCTCACATTATCATATAATGAATTCGGGTCGTTGTCTATAAATTCTCTTAATAATAAAAAAAAGGTTTTTTAATTTTAATTAAATAAAATGATTCATGAGTGTTTCGGTAACACAACTTTCATTTCAGCAGTAACTTTTGCAGCTGTGGTCTTCTTATTTTTCGTCACAATTGCCCTTAATGATCGTCTGTCACGATCACTTAGGGCACATTTTCGTCCGCGCTGTGATTTAGCAGATGATGTTTTTCCGCTTTTCAAATATTCGGAATAAATCTTCGATACAGTACCTCTTGATACACTAAACACCTCTGCTACCTTGCTTACGGAAGCACCTGCCATACGGGCTCCAATGCAATGACAACCTCACATAACAATACTCCGACAACAACTGAACTGTTTAGCATATTTATGAAGTTGTATAGGTGGCGTTAGTAGTCAAAAACGCCAGCGGTACCTACATGTTTCATTAAAATCATTCTTTCTTTTCAAACATGCATTTCACAAGGTGTTTCCATATTTTTGTCCAACCCCTGTATATCTTAATAAAAATAACCTACATGTTAAGATAATATTTTTAAATTTTTATTTATTGAAAAAATTTAAAAATTGTCAAGTAAAATATTTTACTTTATTTATTTTATTTTCAAGTAAAATATTTAAACATTTAACATAAATTTGTTTGTTCACACACACAATTCCTGATATGATAAACAGTGTTCAATATTCTCTAATATCATTTCTCTTTCTCTCTGTTAATCTCTTTCTTTTTATTTTTCTATAAAATAATTTTTATTTTTTTGGCTAAATTAGAATATATAAATCTCTTGATGATTGATTCTATTCCTCCTCTACTTCAGCTTACTATTTTTCTTCAACTACATTAACTCTATAAAATTAAATATTTTTCATATTATTTCCAATGTTCCTTTTATCAATAACTTACATCCAAACACTATGTTCTCCTAAATTTCTCATATATATATATATATATATATATAAATTCTTTAAATTGTTATATGTATGTATACATAATTATAATTATATTATATTGAATTATAAAGAAAGAAACCTTTAAAAGAAATCAATAATTATGTAAATAAGAATTTAAATGAACAAAAAACCTTTTTTTTTTATTATTAATCATATATAATTATCCCCTATTACGTTATGAATACATTCATTAAAAATTTTAATTAAATAAAATGTTTCATGAATGAATCCATTTGAATAGGAAATTATAGTAATGACTTTATACGTTTCGAATGTCATATTTAGAATATAAAAAGATGCTATAATAATAAGGAGGAGAATTAGAATTTAAACGATAGTATTAGACATAATGGTTTATCTACCTGAAGGCATTTATTAAAAAAAAATTAAGCATAGATTTAAAATGATATTAAAATTTATAATTTTTACTATCTCGCCAGAGATAGTATTGCGATTATGAAAATTTTCGATGTTGAGATTTTGATGTTTTTATACGTTTTGAAGGTTCCTGAATCATTTTCACTAAGGTTGAGAAAAATGTCTGTGTGTGTGTGTGTGTGTGTGTGTGTGTGTGTATGTAGACAAGATTACGCAAAAACGGTTTGAGCTAGAATGATGAAATTTGGTACATGGACATTATTCAAAATTCATAGTTTTCTATCAACTTTTGAGAAATGTAGCTCAACCGGAAGAGGGTCATTACCTACAACGTTTTGATTTTTTTTCCTCTAAAGTGACCGTAAAAATAAAAATATATGTTTGATAATTTTTCACATGATTAATATTTGTATAAAACTGCTATATATATAATTTCAGCTTGATTGATTCGCTGAAAGAACCAGAATTAATTTTTTAACACTGCAAATCTCACGCGCCAACACGTGTAGTGGTGCCATCAACAAAAAGCCAAACATGCGCTGGTTTAATATTTATTATTTATAATTTATAATTAATTAAATTTAATTTAAATATAATATATTATGTTATTTAATCCAATTCAAATTGCGAGATAGTCGAGTGGAGACACTCCAGCTAATTTTACTATATATTTGGAAGCATTGGGAAAAGTAAATTATTAGATATGCAGACAAATCTGCATACAACTTTCAAGCAATCTTAATCATTAAGATTATTATTATTATTATTAATTAGTTATTTATAATATAATATATGATTGTGAAAGTTGTTTATATCCAAAAGAACAACAACCTGACAATCGAATACAAATTAATATTTGTCTTGGCTTTATTCCAAAGAATGTACCACAATTTCTCCTTAGGAAATTTTTTGATTAAGAATAATTGATAGATATTATGAATGAATAATTTCTTCACAATTTGTTGATGAAAATCCTTAAAACTCAAAATAATAATAAAGTAATGGACACCTTTAGCCAAAGTACAAAATAATATGTTTTTTGCTATATTATTTTATTAGGACAATTATGCTCTCCCCTCTTCTTTATTATCTACATATAGAAATTATAATAAAACTTTCAGAAATTTAGGAAAATATCCATATCTAAAGTTCAACGTTCTGATAGTAATAAAAAAAACTTCCTTACATAATTTTTTTTAAAAAATTAACGTAGTGTTAGTAGTCAACTCTGATAATCATAATATAAATTAAATATGATATAATTTAATAAGAGTCAATATCTAACATAATATAATTACAAAGTCCTCTCTTGAAATCCCATAATACTTAATTCATTTCATTTATGTAAATGTTAAAAAAAACAAAGAATATAGTAAAATAAAATTCAGATAAATGATAAAGAATATATAAATAAATCATAACCAATACATAGTTGATGAACTGTAATGAATTTAAATTTAACAATTTACATATAAATTAAGCAATTAAAACAATGACAAAAATATTAATATTAAAACTTAAATTTTCTAAAAATAAATTACTTAACTAAGTGTGGTTGTTTTATATAGATATATTAAATTCGTAAAATTTAAAATATGAATATTTGTATGTTAAATTATAAATATTTATATAAGGGCTATCTGTGAACATATCCTTAATATATATAAATATAATATAATATAATTCGAGCAGAATGAATAAATTGCAATATAATAAATGATATAAAAAATTAAATTTTTCTAAATAATTAAAATCTATATTGTGATTATAATTTCTTTTTTTTTGTTTCAGGTATGTAGCTATGAGAAACAAAATTAAACAAATTGATTTCATTCTCTTTTCATGGTAAGATTTTATTCCTTATTATATTTTATCCTTTTAAAAAATTATTATTTTATACATAATCAATTTTAAATTAATTAACAATTAATAAATTAAAAGGTAAAAATTTGAAAACACCCTTCAAAAAATAACAAAAATATTAGTTTTTTTTTAATCATAAGTTGTTTTATTTATAAGCTAAGAAACAAAAATAAAAAATAAATTCATTTTACTAGTCAGTTTTATTATAATTTATTTTAATTAACAATTTATTATTTATTATATTTTATTATATTAACTAATTTTAATGGTATAAATAATTAAATGAAAAATACTTTGAGTTTTCTATGAATAAAATCTACCATATAAATGTGATAAATTTTTTTAGACTACAAATTTGTAGGACCCGTGACTGCACCCAATTTAGTTAATTCGTTATACTTGAACAGACTAAATCGGATAAAAAGGGTAAATTTATATTTATATTAAAATAAATAATTACATTATTGGAAAATAACAAAAATCAAATTTAAGTTATAACGAGAATTAAATATTTTGAAGCATTATACAGCGAAATTGGTATTCAAAGTATAATATTATTCATCGTTTGTTTCAATTTTTTCCCCATCTTACATACAACAAACGGATTTCGCGTTGAAACAATTTCTCAACTTTTGTGACAATTCAAGAATCAATTCAATTTTTGGCTCATTTATAGAAAGTGAAGCCTGGCCCAAGTCATCGATCGGAATAAGAGCAATATCGGATTGGAAGCGATTACAAAGTATCCTTACAGTTTTTTGCACCATATGGCCGAATATTATCGTACTAGTGTGACATCTTCTTTTGTCATTCCCTGAAAACTAGTTAATTTACTGATTATAAATGATAAATTGATGGTGAATTTGGTTGATTTTTTATATTTTAAATACTTGGTAAATGAAACTAAAATTTGTAATAAAATAGAAGATATTCACATGCACACGAGTATGCATGCAAATGAAAATATTATACAGAAATTTCAGTACATGACAATGAATAGATAAAATAACGTTGATAAAATTAAATATGTTCGTCTCCTGGTTCCCCTTTCCACTCCCACTATCCAAGAAACAAGATAACCTATGCATGATGATGAGTATTCATTTAGTAATCAAAAGACAACAACTGAATGAGAGAAATTCTTTCGTGTTAAATATTATTAACAACATTTCAATGCGACTTTTATAAATATACACACAAACATATTTATTATTTACAGTTGTAAGCTACAATCATTGTAAATTTGATTTTTATTAATTATGTACTAGAATCTTATATAAATGTTAGAAGAATATTTAAATAGAAACTTAAATGATTGTTTGAAGAATGCTTTGTTTAATTGTTTCAAATTTAACTATTAACAAAAATTTCAACGACTTATGAGAAAGGATTTAAAAAATAATTTTAATTTAGAAATAAGGATCTATATTTTTACTATCTCGCCAGAGATGTGTGTTTGTATGTATGTAACCAAGATTACGCAAAAACGGTTTGAGCTAGAATGATGAAATTTGGTACATGGTCATTATTCAAAATTCATAGTTTTCTTTCAACTTTTGAGAAATGCAGCTCAACCGGAAGAGGGTCATTACCTACAACGTTTTTATTTTTTTTTCTTCTAAAGTGACCGTAAAAATAAAGATATATGTTTGATAATTTTTCACATGATTAATAATTGTATAAAACTGCTATATATAGAATTTCAGCTTGATTGAATCGCTGAAAGTACCAGAATTAATTTTTTAACACTGCAAATCTCACGCCCCAACACGTGACGTGGTGCCATCAACAAAGAGCCAAACACGCCCTGGTTTAATAAATATTATCTATTAATTTTAATTTATAATTTTAATTAATTAAATTTAATTTAAATATAATATATGTTATTTAATCCAATTCAAATTTGCGAGATAGTCGAGTGGAGACACTCCAGCTTTTTTAGCTTTTATAACAAAATGGCATATTTTAGCTCCCTTCGATAATAATTAATTATTAGAATTATTTAATTTTGCAAACATCGATCCACTTTATAATATAATAAACAATTTTGAATTAAAAATTAAAAAAGAGGTAACTAAAAGTAGATTTATTTATAATTTTTGCTTTCCTAGCGAATTTTTTTATGTATGTATGATAAAAAAAAAACATAAGATATTTGTATTATTATACATCAGGAAATTTTGCGCATTCATTTAGGACATTTTATGATGAAGGGTATGCGCGAGTGAACGCGCTAGCGTCTATACACTGTTTGTTTGTATTCATTTTATTTTTCTTTCGTTTTTATTATTCTTATATTTTCAGTGAACAATATTTTACGCCTGTTCGGGTCCTGGTTAAGAATGGCTCTTTTAGCATAGAAAACAGGATGCGCAGTTTACACTTTCCACTTTGGATGTCGTTTTTTAAGGGCCGTGTGTCTGTGCTCACGTGTCCCACTCCCTCCTTCCTCTCCTCCATCACCGCTAAATCTTAAACAAAGGGTTGATTATATTGAACATTTCCTGGGTTTGTCACCCTTCACCTCTTTTTTTTTTAATGATTATTTAAAATATATAAGACACAAAGTGGGGTAAAAAAAATTCATTCAACCCCTCTCGCTTACTATTTCTTATTTATTTATTCAACTCAATCACCCTTCAACAAAGTGGGCATCTGGATTCTATATGCCTTCATTGATTCACAATCAACAGCCCCCAAATGTTTGGATATTTAAAAATTATTACAAGTCATTTAACATATTTGTGGGTTGGTCCAAAAGGGCTGGTCATTCATTCATTCAACTATTCATACACTTGAAGAATTCGATCAATAACAATATAAACAAAATTTATTTTCAATTATTCATTTTAAATTTATAGTTTATACTAGAAATGAAATTTTCATTTATATAACAATTCATAAGATCTAATAAATTATTAGATCTTATGATTATTAGTAATAATATACCTTTAAGTTTAGTTTATATCATAATAAGTTGACCTGTGGGCCAGGTCCGAACCGACCGACGGTTTGAAGTAAATTAATTTCCAGCTACAGAAACAATTTCAAATAATTTTAATATATCTATTAATGTAATAAAAAACAGATAGGCATATAAGATATAACATAAATATTTTTAATATTATTTTATTTATAATATATATGTAAGACCAGGCTGTGACGTCATGAATGACTGGATGACGTCATATAATTTTAAATTACTAATAAAGATGATTTTTCTCGAGGATAAAACCAATACAAATTGCATGATTCGTGGAGATATATAAAAATCTCCACATGTGAAATTTGGTATGAAAACAATACCTCCCTTACTATCGTCGGTCAGTAAAAATAATATATAATTCATATATACATATATTATATATAAATATTTTCTTTTATAAAAATAAGAAATTAAAATTCAATTCGCTATATGAAAGCATCGATTTTATATAATTTATATTTGTATTATAAATAAAAATTTAAATTAAATATTATTTATTAATGTTAATAATTTTAAACAAATTTTCAAAAATTATATCTTGTTTTAAAAACATATTTTTTATGGTTTTCAATAATATATTAGATATTACAAATAATTTAATTTACCAGAAGACCTGATGTTGCCAAGCGGCAATTTTAAACATATATATATATATATATATTGTCTTCTATTGTTTGTATACTTGTTTCAAATAAATATCAAACATCTTTATAAATTTCTCAAGAAAAGCTGGCGCCAGGAAGTATTTTCTTCGAACTATCCATTCCATAGAACTAGGAACTTGATATTTATGTTTGCCTATAAATATGAGTTATGCTTCTCGTCTCTACACCAGTGTTTTCCAATCTTTTATATGCTACGCCCAAACCAAGCCATTGAAAATTCCTAAATATATTCCTATTTTAACATATTCGTATGTATATATTTGATTCTTTATTTAAAATTTAAATACAAAATAAAAATTTATTTTAGAATGTTTTACAATTATTATAAACAAAACCTAAGAATAAAAAAAAAATTCAAACTACCTAGGTATATTATAATGGGAAAGTTTTCTATTACATTTATAAATGCTTGATCTAAGAGTAGAAGTAAATAGTTTATTAGTTTAAAAAGTGATGTTAGTAGGCTTTTATACTTTGTCATAAAAAATAATTTTTCCCCCGTGTTCTTTGTTTTCCATCCATCTTTTTAAGTATCGACACTCAAAACTTTTTTCTTTTGATAATATTTTGGAATCGGAAGATTGACTTCAGGCATCTTGGGTGGTAAATTTGACCCCCTTCCAATACCTCTTTCTAACATCTTCACTTGTTCCATCATTTTCATCTCCCTTTAGTGAGTCGACTCTTTTAAAGGGTGGTAGGTAGGGAGGATGGTAAAATTCTTACGCTTCATGAACCAAACATGAAAAAACCTCTTCTCTCTCTCTCTCTCTATATATATATATATATATATATATATATATATAATATCTTAATACTTTAAAATGCTTTTTCTGATGGTGATGATATTATCATGAATATTTTCTTTCGACAAACCCTTCCCCCCTTGCCCATCTCTCCCTCTATTTATGATAATCAATGACTTGTATCGATATCCCACAATGTCATTAACGACATGTCTTTTGCTTAATCGATTCTAAAAGTAGCACCAAATTCTTATCATAATGTTATATTTCGTGATTGAAATGAAAATTCTAATATCATTGATAAATCAGCAAGTTTCTAAAAAAAGGGGCGCTAAAAAAATTACTTATTTTAATACAAAAAAATATTTTTGAACTTATTATATAAAATGAAGGTAATTGTACATGGTACTTGTCACCTTCAGATTTTGATGAAACACCTTTAAGATTTTGATGAAACTTCGCCAGTTGATTCCTAGATTAATTCTAAGAAACTTTTTCATTAGGCAATTATGGGGTAAACTTCTAGTTTTCGAAAAAAGTTAAAATTTGGATATAAATCCATCTATTTAGCTACCATGTTTTATCCGCTTTTGGGTTTTTTTTTTAGTTCGGATTTTTTGTATATAGAAAAATTAAAAAATTAATTAATTAAATAATTTACCTATATCCAAACCGAACCAAAAAAAAACCGACAATTAGTGAATAATTGAATAATTAGTGAATTAGTCAATAAAACATTAATACTTGATGGATGCACATTTCAACTGGCGAAGTTTCATCAAAATCCTAAAGGTGAGAAGTACCAGATTTTGTAGATAGTAGATTTTGTAAAGCTGAAAAACTATAAATATTTACTATGGTAATTGAAATTTTGTAAACTTATATTAAATTATTTTTAATATTTATTAAGATGGATGGGATAAGAATAAGCAGCATTATTTATTTTATTTTATATTTTATCAATCTTAATAATCAACGCGATTAGGTGGGAGAGATATTTGGTATTAATAGCAGAAGAAACTAGTGAAAAGTAATTTTACCGAGAAACCAAAACATTTAAGAGTTTATTTAACATTTAAACGTTAAGAGTCGCAGCACAAGACAATTAAAAGTGATGAGAGAATTAGGAAAGAATAGAAATGTATGAAGGTGGTTCAGAGTAAGTTAAAAACTTTCGATTTCATTGATGGTATATAAAAATATAATTTGAAAATTTTAATAAATACCGAAATAAACAAAATGCAAAATGTTATTTAATAATAATTAAATTTTCGAATAATGACATTCATCTTTATACAATTACTTTTTCTTGTTTAATTTATTATTAATAAAAAAGGAGAAGGGATAGTTTTTATAATCTAAAAACAATTAAAATATCTCATGCATATCCTATCTCGTTGAGTAATTTACTTCAAATAATTGCTATAAATTGATCAAAGGGTCCTGTTATTTATTTATTTAGAAAAATGAGGTGTACATTTTTTATGATCAACTCCAATAAAAATTTTAATACAAACATGATGGCGAGATAAAAATTTTTAAATAGAAAAAAAGACGTTAATTAAAATCACAGTGAAGAAATATATATGTCAATTTCATTCAGTCCTTGAAAACAATTCAAGTTGTCAATGGAATGTATTTTTTTTTTATAATTTCTAAACGTTTCTATGCTAAGCAATTAAATTAGCGTGATTTATTATTAAATCGACCCTGGAGAGGTGGGATTTTCATTTCAAGTGGTTAAAGTGATTTTTTAAGTGGCGGAGTGAGAGAAGGTCCTAGAAATTGAGGACGTTGATGAGTGACAAAAGCAAAAAAAAAAAAAAAAAAAAAAAAATGAAAGGGGAGAGGGAGGATGGTGTATCTTTTTCTAATTTCCACCTCATTCAAAAGGCCTGTCGTTAATGTTGTTAAGGAGTAGTAGTAAGTTAGAAAGAGTGAGTAACGGTGATGGCATTTTCGAAAAAAAGCGTGATAGGCTTCTTACCACTGAATGTGACAATCATATTTAAATCCAAACACGAAACGGAATACTGGAAATCAGTATGCTATTTGATTTGTCAAAATGCCAGACAACTGAAGAATGAGATAACCTTCAGAAGATAATACATACAAGAGACTGATGAAGGGAATAAAAGGGAGGTAATCGGGGAGCCTTTCAAAATGTCAACTTTTTTATACTCCCAATGAACTTAATCTATAAATGTTCTTAAAAGTATAAATAAGAATGAAATAACCAAATAAATAAATAAAATAATTTTTAATATGCACAAAGATTCAGTATTGTCGGTGTGTGGGAGAAGTTAAATTTAACATTTTAAAAATTAACAATAATTCTTTTTTTTTTCTTTTGGTTATAAGAATTAAATATTTTAAATTAAATCAAAAACAGAATTTAAAAATAATATAAATATAAAATTTTTTTATAAAATAACGTTTTTTCATGGACTAAAAAAGAATAAAATAATTTTCTGTAGGCCTGGATGAATTTCTTCATATACAACGAAAAACGTTTGGTGCATTTAATATAATATAATTAATTTAATATAATAATAATATATATTTGAGAGGAAGAAGAAACCCCTCTTCATTGGCGAAACAACTGATTAATAAGAATTCATCATTAATTTTAATGCTATAAAAATTTTTTAAGTTCGTTCAAAATGAAAATCTATCCTGAAATCAATATTTATGTTTCAGTATCAGTTGAAAAAAAATTAATCGGAGCAATATAAAAGGAGTTAGTTACTAAAAGTAATTAATTCAATTAATTAATTATAATTCAATTATATTTCTTCTATACCTTCTAAGGATCCATTGAAATATCTATAAAAATAAAATCTCAATAAAAAGATTCCAATTTGTCAAAAGAGCGAACAGAGAGAGAGAGAGAGAGAGACAGACGCCAAGTGAAGTTAACAAAAACGTTATAAAAATAAACAATAATAATTAATTAATAACAATTTTAGAATTATTTGGATGGAGCAAAACTCCCAAAAATATTAGGAGCACTAATACTATATAATTAATTAAATTCAAATTGTATATTTACATTTGAAACTAACCTCTCTTTGCGGATGTATATAAACTTATTCACACATATAAATGATTCTAAAAATACATAAAATATATATTGGAATTATTACACCTACAATGTTTAAAATAGTTAATTAATTATTACAATGATAATAAATACATATTTTTAAATTATATATATATATATATATATATGTGTGTGTGTGTGTGTGTGTGTGTTTGAAAAATGTACGGTACATTACATTTTTCTTTATCTCATGATTATTTAATTGTCATATATATTTTTGCATTTTAATTTATCCATTTGAATATAAATGTACATTGGATATATTATTCAAATCCAAAATTAAAGTGGTTTCTGAATAAAGAGTCGAGATATAGTTAAGGGGGATGATGGGTGATTTGAAATGCATACTCTTTGTATATTATATGCTGAGATTATTTCTAGTTCGTCTCGCCCAGCCCAACCACTCACTCCCAATATTTCACATTGTTATACATTTGCTTTGCATTCATTCTAAACAGAGGAGAGTAAGTGCTTTATCATTATTTTCCTTTTTCCTTCTCTCTCATTCTTTTCTTCCCCCCCCCCCCCTCTCCACGCTTTTTTAATCCAAACTTTTTTTTTCAAAAAGCAACTCTTTTCAAACGCAGTCTCGTTCATTAATTCTCAATAACCGTGGCGTAGTGTCTAATTGTGGTTAAACGAAACCAATCTCTCTCTCTCTCTCTATATATATATATATCAATATATATATTGGAAAAAGACAACGCCCCGCAAGTCCCTCTACTTTGGAAAGATTAATTAAATGTATAATCACCATTTTCCTTCAGAGATAATTTACTTACAACCGCAGTATAAAATTGATTTATAACAAAGATACGCCCTAATTGAACAAATTTTTCTGTCAAATTTAATCGTTAATTGAAAACACTCATGTGAAAGCTTTTTTTTACACACCTTTCTCAAATTCACAACTCAATTGAAGAAGCTATTTAAAAATAAATAATTATCAATTTTATCTACATAAATTTTAACTTTGTTTTTATTTATTAGAACTCTTCAATTAATGAATAAAAGAATAAGTTCCCAAAAGCATATTTTGGAAATTCATTAAATTCAAATAAATATCTTACAATTTCATTCATTTCTCTATTCTTTATTTAGTTTTTAGAATTTATGAAGTAACTAACTGAACCAAAAAGTATCTTTATACGATATTGTAATTTTAATTATCAAAATTTCTCATTTGTTTATGCATTTCTCTTTAATACTCAGTTAACCACATGCATTAAGTGCATCCACATGGTCCTCGTATTGCACAATTGTTTATTCATTGCTTGGGAATGAATCAGCTCGATGTGATGATGTTGCCCCGCCTTAAATTAAATTGTGTTTCACTGGCAACGCATCAATAAAAGAAGGAATTCCTCCTGCATTCAAATGTACACTACTGTTGCTATATAGTCACAGACTTTTTTTATTTTATGTATGTGCCAATGCCCTCTATCTGTTCCTTTCACTATATATATATATATATATATATATATTTAGTTATTTAAAAAAATAGATTCTGAGATTTCTTCTGAGGTATTTCTTTACATTTTATATAATTACAATATTTATTTAATTATTTCTTTTATTTAAAATTTAAAAATATATAATTAAAATGCAAAATAGGAGGTGGCTTGGCCGAGAGTGTAGCGTGGCAACTTTCTACACAAGAAGTCGGCGTTCGATTCTAACCAAGAACTGATTTTTTGAATAAATTCAATTTAACATCAGCTGCCTCCGGCTCCAGGAACTGACAAGCCCTGGTTCTATACAACCCTGCACGAGCAGGACTACCTCAAAAACGAGCAACCATAAGCAACAATGGATCGTGATGAGAATAACTCCAGTTGGTACCCAATCCACCCGTCACCTGGAGGATCCGGATCTTCACGAGCACTCAAAAAAGAAGAATAAAAGTTAACACCTAAAGAACATTCATATATTTAACATACACTTAACATCATTACCCTTGTATATGGGAGCTTTGCGTGATCCTAGATTGTCCAGACGCAAATAATATAATAATAATAATAATAATAATAAAATGCAAAATATTTCTAAAAATTAACTAAGATTTATTAATTAAGTAAATTAATTAAATTAAAATGGACGCCGAAGCGTCGATACTCAAATCTTACAATAAATTAAAAATGTCCTGGAAATAAATATTTTTATAATATAAACTTTCAAGGAAACCGAAACCTAAACGAAATATACGTATATTCTTATCGAGTTTTTTTTTTAAATTATTACTTATAATTACATATAAATTTTATTTAAGATGAAAGTAAGTAGTAATAACTTTTGAAATTATGAATAAGAAAGATGTGAAAGTGAGTGTGTAGTTAATTTTACTTCAGTGACCAATATTCTCGGGTCATCTATTCTGGAAACAATCTGACAAAGTGTTGTGTCCCCTAGCATCGTTAGAAGGATTTACAACATCACATAGGATAATCCTGGAAGCCAAGTTAAGTGAACCCTACTAGTCAGAGAGGCAGAGAGAGATGTCATCTTCCTCGCATGGGACAGTTTAATGGCCTGGAACGGTTGAGTGACAAAAATAGGGGAAGGGGTGAAGCGAGAAACGACTACCACCACCTAAAATGATTCATAGTCCTATGTAGTTTATTTATTTCATTAAAATACGATTTAAATATAATAATCATATTTTATTAATTTTCAAATTGAAATTTTGTATTGGATACTCATATTTGTCTTTCCCCTCGATGAAAAAGAACCCACCCATCCATGTGTGACATTCAATTTTTTTTTTCTTAAACCAATGTAAATAAACTAGCATACAACATAAACCTCAAACTATTCTATTCTATTCTTAAATAAATAGATAGATATAAAGAAAAATAAATTTCATTTTAAATATGGAGTTGATACTGAGAAAGATCACTGCACCCTTCGGGGTTGAAGACCTTTTAACTTTCAGTGATATATATCATTTAAACCACAATAATAATAAATAAATTCAATTTAAAACAAAGTTTTTCAAATATAATTTTTTAAATATATTTGATCCTTTTTCATATTTTTGTATCTCTTCCAACATACAATATAGAGTCATATCTAAAAATTGAATCTATTGATAGGAAACCCTTTTTGGAATATTTTTGTATTAAGTTTAGTAGCAGAGAGATCCCAATTCACCAGTTAAGTGGTGATAAATTGATTGAAAAGAGTCTCTAGCTACTGAGAGATTCATTCTCATTTAACTTTCTCCAGTATCTTCCAGCAAACCGATAATGGCTCTTGCCTATTTCAAGAATCCATCGATCAGACAGTCAAGTTACGAATATTTTCGAGTTCAAGAACCGGGCATTCCAATTTCACTCCTTATATATCCATCGATTGTAATGTAATTAAAGGTAATCTTACAAATCTTTATGTAAATATAATAATCATTTCAAATCATTTATTCTAATTAGAAATTGACCTTTATGGAAAGAATTTATTAAAAAAACGAATTGCTTCAGGCATTCATGAGGAAAATCAAACTAAACTGTAAAGAATCACGTCAAGGTCTTCCTATTTGTTTAGACATGATTATTAGCACAGCATTCTTTACGTGAATAAATTCGTTGTTAGTGATTAATAAATAATCATATTATTAAATATTGAAATGAAATATGTGCCGATATAATAATAAATATTTACCAATCATAAGATTTATACTTTTTCATAATTTGTTTTTAAAAAAAAAAAATATTTTAAAGATAACGTATTTACAAAATACTTTGAATTTTCTATTGAAATCTAAAATACATCATAATTCTAATTTCAAACAAACCTGATTTATATTGAACTGTTAATTTCCAAAGGAAATTTGAAAAAAATATATAAATTGTTAAACTTTACTTATTTAATTTTAATATGATAATAACTTTGTCTTAATATAATTATATTTATCTTAAATATAATATCTAATTACTATAAATATCTCAGAAATTTTACATATATAATCATTTCATATGAAACAAAAAAAAAGCCTGATGCAAAAAATATTAGTACATAGATGAATCGATTATTACTTTTCAATGAATATTGTATTATAGTCTAAATAGAATGATTTGAAATAATTTTTTTATTTAAATAAAAATCTTGAATTATAATCATTTATTTTTCTTTTATTTGTCAAGTATCCATTCAAAAACAAAGTTTAAATCTCAAAGGAGATGACTGGGTAAATGAAAAGCAGGGAGAAGTTTATTTTTAGAGAAACCAATCGGGAAACGATCAATAAGTAGTCCAAAAACAAGATGAGCTGGCAATATAAAGGAATTTGGTGAAGTTAAGAATTGGATGGAAGTAGTAGAGGATGTTGGAGAAATTTAAATTTAAATTTGTAAAGAATATATTTATTGATTAAACGTATTAATTATATATCGCTATTTCGTTTTTATTAATATATTATGTGCATATAATAAAAGGATTTTAGAATGAGGAATATCAGGCTTATATATATAAAATCACATTTATCTGTCTATATTAACATATACAATAAAAGGGATTTTATTCTCAGAAGATCTCAATTTGCCAGAACCCATTTATTTTGTCATATAAAAGCCATTTGCCACTTCAGGTGACCAAAAAGAATAAAAAAATACAAAAGAATCCTTCGAACAATAGTGATAAGATTCAAATAAAAATGCTATTTTTATATGGATAATAATAAAAAGTGTAAAAAATAATCCACATGCATAGAAGGTTTCAAAGAATTTTTTTCCACTGTTCTATATTGATTATTATTGTAAAAATTGAAAAACAATTTTGGTGCATTAATTTAAAATTTTTAATTAAAAAAATCAATAGAAAATTTGATGTTTGTTTTTCTATTTTCCTTCATATGATCTTTTAAAATTTTCACACGTATTTGTATATCAGCCATGTCTACTGATGACGAATGGTTGTTGCCTCAGCTAAAATGTCGACAGACGATGAATTCTCGGCAAAGCCACCCCTACACTTTGCACCCCTCCTGAAACCATCAACAAGGGTTCAAATAATAAATCTTGATGACAGAGATATTTGGAAAGCATTTTCTTATTATTCAATATATATATATATATATTTATTCTTATTATTCAGTATATATATATATATATATACTAGCTGCTCAGAGCGCCTTCGGCGCTCTTCACACCTAGACGGGGGCTCCGAGTATACATAGTATTTGGTTGAAAGTAGTAAAAGGTTTTCATCCATTTTGTTTCAATCAGTATATAACATAAAACATTCAAAATCTAGTCATAAATAAAATTTTTTTTTTAAATATATAAAAATTAAATTACCATTTATTGAATTTTTTTAAACGTATCCATTAGATATTAGAATAAACACAGTGACTGAGTGATTATGGCTTTTATATATATAATAATAAGGAAGCATAAAGCATAAAAATAGGAAAAAAATTCATTTTAAAAGTTTGTAAAAAAAATTATAATAAAATATTAATATAATATAATAATATAAACCATATAATCAAATGATTTAATTTATTTATTTATTTAGAGTTTTAAGGAGACATCTTATCAATTAGTAGTTTGATGCTGTTTTCTGGAAGCTTTATCAAGCAAAGGGTGTTCCTGAGTTTAATTTTTCTCCAATTAAAATAAAAATAAGACTTTCCACAAATACTGTTTTATTTCGTACAACGCTATAACTTTAAGTTGTTAAACAAAAGACTGTTACTGATACTGTAACGTTGCAATATGTGTTTTTATTATATGTCTGGTTAATGGTAACGTATGCCCAAGCTATAAAAAACAAGCATATCTGTCAACTACATATCATAAAAACTTAATCATCTCAGAAATAGTTTCAAAGTGTTTCGGTAATTGTAGGAAGCATTATCAGAAGTGTACCTTATAACATCTAATTGGAAAGAATTGGAATATGAAATCATTATTATAGATAAATATATGGAATTTTTCAAAAAAATTAAAATTCTAATAATTTTGTTTAAAGATGTTGATATAAGAATTTGTCAATATTATATCGTTTTAAATGAAAGATCAAATAATATATTTTTAATATATTATTTAGATTTTATTTTCTATATTATTTATAATTAAAATAATTTTCATTTTGTATTGCTAAGCAAAATTTATAAATACGGTTCCGAATGCAAATGATTAATTAATGAAATTTAAATTTGATCATATTTTTTTTTATTAATATTAGTTAATTAATTAATTTGAGTAGATTTAGAGTATTTGAGAATAGGATTCTTCGCAGCATTTATGGACCAAAGAAAGATGAGGTCACCGTGGAGGACCAGCATAACAAGGAATTGCATGACCTCTATGCATCTCCAGACATAGTTAAGGTTATAAAATCGAGGTGACTGCGATGGGCAGGGCACGTAGCGAGAATGGGAGAGGAAAGAATGGAGAAAAATATATTGTGTGTGGTGGGAAGACTGGTTGGGAAACCTCCGCTTGGAAGACCAAGGACGCGGTGAGTGGACAATATAGGAAGGGACGTGAGAGAGATGGGAAGGGTAAGGGTTGGATGACTGTGGTTCAGAATAGGAATGCTTGGAGAAGTGTGCTTGCTGCGGCCAAGAACTTTCGAGTTCCGTAGAGGCATTAACTAATTAATTTTAAAATGAAAAATAATTTAACTTTATAGATGTTATATGTTATATGGTGTTTTAATTTTTAATTTTTTTTTTAAATATACCTAATTTGTAATAATCGATATATATAACTTAATATAAAACTTTCTACAGATCAAATCAAAATTTCGTACCCGGAATAATTCAATGTTTAAAAGAAATTACGATTAAAATCATTTTTTTTTATTTTGCCCCCCCCCCCGGCCCGACGCCACTGTTTATGACAATTAATTTTAATAAAGAAAATTTCCAAAAATATTTTTATATATATTTAAGATCTTAAAATTTATCTAAATTAAAATAATTTATTAAATAATAATACAACTAATAATAGTATGCTTTTATTTACATTTATCAATTATTAAATAAAATACATTGAAATTTAATAAATTATCCCCGAGTCAAACACTCAATTTATTTTGATTATCTCTTTTAAATGATTCTATTCGAATGTTATTCAGACGTCAGGCTCAATTCTGACAGACAGGCAGCTTCTGTGGGGCCCAAAATTCATATATATAAATTAATAATATATACGCCGCTTGTCTTATTTATTAATGGCGTTCACTTTATCTGATGGCTATCTACGGATATCCGAACAACTTTATCAACAACGTAACAAACCCTATTCCTTGTTAGTTATTTTAGTTACATTGATATATAAATAATACAAACAAAAAAAAATTCCTACATGACTTCCGCCTCGAATGGAATCTACTAATTAAAAGTTTATTCGGTTTAGTAATTTCCCTAATACATTTATTTTTTAAAAAAGTAAAATTAAACCGCTAATGTATTTATATAAACAATTTTATCTAACATTTATGTAGATAAAAAATAACTTTTAATCATGATAATTTCAAACATTACATAATCAATAAACCAAATATTAAAATTTAAAATAAAAATAATTGAAAAGTTTATATATTATAAATTCAATTTTTAAAAATATTTTAAATTATTTAATTTAATTTTGTTTATTTTATATTAAATTAATATATTAAATTTTCTTCTTTTTACAGTGTTTTATTAACTTGCTTGGTTGTCTGTATGGTTCAAATCTAGTAACTCATTTTTAACACAGTTGCAGTTGACCAATCGAACTTTGCACACTTTTCAGATTTGGATGACAAAACATGAATATTAAACAAAGTTTTCATTTTCTTAATTAATTAATTAATAATTTAATTAATAAATTTTAACCCATCATTAAATAACATTTATAACTTCAAAATATATTCAAATAAAACTTAAAACCTTAAAAATTGATTTACTAAAAAATTAAAAATAAAATAAATAATTAAAAAAAATTAAGTTACAGTGTTTTATTTATAAATGCACTAAAAACTAGAAAATAATTTTTCACTTTAACAACAATGGTTTAGATACTTTGAATAAAGAGCCTAATTAAAATGAATTAGTTAATTAATTTTCTAGGGATCTCTCAATTAAAACGTTGCATTTAAATTAAAAATGGAGACAAAATTAAAAATTAAATGCAAGCGTTTTATTTGAGAGATCCCTAGAAAATTAATTAACTAATTCATTTTAATTAGGTTCTTTATTCAAAGTATCTAGACCATAGGTTCTTAAACTTATGTACTCCACGGACCCCCACTTGAAAAAATTTTTTTTGACGGACCCCCATCACAACTTTAGGTACTTTACGTCATTTTATTAATTAATTTCTGGCTTACGATCTCATAAGGACAAGGATATATGATGAATATTTCTAACAGTGATTGGTGATTAACGATTTTTTTGCATATTGTAGAACACATTTTATTAGAAATTATAATATTGAAGAAAGAAAATACAAACATTGTCATAGCAACAAATCTCACAAATTATAATGGGTACTTACATTAAATTCATATAAATATTTTATAATTTTTTTCAGAAAATATTAAATAAGAAATATTTTAAAAAATAACTGCATCTATCTCATTAAATATAACTTACATATTTAATGAGATGTATGCAGTTGTTTTCTTGAAACAAGAATCTCAATATCTGGCTTAATATTGGAAACTTTTAATCTAAGATCCGGCTCTACATTTAATTTGTTTCTATATTTAGACTTAATATAAAATAGTACCGAAAAAGCTTGTTCGCATAAATATGTTGTGCAGAATGGAATCAAGTGTTGAAGTGCTTTATTTGCAAGCGCAGGATAATCTGACCTGAGAAGTAACCAAAAGTTGCTCAATTCAGTTTTGTTAAATTTTAGTTTATAAGTTGTATCACATGATAATTCCACGAGAATATCTTGTTCAGGTGCAGATAAATGTTTAGCATTTGTAATTTCCATATTAAATGGATCTCTGATCCAGTTATTGCAAGGATCAGGAGTAGAAAAATACTTCCTGAAGTTGCTTTTCAAAGTAATTAAATGTTCAACAAATAATTGACGCGTTTGATTAAGCAATTTTTCACTGGAGCTTTCTATGGAATCATTGAGAGTTGGAAAAGACTCATATACACCGTTCTGGATGCGTTTCGACCACAAGTCGATTTTTTTAATCATTGCTTCTATTTTATCTTCAACTTTAAATATATTTACAACAGTACCTTGCAGGCTCAAATTAAGTTCGTTCAATTTTGTAAAAATATCAGTCAAGTAAGCCACCTTAGCTAACCAGATAAAATCATTGAAACATTCGGTCAGTTCAAAATGCGCATCTATTAAAAACAATCGTATTTCATCTCGAAGCTCAAAAAGGCGAATGAGTACTTTCCCGCGGGACAACCAACGTACATCTGTATGTAATAATAAATGTGTATGTTGACTACCCATTTCCTCACACAAAATTTTAAAAACTCTGGAATTAAGTGGACGAGCCTTAATGAAATTGACAATTTTAACTACTTCGTCTAATGTTCTTTTCAAATCTGGTGACATATTTTTGGCTGCTAATGATTCTCTGTGAATGCAGCAATGATTCCAAACAACCTGAGGCGCAACATTTTTAATAAGAGCAATCAATCCAGTTCTTGTACCTGACATTGCACGAGCACCATCAGTGCAAATTCCAACACATTTTGGCCACTCTATTTCATTTTCGGTTATAAAATTATTCAAACTGTTAAATATGTCATTAGCTGTCGTTCGTGAAGGTAGTGAATCACAAAACAATACATCTTCTTGTATTTGATTTTCAAACTCATATCTAATGAAAGCTAACAAATTGGCATTATTAGTGACATCAGTACTTTCATCCAATTGTAATGAGTAATAGTGACTTTTGCGCACTCTCGATATTAATTCTTCTTTTATATTACATGACATGTCTTCAATCCTATTCTTAACCGTATCATTTGATAATGAAATCAAATTTATATCGTTTGCTGCTTTAGTTCCTAACATTATATTTGTAATTACTTTTGTAGCAGGAAGAATTAATTGCTCTGCTATATTATGCGGCTTTCCTGCTTTAGCAATAAGTAGAGCTACTTCATATGATGCCATTACTGCTTTCTTACTCATACCACCAGATCCCGTCTTTACCATCAATTTCTGACTTGAATTAAGTTCTTCTTTTTTCATTTTAAAAAATTCGATAGACTTACTAACATGCTCGCTGTGCTTTGTTTGTAAATGACGTCTGAGATTAGCAGGTTTCATACTTTCATTGGATAAACTTTCCTGACATAGAACGCAGACTGGTCTTTCCACATCATTGTTGCAAATATAAGTAAATCCAAATGATAAATAATCATCCGAATATTTTCTAGTTTTGCGTTTCTTGGTAGAGTTTGCTGTTGATGCCTCATCATCTGATTCTTTCCGTTTCTGTGTTGAACCAGTTTGTAGCCAACGATCCATTTTATGGAGTAATTTATTAACATTGAACTACAATAATATAAATATAATATAAATATAATATAAATATAACGAATTATTATTTACTAGCTATGTTTTAATATGCTTTTAAATGAATGTTTTAATATCATTTTAAATGAATGTTTTAAATCATTTTAATAAATGTTTTAAATCATTTTAAATAAATGATTTAATATCATTTTAAATGAATATTAATTTATATAATAAATATATTTCGTAATTTGATTCTAAAATATTATTAATTTCGTAATTTGATTCTAAAATATTATTAATTTCGTAATTTGATTCTAAAATATTATTAAAATAAATATTTTTTATTCATAAAACTAACTTATACTTACTCTCAAAAACAGCCTTTCTGGGAAATTGCAAAATGTGTTTAGTGTTTTTATAAAATAATGATCATGCAAATTACACTAAAAATTAAAAAAAATTATTAGCTATAATAAACTATTATTAGCTATAATTTAATTATAATTAATTAAATTAATAAAAATAATTTAAAGATACAACTCGTTGAGAAATGAACTTATAATTAACATTAATAAAAATAATTTAAAGATACAACTCGTTGAGAAATGAACTTATAATTAACATTTGCTTTAAAACTGTTTAAAACCCCAGAGTGGACGCTGACAATTTGGGTTTTTCCGGGTAAGACTGTCCCCTCCCCTGGTTTTCCCCAATAACAAAGTGAAAGAAAATTCCCTTATATGCCTCCCCTTCCGAGCCCCTAAGAGGGGTTATTTTAAAGGAACAATCGAAAAATGATTTTAAATGAATGAATGGATGAAAATTCAAATTTTATATATAGTTTTTTATATATGTTTATTTATTCACAAAAAATTAATTGACATAATTATCAATTTAATAAAATAAAATAGTATTATTAATAGTATTAAATTATAGCCGTAATTCTCTAGGAGGATATAGTTAAACAATGAACTTTAAATATTTATATATGTATATATTTTTACGATGATTTTTTTCCGAGGACCGCGGACCCCCAGTAAAGGCTTCGCGGACCCCCAGGGGTCCGCGGACCACAGTTTAAGAACCACTGATCTAGACCATTGTTGTTGAAGTGGAAAATTAATTTCTAGTTTTTAGTGCATTTATAAATAAAACACTGTAACTTAATTTTTTTTTTAATTATTTATTTTATAACTGTATTAGATTTATCAAAAGCATTAGAATAATAATATCAATAAATTAGAATTTACATTTACATCAATCGATTGTAGCAACCTCTTGTAAGAATAAATTTCAAGCTAAATTTTTCATGGGCATTTTTTATTTATTATAAATTCCTATTAAATTGATTAATATTTTAAAAATTAATAAAATATTTGTATATATAGTTTTTTAATAATCGTACAATATTATCTTTATTTATTTTAAAACATCTTTTACTTTTATCTATCAACTATTGTTATTCACGAGTTTTCTGTAAATGATATGCTAACTACACATTTAATTGGATAATAACAAGACTAGGATGTATAACTCAACAATTGCAAGTAATATTGAGCCGAGGGGCGTTTAAAAGATTACAGAACAAAGGTTGCGTGCAAATGTCTTGTACAATAATTACCATTTTAATGATAAAAAGAAATATTTATTTTATTATATATGTAAGAGCATTCCTGTGCTACCTAGGTCGAAATAATAAGGATCAAGTCACAGTGACAATAAACAAATAAGTTCTAAATATAAATAACCAAAACTAATGTTGTTATTATAATAGACTCAACTGTTGTTTCTTTTTATTTAGGTAACTATTATAATTAACTAATGTATTAATTTTATATATAATTATAAAAAATAATAAAATCATCTTTCTATTTAGAAAGCAACACACTGTAGATTTATTTAACAACATTATATATATATATATATATATATATATATATATATAATAAAATAAATAAGAACTTACACATAAGAGAAGCTTTATATTTTTTGTATTCATATATATATATATATATATGGTGGTGTCTTTTCTTTAGAAATGGATAATAAACAATTGTATTTAAGATTAAATAAATTATAAATATCATTTGTGAATTGTATATTCATTTAATGTGATATATAAAAGAAATTGTAAATGTGGCTAATATGACTGAATAAATATTTAAATTATAAATGAATCCAATTAGAAATGTGTAAAATATAAAAATTATTTTAATATGATTTATTAAATAAATGTAAATTTAAAATTAAATACATATATATATATATTTGAAAACTTAGTATAAATTAATAACAAATTCTCTACCACATGCTTTGTTATAATTTAGAGTACATTTTTATTATCATAATTAAGAATTAATCCTAAGTATTTTTTTAGGTTTATAGTACTTTTATAATATTACAGTATTTTAAAAAAATATATATATATTAAAAAAAAATAAAAATAAAATAACAATTTTTGACAATTCCTAATAATTAAGAAAGGTAAGCTTTATTGAGAAAATTATTTCTTTCAATTTTCACTAAAAATAGTATTTTCTAAATTTGAATATAATTCAATTAAGTGAAAATAATCTTATAATATTAATAATTTTAATTAATTTAATTTATTACATTCTATCAGCTGTCGTTGTTAAAGATAGTTGTTGTTTTGTACCTTCAATTGAACTTAATTAACATCAAAATTCTCTCTCATAAACTAAGACAAATATTCAATATTTCAAGTGTGTTATATCATCCAAGTTAGAGAGAAAGAGAGAGAGAGGGAGCAGTAGAAATAAATTGCTTTACGCAAGTGACTTAGAATCTGTCGTTTGATTATTTAAAGTCAACTCATATTTATTAAGTTGAATTATCTAAAACACTCGTCTAAGGGCATTCAAATGGAATGGGGTGGATAGATGCAATAGAGAAAGTAGAGTGGGGATGAGGCAGAGAAAATAACATTCCATTCCAAATCCAATCTAAAGATGAAAGATTAATTTTCTACTTTTTTTAATTTAAATATACATTCCATTAGTAATTATAACATATGGAGATGATAAACAAGTGTAGAGCTTTTGCCAGAATAGGCAATACCATTCATTTTTTTTTAATATCCACTCAATGTTAAGTACAAATATTCTAAATAATCTAACTAAACAATTTCATTTAATTAAAACTGAATATTTTCTTTTAAATTTTCTGATTAATTATTATGTTTTATTTTTTGAAATTTTTTAAAAAAATCTGGAGTGTCTCCACTTGACTATCTCGCAAATTTGAATTCGAATAAATAACATAATATATTATATTTAAATTAAATTAAATTAATTAAATGATAAATTAAAATTAATAAATAATATTTATTAAGCCAGCGCATGTTTGGCTTTTTGTTGATGGCACCACGTCACGTGTTGACGCGTGAGATTTGCAGTGTTAAAAAATTAATTCCGGTACTTTCAGCGATTCAATCAAGTTGAAATTCTATATATAGCAGTTTTATACAATTATTAATCATGTGAAAAATTATCAAAGATATATCTTTATTTTTACGGTCACCTTAGAAGAAAAAAAAATCAAAACGTTGTAGGTAATGACCCTCTTCCGGTGGAGCTATATTTCTCAAAAGTTGATAGACAACTATGAATTTTGAATAATGCCCATGTATCAAATTTCATGATTCTAGCTCAAACCGTTTTTGCGTAATCTTGGTTACATACATACACACACACACACATTTTTCTCAACCTTAGTGAAAATGATTCAGGAACCTTCAAAACGTATAAAAACATCAAAATCTCAACATCGAAAATTTTCGTGATCGCAATACTATCTCTGGCGAGATAGTAAAAATACACAGTTTTTGCTCATTTGTTTTTTTAAGAATTTTTTTTTTATTATTATTTTCATTATTATTATATTGGGAATAGCAAAATTTCCTATTTATTAATTTATTGAAATAAAAGAGTGTAAAAATTATGAATTGGCAAAGAATAATAGAAATAAAGATAAAAGATATTATCCCACATAATTTTCAGAAGCTTAATTAAAAAGTATGAGCTCACGAGAGGCAAAGGATGCTACAGCCTAAAATAGATTTCTCCAAAGGAAGAATTTTTACTCTTTATCCTAATTTTAAATTATGAAAGTAATTATTTCAAGAACCTAAAGAAACTTTGGACTAATTATTGGATGCTGTCAAACTTTACTAGTTGACAACAAAAATTAATGGTTATAGGTGTCACAGGTGTTTTTATGTATATAAGTGTATATTTTTTAGTTTTTTTAAGTGAATTGTTCCACCTTAAAAGGTTTCCGTAAAACTTGACTCTTGGTTTCTGTTTTAAATATTGAAAATAGCGAGAAGCGATGTAATCCTAACGATTGGCCCCCCAATGAGTAAAAATAGTAATGACGATGGAAACAAAAGCCATTGGATATCTTATCCGGCTGCTTTAAACGGGTAATTATCCTGTTGCTGGGTATTCCAAGCACGCTACTTCGTTAGATTCAAGAAGAAAAAGAGACAAACAGATGCTTCCCCCCCCCCTCCCCCCCGTTTTTATATACATACATAGAAATACTCTCTCTCTCTCTTTCTCTTTCCACTTTTACATTCTCAACCACCATCGAGAGAATTTCAATTTGAATTCACACTTGATTCTTCACAGTAAAATAAAAATTAGATATATAATTTTAAATTTAGTGAATTAAATAATAAGAATTAACGACTTCAAAGTAATGATTATTTATTTATAGAAGCAAAATCAATGAATATATAGTCAATTCTAAATGTTTATATGAAACAATAATGAATTAGCATGATTATTTCTATTAAGCTCAAAAAACATGAAAAGTTGTTATTTCGATGATATATAACTGAATGAAAAATTAACTTTTATCTATGAAGGGATGTAGAGTTCATCATCACATATAGAATCAACGATCGTATAAATTAATAATTATCGTATTTTAATTATTTAAAAGCTTATAAAAGATTTTTATCATAAATAGAATATTTTCTATGTAAATGTAAAAACATGTATTAAACTTAAACTGAGTTCGGAAAGTCGAATTAAAATTAATTGCCAACATTTTCTAAAAAAATATTATACAAATTGCCCAAAAAATAATTACAAAATTAATCAATAAACACTATCGTTAAATATATTTATAATCTTTTTATAAGTTGACTATTTTATTATAAATACTTTAAATAATAAATCTGTTATCAAGTAAAGGTACTAATTTATGACATCATTTATTTGAGACTTTATTTACTGTGAACTAATCATAGGATGATTATTACTATCTCGCCAGAGATAGTATTGCGATCACGAAAATTTTCGATGTTGAGATTTTGATGTTTTTATACGTTTTGAAGGTTCCTAAATCATTTTCACTAAGGTTGAGAAAAATGTCTGTGTGTGTGTGTGTGTGTGTGTGTATGTGTATGTGTGTGTGTATGTATGTAGGCAAGATTGCGCAAAAACGGTTTGAGCTAGAATGATGAAATTTGGTACATGGACATTATTCAAAATTCATAGTTTTCTATCAACTTTTGAGAAATGTAGCTCAACCGGAAGAGGGTCATTACCTACAACGATTTGATTTTTTTTCCTCTAAAGGGACCGTAAAAATAAAGATATATGTTTGATAATTTTTCACATGATTAATAATTGTATAAAACTGCTATATATAGAATTTCAGCTTGATTGAATCGCTGAAAGTACCAGAATTAATTTTTTAACACTGCAAAACTTACGCGCCAACACGTGACGTGGCGCCATCAACAAAAAGCCAAACATGCGCTGGTTTAATATTTATTATTTATAATTTATAATTAATTAAATTTAATTTAAATATAATATATTATGTTATTTAATCCAATTCAAATTGCGAGATAGTCGAGTGGAGACACTCCAGCTAATTTTTCTATTAAAAAAACATGATTTTTTTATAAATTAAAAGATTATAATGTATATTTTTGAAGTGAAACTTCTTTAGCGGCGTCCTGACATTTGGTTGAGAATGGAGAGTGAATTGAAAAATTGAAATTTCGTAACGCGTTACGAAACGCAAGAGAGAAAAAAGATATAGATATAACGAGTGAGAATGAGATAGCCTCTATCTCCGACTCTCTTTTGTGCGGTGTTTCGTTTTTGAGAGAGAGGCTATCTGGGTCTTTCTTTTGTCCGGTCTTTCGTCTTTGAGAAAGAGGCTATCTGCCTCTTCGTTTTGTGCTGTCTTTCGTTCTACTACGCTCTCGCTAGGTCCAAAGTCCACGGCGCGCATGCGCGGTAGTACGTTGACGCGGAATAATATTTCTCAGCTTCTACTGGGTCAAAGAATAAAAATTAGTACGACTTATGATCAAAAGAGGGCGAGATCTCCACCTTGTCCAGTAGATATCGCAATTAAATACAATTTGAATTTAAATATATATTAATTTCAAAATTTGCCTAAACATTTATAAAAATAAATATACATATGAAATTTGTTATTTTTTTTTAATATTAAAAAATATTTAATTTGAGATTAATTATATGTAAAAAGATCAACTATCAAATAGATTCAAACTTTTATTTTCTTTGATTAGATTATAATTAAATATTATTTATATTATTTAAAAATTATTATTAAATTTAATTAATTATAAATTATAAATAATAAATAATAAATATTAAACCAGCGCATGTTTGGCTTTTTGTTGATGGCACCACGTCACGTGTTGGCGCGTGAGATTTGCAGTGTTAAAAAATTAATTCTGGTAATTTCAGCTAATCAATCAAGCTGAAATTCTATATATAGCAGTTTTATACAATTATTAATCATGTGAAAAATTATCAAACATATATCTTTATTTTTACGGTCACTTTAGAGGAAAAAAAATCAAAACGTTGTAGGTAATGACCCTCTTCCGGTTGAGCTACATTTCTCAAAAGTTGATAGAAAACTATGAATTTTGAATAATGTCCATGTACCAAATTTCATCATTCTAGCTCAAACCGTTTTTGCGTAATCTTGCCTACATACACACACACACACACACACACACACAGACACACACACACAGACATTTTTCTCAACCTTAGTGAAAATGATTCAGGAACCTTCAAAAAGTATAAAAACATCCAAATCTCAACATCGAAAATTTTCGTGATCGCAATACTATCTCTGGCGAGATAGTAAAAAATGATTCATTATTATTGGATTTGGCTGGTAATATTAATACCTGAGACACCGAGCTCGCTCTACCCTTTAAAAAATATTGATATACAATTCTTTAATTATTTATTACAATTATTAAATGTATTAAATAATATTTTATTGAAAAAATATTAAAAATTATAAAACTATCTAAAACTTAATTAATAAAAGAACAATGAATAAATAAATCACGAAAATAGATAAAAAAAAAATGCACGCGGCGAGTTTCGATCCTTCGAACTCGGGGAGTAAAAACAATTGTTCTTACTGCTGGTCTATGATATTTTGATAATTACAAAGATATTTTTACCATCTTTCAAAGACATTTATTTGTTTTGTTGTTTTTTTTTGAGAGAGATTAATAAATATATATATATTTTATTAAAAATAAATATTTTTAATTTTATTTCGAAATTAAATAATGAATTTTAAAATATTTTAAATATAAAAAAATGTTAATACAATATCATTTAAAAAAAAGCGGGATTAATAAATATATATATATATTTTATTAAAAATAAATATTTTTAATTTTATTTCGAAATTAAATAATAAATTTTAAAATATTTTAAATATAAAATTTCGAAATTAAATAATGAATTTTAAAATATTTTAAATATAAAAAAATGTTAATACAATATCATTTAAAAAAAAGCGGGATTAATAAATATATATATATATTTTATTAAAAATAAATATTTTTAATTTTATTTCGAAATTAAATTATAAATTTTAAAATATTTTAAATATAAAAAAAATATTAATACAAAATTAAAAAAAGGCGGGAGTAAAATTTCAAAATGGATGCCATTTACGTCACCCATATATAATTTTCAATTAAGAAATTAATAATGAAGCTGTAAGTTTCAAGAGATGTAATCAATAAAACTCAATTTTTCTTTATAAATACTATATCTAGTGTGAATTTGAAAAAAATCGTTAGAGCGGTTTTTGAGAACCAATGGTTATAGATAAATAGATAGATATATACAATTTTAGCTAGCATAATAAGATAAGATATATATCGTGAAATAATTAAAATTCTCAAGTCAAATATACAGCGTGCACGCATACCGACGCATGTAATTGTGTGTGTGAACATGGTCGGCGATTCACACGCCAACACATACAGTTATGTGCGTCGATGACCATTCACGTTATTTATCCGAATCTCAACATTACTTTAACACTACTAAATCAATTTAAAATTATTATTGCATTTAAAACTGCTTTTCTCTACTCCACAGATTTCACTATGCCGAAAAAAAATAACGACCAAAATTTAGACGATATTATTTATTTCATACACCTTTCACTACTGGTTTATAGCCACACAGGTGCTAATGCACTTGAACGAGGCGAAGATAAAATCCCTCTAATTCTCGGGGGAGATTTTAATGTAAATTTTGGATCTGATGATTCGTTGCCGTTGATCAACTTTCTTCGAGAAACATTTGGTCTGCTTATAAATAACGATCCCAAGGAATCAACAACAAAATCTGGAACTACAATAGATGCTGTTTTTACACGTTATATAGAAAATATCGAATCACGAACATATATATCTTATTTTAGTTATCACAAGCCATTAATATCAGTATTACCAATTGAAGCACCAACCGACAATAGTACAGGCAATGTAGATATGATGATAGAGTAGATAATAATAATAATAAAGCGAATATTTGTTACGAAAATTTTATACTGTTATATGTCTTTCGAAATGATCCCTTTATTTTTCTCTATTTCTCTCTCACTCACACTCTCAACTAAAATTTATCTTATTCTCTAGATTGTAAGAAGTTTCACTTCCGCCACGTGTACGATGCTGCACATTTTGCTTTTTAATTTTTTTATTCATTTTCCATATTTGTAAAATAATAATATAATTTAATATATCATGAATAAATAAATCATATGTTTGTTTAATTATAATATATATATATATATATATATATATAAGCTTATCTAAATGTTTGAAAAATACACGATCCATTTCATATATTTATCACTTTTATATAAATATTTATTTCTGTTCAAATGAATTAGATCATTTCAAGGCCTTTTCCATTCCGAAAGCAATCTTCCAGTTTTTTTTTTTTGGTGACAAAATGTGAAAAGGTCATCAGTTAATTAGACAAATATTGAATTTCCTATTAAAGTTATGTTGGGTGGCAAAGAAGGTGGCTAGTCCAGGCTGCCATTAACTATTCATTCATCTTCGAAAGGTCAATGTTTAAATTAACACGATTTATTTGCCTTTTCACATCAACTTATAATTAAACGGAACACAATGTTAAAAATAATGAAAATAAAATAAAATAATCTCTAAAATACAATGAAATGATAATTATTAAATAAATGTATTTCTTACTGACATAAAATTTAATTAACTCATTCATTATAAAAAATATTTTTATGCTAATTAATCTATTTTTCTAATTAATAGATATTTTTTTTTTTAATTTAATTTTGTTTTTTTTTAAATTTTTAATTAAAATAAAAAAAATTATAATATACATTGACGCGAAATATTTAATTATGTTTTTTCCACAATAAATTTTAATATATGAGTCTAATATATTTGAGATATCTCGGTGGTGTTTATTAAAAATAAAAACAATATTCATGATATATGCAGAATTTTTAAAGTAAAATTAAGATTTTTAAAGATTTAATATCTATATACTATCTAAAACTCTATAATCTCACTTTTGATGAAGAAAAAATTGATATTTAACTAAAACCACTATAATTTTTTTTTAATAAAGCTTATTGGAAGATAATTTAATTAAAATATATACCTACCTAGTATGATATTTTTAATTATGATTAAGAAGTATACTTTAAAAAGAAAAGCAAACATTTCATGAAATATTATTTGTTTGAATTTGAATTTGAAGTCCGGTTCTAATTAAAAATAAAAATTTACATGTTTTTCACTTAAGTTCTATACATTTATCTGAGTCTAATGATCTTGGAATGATTATGTAATTTCCGGAGCGGTGAAATTAAAAAGCTCAAGTTTATTTATTTTTTTTTTAATATATATATTTCATTGCCAAGATAAAAGAGAGACTTAGAGAGAGATAGAAAGAGATATTAGGTCAGAGAGCAAAAGAGAAGAATTTTGGCTTGAATTCCACCAACGCAAAGATGATCATAATTTAACACTTAATGAAACATAAGGAAATGATAAATTTTATCACGCAGAGAAACAAAAAATTAAAAAAAAATCCCTAATTTAGAAATTAGTTCCAGAAATAAGATTGAGAAATTAAAATAAAATTAAACTTAAATCAAAGATTCTTTTATGTAACATTTTGTGAGTTTTATAAAAAAAAATTTAATATTATTTAAAATAAATTATATAATAAGAATTTTTTTAATTACATTTATGAAGATATTAATTTATAATAAAAAGAAAATCAAAAGCCTAACACACTAAAATGTTGAAATTCTGAAAATGTTTGATATAATATTTAATGTGAGAGTGAATAGTTATTGAATAGTTAAATAAATTAAATAGTGTGTAAATTTACTATTATGGGCTTATATCCCTAGAGCAGTGGTTCCCAAACTTATTTGGCCAAGCGCCCTCTTTCCAGAAAAAAATTTACTCAGCGCCCCCTGGAAATTAACTTTATTTTAATTTTAATAACAATTAAACATATTAAAGATAAATGGACCTATTCGCAAAATATTATAAATAAAGTTGTAAATTAGAAACATTGCAATTATGTATCTATTTATGGAACTCAGAATAGAAAAGTAATATACAAGTAATTTTCCCTAAATGCACCAGTGGCCTTCACCGCCCCCTGGATCGCTGCCTTGGGAATCACTGCCTTAAAGCCTATAAATAAAAAAAACTGTATTAAATTTTTGAAAATTATTTAATTTTTTAGCTATAATTAAATAAAAGAATAGTAAACCAATGTCAGTATTCGTTACTATCCAATTGGGAATACAACTACAATCTAATTATTTCTATAAAAGTCAAGAGATATCCAATTAATGTAATAGACATAATCTAAAAAATATTTATTAGGGAAGCCTTTTGTATATAAATTTATAGAGAGAGAATGTATTTTATTAATAAAATTAATCATATATTATTATATTTAATTTTATTTATTTACGATATAATTTATTCATTTTGAAATTAAATTTTGAAAATTATATATACAATCCAGGGGGGATCATTAGCAGGACATTGAATCAACAGGGGCAACTGGCTCCAAACAGGGCGCCACCATTTTTTCACCTTAATTTTTTTAACATTTCTCTTTCGTGAGAAAAAAATTGAAGGACTTAACAACAAATAAAAAAAAAAGGAATGCCAACAAGGGTGGCTGAATTTTGTACAACTATATATACTAGTGGCATATTTAAACAGCACCTTAATGCCCTAAATTATTTTTTAGTCGGGAGATATTTCTTTGAAATTTGAGAATTCCAACTAAATAAAATAATAATAATATATGCCAAACATTTATTTATTTTCTTCTTTTTCGTTTTTTTTTTTTATTTAGTTTTCTATTTTATTTATCTTTAAACTTTTCAACTCAAGAACTTGTTTGTTATAACAATCTCTAATAATACTTCTAAAATAATAAATACTAGTGTAGAGCACACACAAATGAATTATTTATCTTCTTAAATTTCATTCCTTTTTCTCAGTTATCTTCACTGGATATTTAAAACTATTTTTATTTATTTATATATTATTATTATTATAATTTTGAAAATAAAAATTTCACTCCGTTTAATGTAATGTAATATAATATTAAAATCAAACAATTAACTTATCCATTTTCAAATATATAAATTGAAATGAATATTGTATAATTTATAATTTAAACTCACTTATTTAAGAATTTTTATTAAGTAAAGTTTATTTTTTATGCCTGCATGAAATAAAAAATAATAATCCATCACAAAAACTTTCATCACTTAATTTATAAATTAAACAGTCACTCCATCTTTCACTAAGCAATCACTATTGGAACAACAATCCACACATTTATTCTTAGTCAAGAAAATATATACATTTAAAAAACAACTTTATAAATTTTTCACTGTTGCAATTTTTTAAAATATTTCTTCAATAGTTTCGAGATTAATAAAATTTAAAATCCAGAAAATTATTTAATTGAAAATAAAATCATTGTATTTTATTTTGGTTTGTTTTTTATAAAAGAATATTCATTAATTCTTATGGCATTTAATTCATTAGTTATTTTAAGTATTCATGTACTTTTAATTAATTTTTATTTCTTTTACTTGTTATCAGTATAATAATTATTCGAAATAAACTTTGAAAATCAAATAGAAATATCTTTTATTCTGTTCATTAAATAATAATTATTGAATTGGCATATTACCTATCTATTTATGTTAATTTTGTTCCTGGATTGTCACTTCGAGAGTCTTGGTCAAAAGTCGAACCGAATGTTAAATACGAATCAATTCATATTTCATTGATATCTTAATTATTTTCATTGAATTCATAGAGAAATCGTGATTTTTAACAAATTTTATAGCGAAAATGCTACTTTTTTAAATAAGAGGGATATATTTATCTATTATATATCATTTTCATCATTTTTTGATCTTAAAATATATCTTCCGTTAAAATCGATAATTTATCAAATTTTCCAAGGAATTTATTTTTATGGAGTATATATTTTTATTTATCACATCTATATTTAATAAAATCTTTAGAGGAGGTCTCATTAAAAAAAACACTTTTCATATCAAAATTACCGATATGCCACTTTTTCAGGAAATTTTAAAAAATTAACAAATTAATTTATTTCAATACAATTAAAATTATTTTAAAATCTAAACAGTTTCTAACAGATATCAGTAGAATTTCTATACTTATAATAATAAGTAATATATTAAATAATTTATTTTAAACATAAAAAAAATCTTATAACGGAATTTTGTAAATTAAACCACATATTGATATTTGTTATTGTAAATTTATTCAAAAAATACAAATATATACACAATTGCTACTTCTGCAATCGTTATCAAGCGACTGCACTGTGACAAGTAAAAAAAATCTATTTAACTTACTATTGAAATTACAAATTTGAATTATTTTTGGATTTGAAAACATAATACACTCTATTGCTTAATATTTATATATCTAGTATGCATGCCAATGTATATAATATTGGATTATTTTCATCCTCAGGTTTTTAAGAAAAAATTTAAATAGGATTTATACGTTAAATGTACATACATATATACGTGAGAAGTTTTTTTTTATTTTTTTTTTACGTGATGGAATGTTCAAATTTATTTTTTATACAATAGTAGTAGGAATAGAAGTCCGAACAAAAATTGAAAACAATTTGAACAATATTTTTATCGTATAGTTTGTAAATTAAATTGTGTTATCATTAATACCCTTTTTTTTATTTTTCCCAATTTTCAATTTAAACTAAATCCTTAGTGTTTATTATATATATATCTATATATATACACTATATTGTTCAGGTATATTAGTAGAACAAATTGTGTCGGGACCCTTTTGGGAACCTTGCGAGGTGCTAAAACTAGCTCTCTCCTCTGGGAACCATCGGGCAAGGGTTTCTTTTAATGTCGGCCCCAGGGGTTGTTATCATGGTAATTTCTTTGTATCATTTTTCATAGACAAAATAGATTGGATCTTGTTTGCTGTTGAAAGCATCGCGAACAAAAAGTAACTTCTATGCTAATAGTCTAAACCAACTGGATGAGTTTTGTTGTTGACAGAAAGAAAAAAAAAATGTGCTTACGGGTTATACTTTTTCTTCCAATGATATTTCATCGACTTAGATTGCATCTTATTCAATTTCTTTCACGTCTGATTACAATCTTGAATAAATGAATGTTTTGTAGCCTAAAGATGAATTTCAAATACTCTCTTGGCCCTTTTAGTTAAATTCGTGAAAAAAAAAAAATTAAAAATCAAACCCTCCCTTTGTCGGCTTAATTGACCATATTCTTAAATAATTCATAGTAATTGTAGGTATATTTTTTGTTCTTTTACCTTTTATCTGAAGGGCCGCAGGTATAATTCTCAAACAAATATGTTGATGCCTTTCCAGGAAGCATTTCGCAGGTTTTTTCCCCTCTCCGCCTAGCCCAAAGAAATCAAAGATAAATAAATAAATATATATATATATATTAGTAACGGTTCTAACAAAAGAATGTTATAATTAAATAAAGGGTGAAGAGATTTTAATTATTTTTCTACAGAAATTAACGAAACAACATTCTTTTTATAGGTGAACCTTGATATAAATAAATAAAATTATTATCCGATGAAATGGAATTTTTAGAATCCTAATGTTAAACCTTTAACCGATATATTTGTTTATGTTTATATGAATTTTCAAATAATTACCTCACATCTTTAAGAAAATTAGAATAAATAATATTTTGATAAAAGGGCTGACAAATATGTGAATTAAAATTTAGAAAATATAGAATAATTGATAATTGATAATAAATTATTCAAATTAATTTAACATTATCAAATTTATAAATTTCCCATATATAAATGAAGACTTAATGTTACGAGTTTAAAGATAATTAAATAAGCACTTTAATTAATTTATAATAAATTTATTAAATATTTAATTGATTAATTAAATACGGGCCGGAAATAATAAAAATGTTTATTATTAATTTAAACAATCGTGGATTTTTATTCAAAATCAATAAAATTATATAAAATTTAATAATAAACAAATTGATTATAAGTAACTAAATATAATAAATTATACAAAATATATTTTTTAAGAATTTCATTTATTTTATTTTTACTTGAAATTAAAAATTGATGATTTCATCACTAATTTATTGAAAACTAAAATTACTAAAAATATATTTTTAGATATTGATTTTTCAAACTTTGATTTTTGTTAAGATATGTTTTTTCTAGAGAAAATGATTGATCGTTTTAGATTTAGACCCTTTGCAATCGGCCAAATAGTGTGTTCATTGTCATTTCCAAACGATCCATCATTATATATCTAAAGGTACTACTACTGTCGAAAAGTCGAAAAGGAAAGAAGGAAAAAATCAGTGAAAAAAAATAAAATAAAAAAACGTTTAGTGGAAAATCTTTATATATTAGAAAGACAACTTATATTTATAATATTCTTTTCAAAAAGTGTGAAGAAAATATTAAAAAAAAAACTATCGTTTTGTAGGAAATTCATTTATTTTCAATGATGATATAAGATTGATGATATAAAAATATATCCGTAAAACTTGAATCAAAAATAAATTTATTACTTTTTCTTTTATAAACAAATATTTTTTTAATATTTTTCCAATTGAAAAAACAAAATTTGATTTGATTTTTTTATAATTGATTAATTTAAAAAAAATTAATTATATAAATTTAAACAGTATAGTTAATCTGTCCAAACTCTGAAAATATTGAAATAGAAGAATTTTTACTTTCACCATCTCAACAGACGCCACCGATTCGACCTTTCTCCACAAATGAAATAGATCAAATTTTAAAAAATGAAAACCCTCTAAAAGAAAATCTCCTGGTTATGACCTTTCAAGTGCTTAAAAATCTCCCTAAAAAGGCTATTATTTTACTAAAAGAAATATACAACGCTATTATAAGCAACAGTTATTTTCCAATTCAATGGAAATTCGCACAAATAATTATGATCGCGAAACCTGGCAACCCGGAACATGAAGCCTCCTTCCTTTAACCTCAAAAATCTTTAAAAAACTACTACAAATTCGACTAAAATCAGATATCGATATGGGTCAAATTATACCTCATCATCAATTCGGATTCCGTCAACAGCACTCTACGACAAAGCGAATACATAGGATCGTTAATATCATTCAAACAACACTTGAAGAAAAAAATATATGTTCTGGGGTGTTTCTGGATGTCAAACAAGCCTTTGACAAAGTTTGGCATAAAGGACTGCCTTATAAAATCAAAAAACTTGTACCTCAACAATTCTTTTTGATCCTTAAGTCATACTTACAAGATCGATGGTTCCAGATAAAAATAGAAAATGAATTCTCAAGTATTCACGAAATCAGATCAGGGGTTCCACAAAGCAGCATTCTTGCTCCACTTCTTTATACAATGTACACTGCAGATATCTCCATATTAAATGACACCTTCATTGCTACATATGCAGATGACACAGCTTTACTTGTAATCAACAACTAACCTGACATAATTAAAGAAAACTTCAAGAACAATTATTTGTTATATTGTTTACAAAACTGGCTACAAAAGTGGAGAATTCATATAAACAACCAAAAAAGTGTTCATATTACATTTACAAACAGACAATTAACATGTCCACCCATTTACTTAAATTCCCAAATTATCCCTAACTGTAACCTTGTTAAATATCTCGGACTTCATTTAGACACAAGACTCGCATGGAAAACACATATCGAATCTAAACGAAAACAACTGAACATCAAATACAAAAACATGTACTGGTTAATAGGAAGAAAATCACAGCTTGTTTTAAAAAACAAAATTTTAATATATAAAGGAATATTAAAACTAATCAGGTCTTACGCCTGTCAACTATGAGGAACTGAAAGTGAGTCCAATATCAGTCAAATTCAAAGAAGTATACTAATAATGATTATTTTCTAATACTAGTACTAATAATATTTTAATACTAATTCAATCTATATTTAAAGCTATTTTCAATAAACAATTTTTATTCAAATTGTTCTATAATATAACATATGAGTGTTTGTTATTTTTTAGAATTTTGTTTGAACAATTTTAGTCTTTTTTTCTCCTAGATTAATTCTTAGATTATATTATTTAGTTATTAACATGTTTACATGCACTCACATTTCATATATTTTCTAATCATTCATAACATTGTTACTAATATTTCGTTATCAAGTGATGGGTTGGAAATTGTCTTTTTTGATGTAAGTGGCTGACGCTTGCAGCACTTTCTTCGTTGAGATAGGACACAGTGCTCATCCAATATAGGACACGTTATTTAATGTTCATTAAGAAATAAAAAAAAACATATATAGATCATCTTTATCATTAAATTTGTTCATCATTCATTTATTTAAATGTCTGATATTAGTCATCAACGACGATGAAAGAGAAAAATGGTATACCAGATGGGCTAATGGTGAGATTATTTCTCACCAACCGAAAGAGAATAATTGTACTGAATCAAGGGATTTGGTAATCGCTGGTTACGTCACGCTAACAGCCCTTATGGTCAAATTCCTTTAATCATATTAAAGGGATATGTTACCCTTGTATATAGAAATGCAAATGAATAGGACGCAAAAACTGACCTGAACGACAATGATTTAGTGAGAAATCGTGATATGAAACAATCAAATGGATTTAAAACTGTTTCTATGTTCATAGAGAAAATTCTAAAGGAGGGGGGATTAATATTAATATTCATTTGCATTCAATTCAATAAAATTAACCTTGACTTATAGAAAGATCTTTCTTAATCATATTCTAGAATCAATGCTCGTGATTCCTTTCTCTATCCTTCATATATCGTACCTACCTTATACATATTATATATTTATATTATTTTTTTATTAAAATCAATAAATATGTACCAACATAGAAATAACTATGCTGATTATAATAAGAAATATTCTATACTTTTTTCTCTTTCCGTTCTCTTTTCAACGAAATTACTATGTCAGTTTTTTTCTTTATCTCACCCTTGTTCATTTCCCATTTAACGAATAAAGCTGTATTCCCTAACTAACCCTCCAATAACAATAGTAATAGATACAATCATTAATAATAAGTTAAATAGAAATATGTATTAAAACAATTTATAGTTCCTAACCACTGACAAAATAACAATGAAAATAGAATATAACACGGATGGCGAACCTTTTTCAATGTCCGTGCCACAAAATTATAAAAAATCTTTATGAAGTAACTAACGTGCCACAAAATTGTCATTTTGTTCTCTACCACCTGTACCCCTTTAGCTTGAATATATAATCGAATATTTTTGTATAACTTCTAACTATCCTGTATAAAAGTGTTATAATTTTAAATATTAAACTTTATTCCAAAAAAATAAAATAAAAAATTTGGTATTTATTTTTGGTAAAATTTTTTTTTATTTTTATTGTATGGAAATTCTTTAATTGATTTTAGTTTGTAGTTTTGAGTTGTAGATAATGACAAAAAAAGCAAAATTTATATTTGATACCGTGAACCACTTACATTTTCTTGTTTTGATAATGATATGTTAAATTCTAGAAAAAGATTGCGATTCTGGCACTCCAACCGTCTTATGCGTAAAGTAAAGCTTGATATAAATTTTATAAAATTAATTTATCTTTTTTTTTTTAATAAATATTGATAAAATTTACAGCATATATTAAAATAAGAGCATATAAGAATATTCTGGTAAACTTCACAATTTCCCAGACAAACAGGCAAATAAAATGACAGACACGAAAAATACAAAAGTCATATTTGGGTTCCACAGGCCATGAAGAGTAAAGATTGGCAAAAAAATTTAAATTCTGAACGATGCTATTTGTACGGTAACAACATGCAATGACATAATAGAAGTCCAAACGGTATACACTGAGTCTATCTATCATGAATGTTTTTATACTGCGAGGGAATTCAAGCGATATTTCAGCTTAATAAAATTTATAATTTCTACTAAGATAGATAAATAAATATTCAGTATTTCAAATTTCATAAATTTTAATTTTAATGTGATTTATTCATTTTTAATTTATTTCTATTGTAAAAAGTTATAATTATTAAAAAAATAATTTTGTCTTTATGCGTGTCATGGAATTTTTCAAAAGTGCCACTTTTGGCACGCGTGCCATATGTTCCCCATCCCTGGAATATAACATTAAAATAAATATATAACTAATAAGTTGACCTGTGGCCAGGTCCGAACCGACCGACGGTTTGAAATAAATTAATTTCCAGCTACAGAAACAATTTCAAATAATTTTAATATATCTATTAATTCAATAAAAAACAGATATGGGTATAACAAAAATATTTTTAATTTTATTTTATTTATAATATATATATGTAAGACCAGGCTGTGACGTCATGCATGGCTGGATGACGTCATATAATTTTAAATCAAGAAAAAACTAATAAATATGATTTTTTTCGAGGATAAAACCAATACAAAATGCATGATTCGTGGTGATATATAAAAAAATCTCCTTTGGTGTGAAAATAACCCTTTCCTTCCTATCGTCGATCGCTAATACTACCACTTCCGGTTTCCGGAATTGCACCAAAAGTTGATCAATTCATCCCACTGATGCATTAAGTAAATATACCAAATTTCATCAAAATCGGTTGAGCCGTTCAGGCTGTACACATCTATACGGACGGACAGACGGACAGACATCATGCTAAAAATACTTTTTTCTGTTTAGAAAATGCATGATTCGTGGAGATATGTAAAAATCTCCACATGTGAAATTTGGTGTGAAAACAAAACCTCCCTTACTATCGTCGGTCGGTAAAAACATTTCAATTATTAATATAGTATATAGAAAATCAATTCTCTAGTTACTCTAATATCATTATTTTTAGCCACTTGTATAAATGCTATTCTATTTAGTTTTTAAATACTATTAATATAGGTACATACTTATATAATATTCTAATTTTTTTTTTTTTTTTATTATATCATATTTTTTTATTTTTTATGTTAAATTATTATTACATTCATCAATTAAGTTAAAATTATATTAGAATTTTTTGAATTTGAATGTTATTTATGCATATGTGTCTATGTTTACGTTGGTTGATACTTCATTCATTTCAATTCATTCATTCATAAAATGAATTTGTTAATAGAGGAATATTCATATTATGTAAATTTAATTCGGTGATATTTCACATTAATTTTTTTTTTTTTTTATTTGATTTTAATGAAATCTAAATTCTAATTTAGTCTATAATTTTTGACTATATTTTTTAATTATATTTCGTTTTAATAATAATAATAATAATATATAAAATATGAACTGTTTTTTAAAAGGTTACCTTGAATTATATTGAATTAATAATGCGTCAGTAATATCTTCATTGATGGGATGATACTTAATTAAAGTTATTTTTCAAGATTCTTTTAAACTTAAACAAACAGCATTGGTTTTGTCGGCTGATTGTCTTTGAGATTAGGCCCCAGAGAGTCTTCTACAACGGCAGATGCCCTCGAGCAGATGGCAATGAGAGAACCTGCCCTCCCTTTTTTGGGGATTCCTATCAACCCCTCCTCTCCACCCTCCTCCTCGACAATTAACCACTAATTTATATCCGGAGCCTAATTGAGCACAGGCAACACCAAAAGCATCAGCCGATAATCTATTCGGCTCACTATTTTTTTCTTAACATCAATTAAACGCATGTTACAATTTATTGGGGAAAGAGTGAAACGAAAACGGAGTTGAAAATCATCATAAAGGGAAGGAGACAGATAAACTTTGAACGGAAATTAACATTTTTAATGTTTGATGAATATAAACTTGATAAGAAATTGAGATTTATTGAATGAAATTAGCAATATTAACGGAAAAAGGAAACGAGAATTAGAAAGGTAGAAAATTAAATTTAAGCATGAAGTGAGAGGGGAGGGGCTGATGCGGGGAAACTCATCTAAATGGCGGGATTAAATATTAAACGGCTAAAAGAAAATGGTTATGGAAATTAAAAATTGTAATGTATAAAAGCAAAAAAAAAAAATCAATCGTTATCTGAATTTATATGATTTACTTTATTGAAATGAGAAATATGGAAGTAAATCAAAACAAGGAAGAAAACCACAAAAAAAATAAATATTTCTATTTTCGAGTAAATAAAAAAATAGTTATTTAGAACATTTAAACAATTTAAGAATAAGATTAACAGAAATAATAAATAGAATAATATAAATATAAAAAAAAATTTATAAAATAACGTTTTTCCAATGGACTAAAAAGAATAAAATAATTTTTCTATAAGCCTGACAAAGTTTATGGATGAATTACTTCATATTCAACGAAAAACGTTGGGGACATTTATATTTGAAGAAATAGTGTTACTTGTTAATTAAGTGTTTTAGTGTGGTATGTATTTTAGTATATATATGGGTTATAGCTCTATAAAGGAAGTTAATTGTATATAAATCAAATGAAAACTAAAAGCGCCCAACGTTTTTAGTTGAATATGAAGCAATTCATCCATAAACTTTGTCAAGTTTATAGAAAAATTATTTTATTCTTTTTAGTGCAATTTTAATATGATAAATTTATTTAATATAACAAGAGATAGAGGTAAGATGAAGTTATACGAAAATTTACAAATTGAATAAAACAAAAAATATATTAATCTTCCAAAATATACAAATTCAGGACTTAAATTTTCCCAAAAGGTTTTTAAGAAGAAACGATTGCGCGTTGGTTGAAGTGGTGTGCCATCACTCTTGTACACAGCAGATGTTGACATTCCGCCCCTTGGGATGTTGCTCCAACAACCACTACACTTGTAATCAATTGGAGCTTATGTATGTCTCCTCCCCCTTTACACGTCCTGACACTTCTATCAGCCTTGTAATACTTTTTAAGTTCTTCAGCCAACCCCTTCCACCTCTCAATAATTTCAAACTATATATCTATTATTAAATAGTTCAAAGTCAAGGCAAAGCAAATCGATCAATCCCAATTGGCAAAGATCAGTGTCAATCAACCGAATTAACATGAAAAAAACAGCAAGAGAGAAGGAGAATGGTAAATAGAGAGACAATTCAATCTGATAAATATAGCGGGAATAATGAGACAAACATTCTTTAATTTAGTTCATTTTTATTCACTCTAAAGAAGGATGTGAATTAAAGAGTTAAAAATCATTCCCTTAAAAATATTGAAGAATATCTGGAAATTTCCTAAACTATTTAAATTTAATAAATCAATTAAATTATAAATTCCACATTTCTCCTTCGTACAATATTTTTACTATCCCGTAAGAGATAGTATTGCGATCACGAAAATTTTCGATGTTGAGATTTTTATGTTTTTATACGTTTTGAAGGTTCCTGAATCATTTTCACTAAGGTTGAGAAAAATGTGTGTGTATGTGTGTATGTATGTAACCAAGATTACGCAAAAACGGTTTGAGCTAGAATGATGAAATTTGGTACATGAGCATTATTCAAAATTCGTAGTTTTCTATCAACTTTTGAGAAATGTAGCTCAACCGGAAGAGGGTCATTACTTACAACGTTTTGATTTTTTTTCTTCTAAAGTGACCGTAAAAATAAAGATATATGTTTGATAATTTTTCACATGATTAATAATTGTATAAAACTGCTATATATAGAATTTCGGCTTGATTGTATCGCTGAAAGTACCAGAATTAATTTTTTAACACTGCAAATCTTACAAGCCAACACGTGACGTGGTGCAATCAACAAAAAGCCAAACATGCGCTAGTTTAATAAATATTAACTATTAATTTTAATTTATAATTTTATTAATTTAATTTAATTTAAATTAATGTATGTTATTTAATCCAATTCAAATTTGCGAGATAGTCGAGTGGAGACACTCCAGCTTTTTTCATTTAGATCTCGAAATTACCAAGGGTTCAAATCTGAATAAAATAACATGGTTAATTAAATATAATATAAATAACTATTTAACTAATTAATTATTTCTTTTTAAAACTCATGCAAGTGTATTAATTTTTTCTTGTTTGTTTTTTATGTTTCAGGTGAGACTGAGGTATTCAATGATTATCATTTGCAGATTAGCGCCATAGATTCATTGAAGCAGGATGAGAAAGTTAAAAAGTCACTACTTAAGTGTAAAAGAAAAAAAAATGTAAGTTTCAGGTTCATGATAGGTGATTAGACCTCAAAGAAGAGGGGTGGAAGGGAAGAGATAAGCTTTTCATAAGTGATGACGATACCGGTTTTTAACTTCTGGCGTATAATTATTCATAACGTTTTGGAATTTATCCATTTTTTTTTATGAAAGTGAATGAAGGTAGAATAGTGAACAGGTGAAGAACTCTTCAATGGTGGTCTCTTTTCGTCTATAATTTATTTGAAATCAAGATTGAAAAAAAACAATTGTTTATTGAAACATTATAATTTAAAAATAAATAAATAAAATACTAGCAAGAAAAATAAATTGTTAGTCATTTAAATACTAATTAATCTATTTTTAATGAGCATTACTAGAAAAATTAAAAGATTATTTAAGAATTATTTAGATTTGTATAGGCTCGCTGCTAAATAATATAATTTTTCTTATAGGCTTTTTTTTATTTTTAATTTTTAATAAATTCTCTTTTTTTGATACGATATTAATAAAAAATAATATTAAATTATATATAAATTTAAAAATTAGAATATTTGAATTTTTTTAAATTTTAACACATGTAATCAATCATATGCATTAAGAATGGAAAATGGAAGAGGAGGCAATTTATAATTTTCTTCTAATTCATATACAATAATAATATATATAATTAATTTACCGATTAAATCAAAATGTATTTTAAATAAGAACAGAAAAAGAAATGAATGTTTTATGTTATATACTGATTGAAACAAAATGGATGAAAACCTTTTACTACTTTCAACCAAATACTATGTACCACTAGGGGGTACAGGGGGCGGAGCAGCTAGTATATATATAAATAATAAAGAAAAAGTTTAGTTATTTACATATATTATATATTTTAATTTATTATATTATTTAGAAACATACTAATTTTTTTTTAAAAAATGAAATAAATTATCCTTAAAATCTTTTAAGATATTTATATAAAAAACATTTAGGTATTTATGTGGAAGGTGATAAACGATTTTAACCTTTATTTTAGATTATATAATATATTTAAAAGAAAATCATCTGACAGATTTATATTTAACAGTGCAATGTCACTGAATCATCCTTTACTTCACCCTGTTCGATAGTATTAGACCCCTGACATTAGACAACCAACCTCGCCTTATTCCTCTTTTTTTAATTAAATATATTATCTTATACACACAGGATTTTTCATATATATATATATATATATATTAGGTACATAAGGTAAACTGGTTTATCTATGATATAATTCAAATAAATACTTTAGATGTTTTTATTATAATTTTTGATTTTCAAAAATTAAATTAATAATAATTCAGTTAACATGAAAAATTTAATTTATAGAATTAAAAAAATGAAACTTCGATTTCACCACCTGTTAGTTCTATTTTGCCTAAAGAGATATTAATAGGTCAATTAGTATTCCAAAATGTATATCTTATCTATTAAAATAAATTTTAATAATATATAAATTAATATATTAATTTAATATATGATTTGTTTATTCAATAAAAAGATCAGAGAAGGGAGAATTGTAAAATTGAGAGAATTTTAGAATAAGAAATATTTATTTGATGGATTAAAGTCTTTTGTTGGTTAACTAAATACAGTTCGATCTGAAAAATATTCCGAGTATTATATATCATTATTCTATACTTCTGTTCTGAATTGAATTCATGTTTAAGTAAATATTAAAGTTGAACAATGATAGCTAAATTGAAAGACGAAACTTTTGATTGTGGATGACAGACAACCGATCAATAAATAACCAAGGCAGCAAGCAGCTCATCTCTATCTCTATCTCTCTCGTCCTTGCACAATAACCCCGCGATTTCAATATCAGCGTCCACGTTCTGCCTCTGTGGCGCCAGGCAGCCGCCTCAACAGAGGGAGAAATGCGATCCCCTGGGGGGTAAAAGGAATTGGGGTTAGGGCGGGTTTGAAGAAGAGAGGAGCACACAGTGTAAGGGGGGAATGAGAGGGCCTATAAAGCGATAAGCCAAGCAAACAAGATTCGTTATCAAAAGGGCATTTTGAAGGACAAAAGGAGTGAAATCCAGTGAAATGCATCGCCCGCCAAAAGGATAATCAAACCACCAAACAGTTGTGATTAATTATCAAATAAATACCACATTCAAAATCAAGAAAGGGGTGAGAAGAGAAGAAGATACATAAGAGAGAAAGACTGAAAATTGAAATTGAATTCTAGAGTTTTAAAATTTCATTTTCTTTTTTGTTAAATATATAAAATTATATTTAAAAAGAATGACTGGAGAGGTGTGGGTTGTAAATTTGTAACTTTCCATATTTCCATATCCAACCCCACATATCTATTTAAATAATTTTTTAATATTTAAATAAAAGTTTAGTTTAAATATTTAACCTTAAAATAATAATAATGTACTTAATAGAAAAGTAGGTATTTTTTATAACGTTTTTCTTAACTTCACTTGGCGTCTGTCTCTCTGTCTGTCGGTTCGCTCTTTTGACAAATTGAAATCGATTTTTCATCGACTTTTTATTGAGATTTTCGTATAATTTGATCTTACCTATTTCTCTTGTTATAATAAATTAATTTATCATATTAAAATTGCACTAAAAAGAATAAAATAATATAAATATAAAAATTTTTTATAAAATAACGTTTTTCCAATGGACTAAAGAGAATAAAATAATTTTTCCATAAGCTGACAAAGATTATGGATGAATTGCTTCATATTCAACGAAAAACGTTGGACGCATTTAGTTCTATGCAATTAACTTCCTTTATAGAGCTATAATTCATATATCTATACTAAGATACATACAACACTAAAACACTTAATTAACAAGTAACACTATTTCTTCAAATATAATCAACCATTTTGGATTTGATTGATAATATGTAAATATAATAAAAATTATTTTAAATTTTGATACATACTTTGATATAAGTATATTACAGTGAAAAATAATAAAAGATTAATTTCTTAACTCTTAAACTATCAATTTTATTGCATGATAAAAAATTTTGTCAGTTTATGTGTTTAATAAAATTTTTATTATTACAAAAATTTGACTTGATTGTTCATATAAATAAATATAAATAAATAAAACTAAATGCGCCCCATAAACTTTGTCAAGCTTATAGAAAAATTATTTTATTCTTTTTAGTCCATTGGAAAAACGTTATTTTATAAAATTTTATATTATTAAATGTATATTTTTGTAAGTAATTAGGCACATTAGGAAGAAATTGATTAATTATGACCGAACAGGATCAGAAAGACACCTGCCCCTTCCTCCAAAAAGAAAAAAATAATTATAATTAAATGGCTTTAAAGTGCTGAAAGAAACATAATAACGATGTAATCATTAAAATAGCATCTTTTTAATTATATATAATTTTTTCAAATTTTGATTTCACCTCATTTTACAAACTACTTATTCATCTCTGAATCTAATTAGATAAAATGACGCTAGATTTCGCAGATGATTTATCACTAGGTCATAAAATAATTTTTAACACATGAAAATATTAATTTTATAATTTGATTGACTATAAATATTAATAAATAATTTAAATCAAAATGAGATAATGTAATATTTTTCTTATTCTTTTATTTTATTTGAAATTCAGTTAATATCTATACATTCAATTTGTTTAAGAAATGGCGGTGTAATTGAAATATTAAATTCACATTTTTAAATATCTAATTGTAAATAATAAATGTATTAAAACAATATTGAATAAGATGGTGTGATTTAATATTTATTTATTCCTTACTTCTGTAGATATTTGCACCAAAAGCACGAAGCATTATTTTTTTATCCAAAAGCTTTCAAGGTCTCCCTCCCTTCAGTCTGACATGGACTAACATCCAGCCAGACTCAACCTCCCCCAGTATGTGTCTGTATACATTAGATAAATGGCGCCTATTTTTTTTTATATATATATTTTATTTCTTTACAAATACAACCCCAACATTAATACACTGTATATGAATTAAGAAAGAGAGTAAAAGAAAGAGAAGGATAATTCTATAAATTAAATAAATATAAATTTAAATATTTAATTTTTTTACATATCACACAATCATTCAATAGGTCTGTATTAAAATATACTAACTTATCGTTCAAAGGATCAAGTCAATGAGAAAAAAATATAGTAAAATAATAGAAATTAATTTTTGATAAGATTATAATTGGCATAACATCCACCAAAGATAATTAAATTAATCTAGAAAATGTTTTAATTTAATAATCAGACCGTTTTTTGTCCCTTAATCAATTTTTTGCATTGGGAAACATCGTTCAAGGACCAGAATAGCTATTATTTAATATAATATTCATGAAAATTTAATGTGTTTTTGTAAAAAATATCTTATTATTATTAAATTGATTATTCTTTAGGACTCTAAGTTACATTTAGAATTTATATTTTAAAAATATATATGATTATTAAATTTAATGAATATATTAACCCTTTGCACTCGTATTTATATTTGGAATGGCGTGTGGCAATTTTTTCCTAATATTTGATTAAAATAAAAATATTCTAGTCTGAAAATATAATATAACAAGTTACTAATTTATCAGAAAAAAATTAAAAAAAAAAACATTCAATGATAGAAGGTAGGGTGGCGTCTATATGGCGACGTTGGAGCGCAATAGTAAAACATATATTGTCGCCTATATGGCGACGTTCGAATGTTAAGGGTTAAAATAAATATACTATTTTTATTATCATTTCATTATAATTTCCATTGATTTATTTGTAATTATATATTATATTATACCAGATTAAAATTAAATGCAAAATAAGGGAATTGTTTTGTGGGTTAGCGATGGTTATCATATTCTTGGTCATTTGTTCAGTCGAATGTTGTTTGACGATGATGATAAGGGAGGAGAAGTTGAAGATTGCCTTGAGGGGCTGGAGTGACTGACTAGTGGGGTCTTCGACCCGCATCGGTTGGGAGACCAGCATTCAATTGACTGTCAAGGTTGTTACAGAAGGCAGAGGCAATATTCCAGCCACTCTCCCTCTCTCTCTCTCTTTCTTTCTTTCTACATATATAATCTTGATTTTGTTTCTCGTTTTCTTCACTGACTGTGTGATTGCCATTCATGTCGCTTTGGCGCTTGTCCGCAGAGAATCAAGGTAGTAGGCAACAGGTGGCCGATTGAATTACTTCTTCCCTTATACATACGCATACATACATCTTTCTCTTTCCACCCCCGGCGGAGGATATAACCGCCTAGAACTTCTATCAAATATATAGAAATAATATTTCCTGTTATTTGTGATATTCAATTTTTTATTCATTAAATTTTAACAGTAAAAATGAATATATACTGTTTCATTATCTTTGTAGACGTCTTTTTATGATATTTATGGTAAGCAGATTAAATTATCACATTAATATGAAAGGGAATAAAAAAAATAACAAAATAATTATATTTATAAAAAGGTCATAATCAGATTTTATTGGTATATATTTATTACAAATACACAAAACAAACAAAAGAAACGAATGGAATATTGAAAACCGTCTTTGCGCTCTACCTCAAAAACGGTTGATCGTATGGAAAAAAAAAAAGTTAAAACAAAAGTTGTAGACAATTTTATACTCTACAACTTTGATAATAGGTGCAAATCTCATTTAAGCAATAGAAAGCGAGATATTCGCGAAAAACAGATTTTTATGACATTTGACCTTCAATATCTTAAGATGCAGACACGATAGCATTTGTGACTTTTGAGAGAACATTTAGAACGACAAAACCAAAATTTATACCAATTTACAGCTTATTATCTTTCATTCCGAGGTGAAACCCCTAATATGACTGGGCTCTTATGTTTTATATTATCATTTAATTTCAAATAATATCAAAATATAATATGCATCGCTCTTTTTGTTTTGTTTTGTTTTTGATAGCGGGAAGGGAGAGTGGAGAATATGTATTTTCTTTTTCAATTTTGGAATCTTATTTGAGTGAATTTAACATTATTTGACTAAAAGCGTAGCTTTTATTTTTGAAAGAGGTTATATTTTTAAGTGGTTTATTTGAATTTTGAAAACCACCTCTTCCCTAAACAAATAAACTCTACTTTTATATCATTGTAATACAAATTTGACACCTATAAAAGAAATTACTTAAATACATAAACATATTCACTGCTGATTTTAAATGATAAATTTGGTATTAATAGAAAGTTGACAGCACTGTTCATAAGGTGTACAAGCACCCCAAAGTCGACGAAGTCACTTTGTGATGTTGGTTTTGGATTACTTTTATGTTCATATGGAGTTCATATAAAATCAGTCCTCGCTCTATTGAAAAAGGTCCTTGAAACTCATACAGAAGCTATAACATATTAGGAAAAACGGCTAAAATATTAATAGTTTCTGTGATCGATCAATTTTACTATTCCCATGTTAAATGAAACAATTTTTTCTGTTGTGTTTAAAAATTGAAATAAAAAATAATTCATTGTTTGTATTAAGTATTCCATAATTTATATTTAAATTAGAAGATAAATAATAAATAAATTGATCTTTTAATTACAATATTCTCAAATTTTATAGTAGAAAGTTAAATTAAAGATAAAAAAAAATAGTTCAGTTTCTCTTTTGAATAAATTAATGTGTTTATTACGCAATAGGAAGATTTTAAATGTAGTAGGAAATTCTTTTAGTCCAGTTTTTATTTTATTTTTTTTTTTTTTAATCTCTAATCTTGTTATAGATTTTTATATATATATATATATATATATAAATAGTAATCGTAGAAAGAACGAATTGGGAAGATGCTTAATTCTTAGTAAAACTATTTTCTTTTTCAGTTTCTATTTAGTATTTAGTACATTGAGTAACTAAAAATATATTAAATAAATATTATTTTTTTTAATGAAATAATTTTTTCAAGAATAGATATTTTGACATCTTATATAAATGTTCTTAAAAATTGTTTATATAATGATAATATAATATTTATAAATCAAAATTGAATATCTTTTATTTTCCTATAACTCAATTGAATCATATTGTTATGTTTATTTTTACTAGAATTGAACAGACAAGATAAGAAAATATTCCTTGAAAAGGAATTAATTAATTAAAGTGATCAGAAATGATGAAACCTTTTCACTAAATTTTATTCTATTAAATGCAGTGTAAATTACACTTGTTTGCTTAATTAATATCTATAACGAGGAGAAGTGTGGATATGTGTATAGAAAAGTTGTTGGATTTTGCAATCCTTCGCCATATGTTGTCGGCTTCAATGAATTATGTCCTGTATAACACATTAAATGAGTGACTGTTGTGTTTAACATTAATCAAAATCTTTCCAACTTCATCCAATATTATGATATAATAAAAACATATATATAATATTAATATTGTCAAATGGTATAAATAAACAATATCACGAAATTGCGCAATTATTAATGAACGTATAAATTTTTTATTCACACATATGATTTGATTAATTAATAATCTTATTTCTGTGACATATATACATATACATATATACATAATTAGGTATATATAAGTATATAAAAAAGAGTGATTTTTTATTCTAAAGAGCACGAGAACTACTTTACTTTTTTAACTATTTCGAAACAAAGTCCACACGTAGAACATTTAAATAACTTCATAACTAAAAATACTAAAACTAATTTAACATTTGAATTTAGCTTAAAAAAACTGATAAAATTATTAATTTCAATTTCCAAATTCTTTATTCATTTTTTTAAATTTTTTATACAATTTAGGCACATTTTAGACGTCGATTTCACTTTTGTAATTAATGACCCTTATTGAAAATAATTTTAATTTTATTAGTTTAATTTTAATTTTTAAATAATTGTTCAACTTTGGCAGTTAGTAGGGGCTTCAAAATTTCACCTAATGCATTAATTTCATTCGGTGTTCATCTCACCTAGACTGGATAACGGATGGTGTGTTAAATAAGTTAAAAAGGCCAATATTAGAAAAAAAATATAAAAATTATAAAAATAAAAAGGTATTCTTTGCAACATGTAAATATCAAATTTTAAAAAAATAATTTCTTAGATATGCAAGAATATTGTGATGTAATTTCATCGAAATCGGTTCTACTAATTTGGAGTCTAGAACGTCAAAATTTCCCGACAGAAAGACATGAAAAATACTAAAGTCACTCTAGAATTCAATCTAGAGGTCATGAAACGCGAAGATATGTAAAAAAAATTTAAATTCACAGTGCAGATAAAAATCTTTATATATATATATACTTATAAATAAATCAAATTTACAAAAATATATATATTTTATATCAACAGGCCTACTTTTCTGAAATGACAGTTTAATCTCTAAATAAATAATTTTTTAAGGCCATTCTTTTCTGTCATCCAGTGCATTAATACTTATGTTTAAGACTGTATGTTTTATGACTATTTTTTTTTTTTAATTTATGTTCTTTTAAATTATTTGAATGGCGATTCGGTGAATCAGGTATTAATATTACCAGCCAAGCCCAATAATAAGGAATCATTTTTTTCAATTACCGAGAGGAGGCTTGGTGTCCCGGTACTTAGACATTAATAAACATTTATAGCCTATGATTATAAATAGAACAGAAGAAATAATTTAAATAATAAAAAAAATAATAATTTAAGAAATTAATTAATTAAAATGAGTACTTATAAAATAATTTTTTTAATTGAAATGAAATTTGAATATTAGAAATTAAAATAAAAATCTAAATATTATAATCATTCTTTGTTTGTTGCTAGAATTATTTTTTTATATTCATTGTGTCAAAATTGAATAGCCAGCTTTACTCAGCCGGCGGCGGCTTTGAATGCTCAAGGAGCATTATATGAATTTTATTTATTTATTTATTTTTATTTTATTTTTTCAACTATTGACTAGATATTGTAAATTTTTAAATTCTGAGCAATGTACACTTAAAAAACCTTTTTATATATATATAGAATATATATTTAGTATATATTAATATTAATTCAATATTTAATTTGGATATACAGATAGACATATACATAAATAAATCACTCTCAATAACATAACATATCCAATACATCTCAACATTTGTCAAATACAATCTTGAAATGAAATGATGAAGAAAATTTTAAGCCTCAAGTATTTTTATGTCATAATATTGGTGAGGGTTATTTATATAAATCTGTAAATAAAAAAAATTCCTACTTTCATTTCACTCTTGAGTAGTATTTGTGGAAGGTTGGACTAAATAAATTCCAATTTCCTTCAATTTATATTTTTCTCACTCAAACGATGAGGGAGAAAAATAAAAATTCTAAATATAAAACGAATTATGGAGTATAAGAGGAAGAGAAAGAAGTAGAAGAAGTAAAAAGGAGATGATAGAGGGAAAGAGAGAAATTAGGTGGTGTGCATCTCAAGATGTTTATGCTTGACCCATTTTTTTTTTTTTATATTCACTTCACTCAAAATGAAATGACCAAAAATAAACTAACTTATATAAATATTAGATAACAGGCCTGTTCAGGAGTCCTTTACGTTCATATCCCATCACACATTTATTCAATATATGTACATAATTATTATATTAATATAAACGGAGATTCATAAATTTACAATTTAATTTTAGAATAATTAAGAATAATTATTTTTAATAATGATATTTGATTTAATATAATGATTTTAATTAAATTTAAAACATTAATTAATTGAATTTAAATAATGGATTAATTAGAGAAATTTTTCATGTTTATTTTTATTGATTGATCATCCATTTTATGTTTTGAGACTAATTACATTTATTTATTTTGTTTTATTAATTTATTTTCTAATTCATTATTAATAAAAATGGAACTGGGGTGATATATAGGTATTAAATGAAAGGATTTAAACGAGTGGAATGATTGAGAGTGGAGTCTCTCATTCTTCCCTCTGTCTATTTTAATAGCCCCAAGTGCTTTTGAAATGTGTTTATAGAATCAGTCAGATAGAGAAAGAGAGAGAGAGACCACCCCAAGAGCGAATTCAGAGCTATTCTCTCTAAAACCTCCTCCTATTATATATTCATAAAACTTAACAAACAGTTAATCCTTTCTTATACATTCTCTTCTCTTTAAGTTTATTTGAACTATCTTGAACATTTTTCATTCATAAAATCTAGTTCATTTTTTTTTCTTGTTATAAAAGAAAGATAATTTTAAGATTATATTATATGTAAGAGAGTGTCAGCTGCAAAGGAAGCGGAAATGCTATCCTTGAACCGGGAATCCTGAGGTGTTTTGTTGAAATTTAAACCTAGGATATACACATGAACAATAAAAATTTTCAAAATCAACCCACATACATACATATGCAATTTATTCCTTTTATTTTTATATTTAAATGCCATAATTATAGAATAAGGTTTATAAATTTTCTTTTATAGTGTCTGAGAGAATTAGAGGGAGAATTCTATTAATGTATTAGTATTAAATTAAATAAGAATTAGGGGATAATCAATTTCAAAAAATTTATAGCATTCATTAAATAAATATAAATATTAACAACTTTGACCGAGAGAGGAGAAGATGGGACTAAAAATTTATATAGGTAGTAAGTAGTTTAATTTTTCTTTACTACTAAATACTTATCAATAAATAATATTGTTAATTAACGTTAACATTTGTTCATTAATTTAATTAATTTAATTTAAGAAAAATCAATGAAAATCAACAATCTTATATGTTAATTACAAAAAAAATCGAACAAACTTTAGACTTAAATATTTATTTACTTAAAATCATATCTACTTATTTTTATTTAAAACAAAAACAATATAAAAATAAAATTATAATATTTAGATAAAAATATAATGAATTTTAATAAAATGAAAACCATCGCAATGTTTTAGATGTGGTTAATTGAATCTTTTACATTTTCCAATTGAAATCACCCGCATATCATGTATTATGAATAGAATGGAAATTCAACTAAAATTTATGGTACAGATGATACGGGTGAAAAAATTATGTAGATATGTGAGTGTGTGTCTATTTATATTATTTTCTCTCTCATTCTCTATTTATAATATCTTATTTGTTTTATCTGCTCTTTGTTCATCTTTTCAATCTATAAACTTGTGAATCAAGATCAAGAACAAAATTTTAATTTTAATTCTATTTGAATGGAAAAGGGGAGATTATCATCGCACTTTCCCACTGTTGTCTCGTTCCTAAGAGAAGAACAATTTCAAGTAAAACTTGGCCAAATTAAATTAATTTAGATAAATATTCCATAAAAATTATTTTATATTTGCAATTTACTTAGGCAACCATAAAATGTTTTATTACTTATTTATTGTATAAATAGACAGATATAAAATAAAAAAAATTTAAAAAAAAATGAAAAAAATAAAATCGATGAAAAACTTTAATTAATCTTAGTAAATGGGTTAATTGACATTTTTATTTTATTATTAATAGTTATTTTGTTTTATTTATTATTATGACGAATAGATCTTTCTAAATCCCTTTCTCTTTTCAGTTGCATTTTTTTTCTAATTAAAAGCCATTCTTAATTGATTGAAAAAAATTTTCCACTTCTTGAATCTCAAAAAGGGTTAACAAATTTTAAAAAAAAAAGTGGTTGAATTTAGAACGTGAATTGAATTGAAAAAAAATATGCAGCTGAAAAAATAATAAAGGGTTCATCACATCAAATCGGTACCGAAGCAGAAAAACTGATCAGTAATTATTTCACTTCACATGTGCATATTCGATCCTTTCTCCTCTCCCCCCCCCCCATTCCTCGATTCCCTATCACTTTCCAACATCCCAAAATACAATACGTGTATTCGATCCCAATAACAAACAACGGCAGTTATTTTTTACTTTGTTTGAATGGGACTATAATTTATTACAAAAGAATCCTCTCATCTTTATCTAATCTTAATTTAGAATTTTACATTACAATACACGTATAACTTTCAATATTTTATTTAGCTAGATATTATATTCCCTTTCTTTACAAACTTTAAACACGTTTGAACAATCAATTCATTCTAAAGATTAAAAAACAAACAACTTCATCTCTTTATCACTTTCATTTAAAAATAATATTTACATTCTATTTAAAAAAAATCTTTAATGAATTTTCTCTGTATACAAACTTGATTCAATTAATTCAAATAATTATTTTCTTTTGAAATTATAAAACTTGATAATATCAAGTAAAATATATCTACTTATTTTAATAGAATAGTTTCTCACTTCATATATAAATATATTAAAGTAATAATATAAATATAAATTTATAAAATTGTAAGAATTTAAAAAAACAGAAAATAAAAATATATATACATGTATACTATTTTTTATATAATTTTATTTATTGCATCACATATAAGTTTATTTCATTTAATTTCTAAAGAGGAGGTTGTTTGATCTTAAATCTGTCACTATTTCATAAGCATGGGGGAATTTAAAAACCCTTTTGGAAGAAAGTTTGTAATAGTAAAAATTAAATATATATATATATATATATATATATATATTTAAATTATTTTATTTTTTTTAAATTTTAAAATTATAGAAATAATTAATAATTTATTATTATAATTGTTCTATTAAAATTAGATATGTATCTTTATTGCTAATTTGGATTTAGAAAAAAGAAAAATGACATTTTTTCCAAATAAAGAATTTATTTTAATTATTTTTATATTTATTTGAAAAATTAAATTAATTATGCTTAAGCAAATCTAAACCAGGAATTGTCAATCAAAGAGAAACATTGAACATTCACCGGGAAAAAATTAAAAATCGAAAATGCAATCAATAAAATTAGCGATTGAAGATTTTTTATTTAATTTTTTAATAAATAAAAAAATGATATAATCCCCTTTTAAAATTGAGATTAATTTATATTGCGCTTTTATTGTATACAATCTGGAGTGTCTCCACTCGACTATCTCGTAATTTGAATTGGATTAAACAACATATATTATATTTAAATTAAATTTAATTAATTTATTATAAATTATAAATTAAAATTATAATAAAATCCGATGTCACTGTATCACTGTGTCATCTTAACGCTCGGTAAATTTCGGTCAGATCCGGTGACATTCGGTTCAGTGGCTATTTCAAAAATAACAACAATATTCTATAATTTGATTTTTATGTATTTTAAAATTAAAAAAATGTTAATTGAATATACATATATATATATATATATTTCATTCTTTTAATTCTTTTAAATTTAATTAAATATTGAATTAATTTAATTATTAAATTAAACTTCTCGCTTTATGAAAACATGTAAGCTGTTAAATAATTTTTCCAAAAGTGTATTGTTTAATTATTATGACCCCTCTTGAAAGAGACCCTTGCAGGCATTCTACCTGCACTCTGGCCTTTGTTACAATAATATAAATTAATTAATTCAATTCAAATTTATTAGTTGAGTGGAGACACTCCAATTTTTTTTTTAAAATAATGTTTTTCAATTTTGTATGTTTTTTAAGTTTATATTATGATTTCTAATTTATCAATATTAAAAATAATATATTAATATTAAAAAAACTGATTTTTTGACCTCATTTCGCAAAAAAAAACCCTAGCATTAAGTGGTTAAAGCAAGTGACTGATGATTTTAACATCAACTCAAATAATTATAAATGAAGATAAAATCGTCACATTGGAAAAGTTATCAAATTAATCCATTATAGTAAAATAATTATAATTTCTAATACTCTCTAAAATGTTAGTATAATATACAACATATTATAAAATTATTTTATTTTTCTTATTTTTAGTAAACAATTTTTTGTTTTATTAATCGAATGAATAATAAATCATCCATCAAGCAGGCAGCCAGGCAATTCACTGTTTATATAAATAATGTGTGTGAGATTAAGCGAAATATAAAGGAGTTGAATCATGAAATCGGCCCATCTGGCATCTTGGCGTCCAAGCTCAAATTACTTTGTATCTGAAGGAGTCGTAAGGGGGATAAAGTTGGATCCCTTTCCGCCGCGGTAATTGAAAACCGTAAATGGATCAAGAAAGTGAGAGAGAATAATGTCAAGTCTAAAATAATGCTTTTTGATACATGACAATAGATACGCCCACACATTAATATACAAATAACACTTTTTTAGGATTATCACTAAACTTAAAATTATATTACATACCATACTTCATTATTCCATTATATAAACGAAAGAAAATACGAAATTTGAAATACAATTAGTCTTCTATATATTAATAATAATATTTGAATTTGATTTTTTTAATATTTAATATATGATACAAAACATATTTAAAATGTTTGAAAATGATTATTTTATATTTTCAAAATAATAATTATTATATATATAATATATATATTAAAATTTTAATGAAACTGATATGAGCCAAAATCAGTACTAATGTCTCTTCAATTCAGTTAAAATCAATTTTCTTATTGTACTAATTAAGTGTACAATACTTGTTAATAGATAAATATAAGTGTCTTCAATTATATATATATATATATATATTATATTAATCATATATATTAAAGATTAAAATTTAAATTTTTGAAAAATTAAATTATGAATTATATATCTATGCGCACGGCAGTGCGCCGGCCAAGTTCCAGAAAGCCGCGCGCATGCAGTAAGTATATTTACACGAATGGTTTCGAGTCACTTTTGACCCCCCAGTATCTCAGTGCCTATTGCAAGTACAGAGATAAAATTTTATCCACGTAGTCATATACTAGAACTAAAGCAGTATGCCAAATTTCATAGTTATAGCTTCAGTAGATCCTGAAATATGACCCTGTGAAAATAGCTTATTTTGGAACTGATTCACTGATTGGTCAACAAAATTCTTAGGGTATTTCCAATTGTCCTAGCGCTATGAAATTTGGCATACAGGTCGTGTGTTATAAGTAGGTTAACAAAAAATTATGAAATTTAAGAAATCGGTCAAGCTCGAATATCAATGCGATTTTAACGAATTCAAACGAATTCATTGGTTTTGTCAGAAACTAATCAAGCTAGGACTTCGAAATTTGGTACACCGATATTATTCACAGTTTGTAGATTTCTTTTAAAATTTCGTCAAAATCGGTTAACCGGAAGTGGTACTTTACCTACACTGGTTGCGTTTACCTTTCAAGTAAAGTACCAGTTTGCTTCGAGATATTTGCTTCCTATTTTGTATATAGATTTACAAATATGAAAAAAATTCAGATACCAAATTTCATCATGATCTGACTACCGGAAGTGACATTTTACCTATACAAGTAGCGTTAGGTGTAAATTATAAATATATATAATAGTGTTAAACCATTTTACTTTATAATTTAAATTAATGTTTGTTTATTTTTATTGTTATAACTTAACAGTTTCTATATAATTTTCAATTAATATTAATAGTTCTAATTATTTATTATTCAATACAAGTTGGAAATTCAGAACTATAAAATAAAAGAACAAATAAAATTATTATATTTAATATATAAACAAATATAATTTTAATTTAAAAAAATTTGCAATTTTTTTAAACACAAAATTACTTCAAAGGCTAAGAATGGACGCGGGCGCGGCACAAAAAGGAAAAAATAGGAAGCTTTCTTAAAAAAAAGTATTGAAATCTAATCAAAAACATACCTGTTAAAAAGGGGGCCAAGTTCCTATCGGCTATTTGTTTGCCTAAAAAAAGGGTTCAAATCCATCCCAATGCCAAGTTTAGATGCACTTCAAAATCATTCATAATCATTTTTATCAACAGCCTGATCCACTGGTAAACATTTGGCATTCCAAAGAATCGCCACCACACCCAGTCCTCCGCCTCCTGCAACCAGGCACGCCACTTTATTCACGTCAACGGTCCATCTGGCCGAAATTCACTTTACCATACACCCAACTTAAAATATGGTATAGTTGTTAAAATACGTAGGTACATGGTTTAAAATATCTAAAATTATAATACTTAGAAATTTGAACTTGGCAGGTTTTCGTACTGTACGTAACACTAATTAATTAATTAATTGTATAATTATATTTATTATTTAAATATATAAATTAACCTGCTAATTCTAAGTATTAAAATTGTAGATATTTTAAACTAAGTACCTACGTATTTTAACACCTATACCATATTTTAAGTTGGGTATATGGTAAAGTGAATTTTTCGGCCAGATGAACCGTTGACGTGAATAAAGTGGCGTGTAGTGTGCCTGGATGGAGGAGGCGGAGGACTTGGTGTGGGACTGAGTGTTTTGTACAGCACGAAAACCTGCCAAGTTCAAATTTCTAAGTATTATAATTTTAGATATTTTAAACCATGTACCTACGTATTTTAACAACTATACCATATTTTAAGTTGGGTGTATGGTAAAGTGAATTTCGGCCAGATGGACCGTTGACGTGAATAAAGTGGCGTGCCTGGTTGCAGGAGGCGGAGGACTGGGTGTGGTGGCGATTCTTTGGAATGCCAAATGTTTACCAGTGGATCAGGCTGTTGATAAAAATGATTATGAATGATTTTGAAGTGCATCTAAACTTGGCATTGGGATGGATTTGAACCCTTTTTTTAGGCAAACAAATAGCCGATAGGAACTTGGCCCCCTTTTTAACAGGTATGTTTTTGATTAGATTATATTAATCATATATATTAAAGATTAAAATTTAAATTTTTGAAAAATTAAATTATGAATTATCAAGTTATATGCATTGAGGTTCTGATTTGGATGTCATTAACAATAAATTTCCAAAGAATATAAATGTATATTAATATAAGACTATTATTGTATTTTATTGGCCTTTGTAATAAATCTCCATTTTAGCCCGCACACACACACACAATTTAAGAATTAAAATATATTTTTTATACATACTTCGAAAAATATATTTAATAGCAAACAAAAAACAATTTCAAGTTATATACACATAATAATAATATTATTATTTGTTAATGGTATAAGTATTTTAATAAATAATAATGTAAAACCTTTGTCAATTAATTATTTGAATATTATTATATTTTTTAAAAAATTTATTGATTTTACACATATAATAATATTAAAAATAGTAAAAAATATTTATATTAAAATTAAACAATTCTTTTATTATATTGAAAATAAATTTATTCTTAGAATGATTTTTATGTTATCAAGAATATTTAGTGATAAAATAAAAAATATTAGAATTTATAATTAGACTTAATAATAATATAAATGAAATTAAACCTTGATTATATTTTTATTTCAATTATTCAAAGAAAGTTAAAGATACATATGAGTTATATATATATATATATATATATATAATTTTTTCAAAAATAATAATAAATAAATAAAATATACATTATTTTATTAAAATCGTTCACATTCCGATGGTTTGACTCTATGCTATATTTTTAGAGAAAAAAGGACTAGTCGACAATTCTATTTATATTCCAAGCTGAAGCTAGAGCTTGAAAATGAAATAGTTTTGTGAATATTTAATAATTGAATTCAAACAATAAAGATTATTCGATAAAAGTATAAATTACATCCAATATAAATATTTGTCTTTTATAGATAAGTTAATTATTTTATCCAAGAGTTATTTTTTTATTCTTACTTTGAATAATATCTTTATTTTGAAAATAATTAAAAAAAAAACATAATTAAAACAAAACCACAATTTTGTTAAAATTATAACTTCGAAAAGGTTATGATATTTGACATTAAGTTCGAATAAAAGAAGAATAATTAAAAGTTTAAAAAAAAAATTAATTTGAAAGATATAATGATTGAAAGAAATTAGGAGAGAATATGAATTGGATGAATATGGTCCAAGATAGTATTGGTTGAAGGATTGTTGTTGATCCTTTTGTTAAAAACTTTGATAGATATTTGAAAAATGTAAATAAAATTCCATTTTACTAATTATGGAATTTTGATTTATATATATATAACAAATTAAAAATGAATAATAAAAATTTTGCACGTTAAGCACACGAGATTTATTGAAAAATTAAAAAAGAAATTGATTGCTAACGAATGGGTTAACCATCAAATCAGTGGTCTATTGTGGTTTCATCAAAATAATAATAAGATGAATGAAAAATGGATGAAAGAAATAATAATAAAAACGCTATAGGTAAGGGTAGGTTGATTTTTCATTAGGGTTGTTTTTACATTTGAACACACCCGGTGTATTTTGAAAAATAAAAATTTCATTTTAGGCTTTGAAGTGAATGGGGGGGGGGGGGAGGGATACATACCCTCGCTCAGCTGCCTGGTGTATCCCCACGCCAAAATAGAGTGTTGGTTACTTCATGAGTACTGTTCGCACCTGCCTATTACCAATGCGGGACATCTGGGATGGGATAAGGAAGGAAATAAGAGGGAGGGTAGGGAAAAGTACTCATTTATACATACTGTCTCTTTTCCAGGAAATTAGTACCTCTCCCTCTCTTTCTATTACATAAAATTTATTATCAGATAACAATCTAATCATTCAAATATTTATAACTATTTCTTTTTATCTGTCTTATTTTATTTAGGGAATATTAATATTGGAATATGTACATATATCTCAATCTAGAAAAGAGCTTAAAATATATTTTTGAAACTCACTTAATATAGAGTTTATAAGTTTTTGTAAAATCCATCTGGATAGATCTCATCTTCGAATGAGTTCATTAAAAATAAGTAAAATAAAAAGATAAACAGGGCAATAATTTAATTATATTATTATATTATATCAATAATTTTGTTAACGATTGATCTATATGTTGATTGTGTCTTTCTACCAATTAAACGTAAAAAGCTCAAGACAATTATTAATGGAATCTCAAATCTCAATTTTTTATGATACACGATAAAATATTTTTTCTTTCTATATATTTATAATAGATCGAAAAGTCAAAAATAAAAGCAGACCGATATGTGTTAAGATTTATTTATCCGGGCCTTAAGGCGAATAATTCAAAATACCGAACAGATATAAAAATATTATTTTGATATTAGCAGATAAACTCATAGAAGATACTTCAGGCTATTCAAACAAAAATAATAATAATAATAAATTTTATTCGGCTTTCTTTTCATTTCAGATGGCCACTTTAATTGAGCAAAACGTTTATCTCAAAAATAATTTATTGTTTTTTTTTACTATAAAATAATAATACCTATAAGCAAAATTAGCAGAAGTTTCAAATGTATTTATTAAAGCTTTTGTGGTTATTTTAATTTAATAAATAATTTTATACAAACAATGTGTGTGGTCTTTTAATAAAAATTCCCTTAATAAGAAGTTTCAAAATTTGAAGAAATCATAAATCATAAATATACTATAATATATAGGAAAGTAAAATATTATAAAATGATTGGTTATTTATATTCGTATAATAATAATAATTTGTTTCTCTAAATTCTAAATTTAAATTTACAATAATTAATGTATATAATTATTTTTATTTAACATAATCAATTTGAGAGATTTAAGAATCTTTTATTTTTATAAGAAAATCGCGCCAATTAAACATTATAATTGAATGACATTGCCGATTAATACCAACTTTGGATCAATTTATAATCATATATCATATTCTCTCTCTCTCTCTCTCTCTCTCTCTCTCCCTCTCCTTTATATATATATATATACATACATATTTGTAATGTCATTGACCTGACAAGTCTGTCAATTTGTTTGTCCGGTGATCCATTCATCATTTTTTTACGAATGCAGAATATCAAATTCTATCGTGGTCTTTATGTCTTAAGTTATATTTATTTTAATCCGTTTGCATATGCCTTCGAGTGGATTTTTTCGGTCAATTTAATCTTATAAAAAAAATCATCATCAGTGAACATTAAACTAACTGATTGAACTAGTTTGCAATGAATTAATAAAAAAAAAATGTATGCAATTTAAACAAACATATTTTAAAAGAAATTTTGGAAGTTGAATTAAATAAATTATAACGTGCGGAATTTCTTTGATCGTTGCCAGATGTTTCATTTCCAATTAATTCAATTCATTTCACTAGTTAACTAATTACATTAAATACAAACAATTATAATCTTTTTTTTAATCATGTAAACTTTAAAAACATAAAAAATAATAATGGAAGCCATTTAGTTTTAATATTAATATTATTAAATGTACATATATATTAATATATAATACATATAATTTCAAAAATTGAAATCAAAATTTAAAAATAGGGTGAAAAATTAAAAAAAATTTAATTTATATATAGACATATATTATAATAAAATCAACAAATCATTAAATTATATTATAATTTAATTAAAAAATTAATTAATATTCTATTAAATATATTTTGTAAGATATTGTTTGAATATTTTATTATGCATTTAAATATAAAAATAATTGTGATGAATTTATTATAACCATTCAAGTATATTAATATTGTATTTATTATATTTATTGACATAGTTGTGAGACAGCACCCACAACACTATCAGAGAATTGAAATTAGTCTGAACGCTGACAACATTTAAAACATATATAATGAATTTTTTTTATGTAACTTAATAATATTCTTATTAAATAACTTGAAAAATAATATATATATATACCACTAATTAAGTTTAAATTACAAATGAAATATAATTATAATATGTGTTATTTTTTTTTTTTTTGGGGGGGGGAATATGATTTTTATTATATATATAATTTCTTTATGGACATTTATTATTTTTATAAGTGTAAAAAAAGTTATTATTAATTATTTATTAGATCAATTAAAATTAACTTATACTATAATATTTTATTTGGTAGAAATTATTAAAGAGAAAATTATAAAATAATCACCATGTTGATTATTCATTCAATGTTATCTTATTTTAGTATTGAATATTAATTTTTAATTAAGAATAATTAATTTTACAACTTGTATATACATGTAATTTGTCAATAACTAATGCGATAAAACTCTATAATACTTAATTGGTTTAACAATGTTAATTCTAGCATAATTATAACAAAATCTTTAACAAAACAGAAAAGCCTTTAAATATTATATACTTGATTTGTTAATTTAAATATACGAGATTTACTAATAACGAATTTGGAAATTTCACCTTAAAATGTATTATATTCACCTTTTTCATTTATCAATGTATTATATATATTTAATAAAAGTTAATTTTGTTAGAGAAAGTTTTATACATTTTTTATTAGGCCAAGTTATAAAAAAAATGGAACAAAATAATGGAAAAATGTAATTTAATGTTAGTTGGAAAAAAAGGTTTTGGATAGATGAGAGATTTTAAAGGTCATTGAATGCGGCTAAGAGAGCCGTTCATTTTAGTTGACATTTGATTGACATTTTGAAGTTTTATACCTGCATTGTCCTAAATCTATAGTGCAATTTAAAATGAAAAGATGATAGATTATTATTACACAGTGGTAAATTGCAAATTATGGTAACTGTAAATATGAGAGCGCCTTGAGTTTATGCAAACTTAGTTATCAAGTCTTGTTATTTGGTTGCATAAGTTAAAAGGATTTTATTTATAATATTTTTAGACTCATTCTTATTTAAAATTAATTTTCTAAATACATACTATATAACGTATAATATGCAAAATAAATAAAAATAACATTTGAATCGTGTAACTTGAAATCCATTTAACTCTTATACATTTTCAATCTTTTAATATTTTTTTTTAAAAAGCTTTAGGGAATTATTAAAAATAAATAAAAAAATTTGTCATTTTTAGTTTTTTATAATATCTAATATTATTTACCATTATTCAATTAGCGTAAGTTGGCGCTTGATCGTTTATTGTGGCGTCGTTTTACTGAGGGTGTTAATGATGATGAAGATTTAATTAACCTTCAATAATAATTTAATATAAAATCGTTTGTATTGTGTAAATAGACTTGTTAAATTGATTACAAATAATTAGCATATAATGAAAATAAAAATATATTAATAAATTATATAATATTTAAAATAAAAAAATTCGGGAGTGTCCTCCCCTAGACTTTCCCGCATATAAATAGGTAATTAGGTTATTATTATTATGTTTTAACAACAATAAAAATAAACAAACTGATTAATTTAAATTATAAAGTAAAATGGTTTAACACTATTATATATATTTATAATTTACACCTAACGCTATTTATATAGGTAAAATGTCACTTCCGGTAGTCAGATCATGATGAAATTTGGTATCTGAATTTTTTTCATAATTTTAAATCTATATACAAAATATGAAGCACATATCTCGAAGCAAACTGGTACTTTACTTGAAAGGTAAACGCAACCAGTGTAGCTAAAGTACCACTTCCGGTTAACCTATTTTGACGAAATTTTGATAGAAATCTACAAACTGTGAATAATATCGGTGTACCAAATTTCGAAGTCCTGGCTTGATTAGTTTTTGAGTAAATTTGCTCACAGACATTACATACATACATACATACATACACACAGACATAATTCGAAAAATGGTATTTTCCGACTCAGGGAGGACTAAAACGTCAAGATCTATCGAAATCTCGAATTCGAAATTTTTGACGATTCCAATACTTCCCTTATACGAAGTATGCGGGAAAGTAAAAAATGAAATAAAACAATATCGATTTTCATCGAAAATAATGTCTCTTTTTGAAGGAAATAACTTGGAAATTATGTGTTTTAATAAAAGAAAAATAATAATTTTATTATAATTATTGTTAAAAACTTTAAAAATTTTAAAGAATTCTTAAATTAATAGAATAATCTTTTTTTAATAATATGATAAGAAATATGATAGAATCATGATATAAATGGGAAATAGTATATCCTTTCAAGAGTTCTTTTTTCTTTTCTGTTAAAATAACGAACTGGAAAAATAAGATATCAAATAACATTTAATCAATTTGATGGAGAAAAATATCGAAATATAAAAAATATAGGTAAGCGAATAACAAGATTTTTCTTCTATCTTGATTGTTATATTAGTTATTCTGAAAAGTCCTGTCCTATATACTCATGTTTTCAAAAATAATTTTGTATCAATTTTTCCAATTTGTGATTATATTTTTTATATTATAAATATATTAAATTAAAGGGTAGGGTAAACATTAATTTGATATCTTTAAAAAGAGGATTGGAGTGCAAAATATCAACCAAGACAAAAAAAAACACATTTAAGATAACATTTCGTTGTTCCCTTTGTTTTCTCTCCCCCAGTGACCCAAATGCCTAATGGCATTGCAAGATGGCAGAAGCCATTAAGTTTTGGGTGTGGTTAGTTGGCCATCTTGTTCAAGAGTCTCTGAAGATTAATGATTGGCCTCAATGCAATTCCCTAATCGATATCATATCAATATTTAAACATTTTCATTTCTTGAAAAAATAGATTATATTTTCCCTAAATGTCAATATTAAAATTTAATTTTTTTTTTAAATAATTACAAAACTAATTATTAATTATATAAGTTAGATTGTAAATTTATATTAATTTTAATTTTCAAAAAAACACTCACATAGTAAAATTTATCTTTTAAAATAATAGAAATATAAATTCAAAAATTATTTATTATTTTAATTAAAGTTTAAAATATATTCTCTCTCTCTCACACACACATAATAAAGTAAATAATAAAATACTCTTTAAATTTTACATTAATTAAAAAATACTGAATTATAAATATATTAATCTTTTAAATTATATAATAATACTACTTATATATTAAATAATATAGAGAATTTAATTGAATTAATTACATATTCGAATATTATTATTTTATGAATTTTATTATTGGAATAAAAATTAAATAAAGTATTTAATTAAAATTGTCCAATTGTTTTATATATTAATGTTTATTTTTGTTGTGTGTTTATAGAAGTTTGGTGTCGATCTACTTACGATGAAGATAGCTACCAAGACGAAGCTGCTGATAGTGAAGATTATAATCAAGACGAAAGTGACACCGGAGATGATGAAGTAAAAGGACTACCACCAAAATTTCTTAATGAACCACAAATTGAGAAGAAAAAACAAGGGGAATCAGTAGAATTTGCTTGTGATGTTAGCAATTCAAGTAAGAATATATCATTTCATAAAAATATGAAAAACATTCTTCTATCGTTTACTTATGCGTTTTCGAAGGCTACTATTTACTATGTGTTGAGAATAGAAAAAATAAACAAGTGAATATGATGAAAAATATTTTTATTTCTTTTAAAAATAATCCCCTTTAAGATCAGTCATACACTTTTGCATACGATTGAACCATTCTCAAAGCATTTTTCCAGTCAAAAGATGGTAGTAGTTCTAAAACATGCGTTCTGAAAATAATTATCCACTCAGTTTATGTTTAATTACTGGGAATAAGAAGAAGTCGGGGGGCTGTAAGGCCCGATTCACACACAAGTGGCGTATCGCACTGGCGTGGTTCTGGCGTGGAACAGGTTTGTTAATGTAATTGCATTAGCTTATGACTCAATACCCACAGATATGGCGTATGGCGTGTTGGAGGCGTGGAAAATGGCACGAAGACCACTCCAAATGGTCTAGAAGTGGCGTGCCAGTCCCTACGAGCCACCGGTGGAGTCGGAGCGGAGTGGTCTTCGTGCCATTTTCCACGCCTCCAACACGCCATATCTGTGGGTATTGAGTCATAAGCTAATGCAATTACATTACAAACCTGTTCCACGCCAGAACCACGCCAGTGCTATACGCCACTTGTGTGTGAATCGGGCCTAAGGCGGTTGACCCATCAATTCGATCTTTTGTATGTTCAAATACTCGTTCGTTGCATGAGATGTGTGTGAGCTCGTATTGTAAAATGATTGGTCATTTTGTTTTTCTCAATTTACCAAAAACTTCATGCAAACTCTGGATTAACAGTCTTTTAATTTTCGAGAGTTACAATTGCCACAGGACCAGTTTTCGTGAAGAAAATCGCCACCATTTGCTTCTTTACACTTCTAGAAGGAACAACTTTTGCTGACAGACCTTTTCTTTCTGGTTCGTATGCATAAACCCGCAACGAGCAATTTTTTGAACATCATTCAACAAATATGGAATCCAACGCGCACACAGCTTCACAAATATTCGTGCAAAATCTTATGTAGGTTAGACATACTAATGCTTATACATCTTTCGATTTCCTGATGTGTCACATGACGATCTTCGTCAATTAGTTTTCGCACAGCATCAATATTTTCTAGCACAACTACTGATTTTGGACTATCTTCTATAACTTCGTCCGTGACCGAACAACGTCCATGTTTGAATTCCGATTTACAATGGTTTTAATTGATGCTTTATCGTCAAAAGTTGAATTTAGTTATTAGTATTGTTCTTGGGTTAGACCACGTCGAAAGTCATAATATATAATAGCTCTAAAATTTTCACTTGTTAATTCCATATTTTGGCAAAGATGAAATATTCTACTTACTGTAAACAACACAAATTGTACTCGCAGGCAAAACGTTATGAGTACGTATATCCTCAAAAATGTCAAATTTTACGATGGAAATGTCATATTTTACCTGTAAATATCACTGTTGCCAATCCTCAATAAAGTAATAGTAGACTTCGTAAAGAAAAATTCTTTTATCCAAAGATTAGAAAAAATTAAAAATATATGCCATTTAAAAAGAGGGAATTTTTTTATTTAATAAATTTAAAAAATTTAATTAAATAATAAAATAATATATGTATAATAGAATTGTTTCATTTAAATTAAATAAAAAAATATATAAGTATTGGTTTTAAATAAAAATTATAAAATATATTTTAAATATTTCTTTAAAATTTTTTTTTTTAATATAATTTATAACTTAAGAAATTTTATTTTATTTCTAATTAATAAAAAAATATTATTTTCAGAGGATTATGCTATCATTTGGATGAATAATACATCGATATTATTTTTGGATAATGATATTCAAACTACAGATACCCGTGTAAAACTAATCAAAGGTCGTTTGCATATTGACAAAGTGCAATGGTACGACAGCGGAAAATATATTTGCGAAGTGTCTGCGTATCCGGAAACAATTAAAATTCAACATGTATTAGAAGTGCATGGTATATATTATTATTAATATTTTAATCAGTTTCTTTATAGATAAATATACTTAAATTTATTTTTTATTTCTATTAATTGTGACCTATATATTAAAATTAAATCATTTTTTCTGCTTTTCAGTTCCCGCTAAAATTACTAAAATAGTACCAAATAAGAATTATTATATATTAGAAAATGATACGCTTAGTTTGGAATGTTTCGTATCTGGATATCCAACACCTAAAGTTACTTGGACTCGTAAGGTAAAAAATATAAAAATAAAGTTAAAATAAAAACAAATAATTTCTACTTTAGTAGAGAATTTCGAAAAGTATATTGTTTCTACATTCTAAATTTTTTACTGAGCTTTATTTCTCGGTTTAACCATTTGGAATCGTGCAAATCAAGTTTTTGATAACAGTTTATAAAATTTACATAATATCGAAAAAACAAGGATTGGAAAGAATAAGTAGTTTCAGTTCACTGTTTCAATAAAATGAGGATATATTATTAATTTAAAAAGAAATGACACAATATAGGCTACTAATAGAATGTTATGTTTCTGATAAAAAATTAAGAAGGAACCTTTTTTAAGTATAGATATAAATATTATATTATTTACCTGAAAGAAAAACAACATTAAATGTTATTTTTTTCTCTTATTAATATATATATATTCCTAAAATAATTATTTATATAAGCCATTTATTTATAACTAATTTAATTAGTTTTATTTTGCAACACCTTGGCGCTACTGTTGATGTTATTTAAATTTAAATTAAATGAAGACTAAACTTCATTTAAATATTATATATATAATTAATTTTTTTCTTAAGAAATGATTATGATGATTATGATAAAAATATTATTATATATATAATATTAATTGTTATTATTGATGTTTTTGTTGTTTTTCTAGTGTAATAAATCTTTTAAAGCTATTTTAATTCTATGCTTTTAGGATAAATTGATGCCAAGTGGTGCACAAGAAGAGAATACAGATAAACTTACATATAAATCTGTCGCCAAAAGCTATTCAGGACTTTATGAATGTACAGCAAAAAATGATTACGGCGAGGATCGAGCTCAAGTTAATATTACCGTCCGTTGTAAGTAATCAACCAAAATAAAATTGTTTATAATATAATTGTATTTGTATTATATAAAAGAAATTTTAAAAATAATATTAGATTTCTTATATAAAATGATATAAAGCAAAGAAAGATAATAAGTTTGAAAAGAAATAAATTAAAAAATAGGTTAATTAATTAAATTAAAATTTATTTAAATTAACAAAATGAAAAAACATATGTATAACTTTATAAAAATAAACTAATATATGTGCTTAAAAATATTATTTTTTTTATTTAAAGATCCTCCAATAATTGAAATTGAACGAGAACTTGTTCCTGCCGGACTTAATTATGAAACAGTGTTGAAATGCGAAGCAATATCAGAGCCCCGGCCATCATTGAAATGGCTACACAAGAATGAATATGTCAAACCGGATCAAAATGTTCTCATTAAGAATGAAGGGAATATGATTGAATTGGTCATCACGAAAACTGACGAGAGTCATTTTGGCGACTATGAATGCGAGGCCAAAAATCAAATCGGCACAAAACGAAGGAAAGTTACCGTCTCAGGTACGAGAAATCTTAAAAATTAATAGTAACTGTTGAAATAATAATGCGCAATTAAATTACGTCAATTATGTTTACAATCAACAACGATTAAATTGAAAACAAATCCCATAAAGATATATTTTGGAAAATAGACCTAATACCTAAATTAATTTTCCTAAAAAGTGTTCATTCAATAAATAATTATAAAATAACAAAAAAAAAAATAAAAATTTGGTTTAATGTTAAATATTAATTATATCTTTTTTACTAGTGTAGGTGGAAATCTTCAAAAGACAGTGAAATGATAATGCATGTCTTGGGGAATGTATCAACATTATTAACATCAATTATGTTTATGGGATTTTTACTCATTAGAAAAAATTTCACAGATCTTTGATCTATTATACTGGAGGTTTTTTTCATCCCCCCGTCAATTATATGAATAGAAAAAACCTTAAATTTATATTAAAATCAATTTAAATATTTTAAAAATATATAAATTTAAATCGACCATTGAAAGCATTAAATAAAAATTTAAAATTGTCATTTTAATGTTCCCAAACTTTTTCGGTATACGGCTCCCATAATACATCGGATTTTTTCCGCTTCTCCCTTAATTAGGGTGACCATATTTCGAAAACACCAAACCGGGACAAACGGTTTATCTTTTTTTTAGAGAGACAAATTGAAAAAATTTTGAAAATAAGTACGAAATGGTCAAAAGCTTGGTTCAAAAACGGTTGAGCTTTTTTTTTTTTATTTTTTTTATAACCAAAAAATTTCAAGTATTAGGAAACTTTTTCGCGGCTCCCCTAGGACGGCGTCGCGGCTCACTGTTTGGGAATCACTGTTCTAATAGATATTTAAAATTTATTTTAGTTTTAAGGTGGCCTCTTTACCATTCCAAAAGGCTTAAGTGTATGGGACATTATTAATATTAATTAATATTATTAATAAATTCCATTTTAAAATTTCTCTTTAATATGAGATACTGATACGATATAGTAGAGTAGTGTTGGTCTGGGATGGTAGATACATTGTATCTAATAATTATATTATATGACATTTTACTTAAAATTAATTATTAGTATAAAAGTTAATATACCATATACAGTCCTGTAAATGACAAGTATTCTTATAATTAAATTATATTCAATATTTCAAGAAAATTATAGAAAAATTTGAATAATAGAAATTATATTTGTAATTTTGTTGTTAGGTATTCCTGGAGAAGCAACATGGAAAAGTGGTGAAACGATTAAAGATGAAGATATGTGGGCAGAGCTTAGTTGGACCGTTGAAAGTTATTCGCCTATTGAGGAATACCTATTGAAATATCGACTAGTTGGTCAAAAAGGTTGGCAAGAGGAGAAACCGGAAGTGGACAATCCAGAGGGCAATATTTACACAGTGAAACATCGAGTGAAATTACAAGAACCAGGCGAATATGAAGTGATCCTTTTGTCTAACAATAAATACGGTTGGTCTCCAGAGCCACGATCCGCTCATCGATTCACTACAGGTAAATAAATCTGTTGGGAGGCTTTTAAAGCATGTTAACAGCATTCAAGGGTGTGATGCTCAATTTATTAATATGGCACAATAGGTTGGATATTGAATGTATACACTTTATATTTTATATATATATATATATATAAATAATCCTTAAAAAATCAATTAAAATGATTATGTAAAGTGTTGGGTATATTTAAATCATCTTTTAAAGAAAATTTGTCTAATGATTGCAGAAAATTATAATATATGCAATATTTAACAAATTAATAAAGGTTAATTATATTATTATATTTATTATTTTATATATAAATCTCTAAAAAGGCGCCACAGGGCGGGAGATAGCGTAGCTGGCTCATATTATCGTGGTCCCGGGCATAGCAAGGGAATTTCTCTATCTGAAGTGTATGGGACAGGGTCAACCCAGCCTCCGGGATCAAAATTGGGCAGCTACTTGATAAAAAGTAGCTCCTCCAATCAAGAAAATCAAGGTAAACGTTGATAGGACCCGTTCTTCTGATCAAAGGATACCTAATTGATATAACCGACTTGATAGGCGTTGTCCTTGCATAGGACGTACAAAAGTCAGGTATATATAAATCTCTATTGATATCGGAGATCGATAAAATATAAAAATAGTTTGATTCAATTCCAAATTATATTTTTCGATTTAGAATAATATTATTTTATTAATGATTAATGATATTGATATATAAATACTAATTTCAATAATTTAGCTGTTTGCGGATTAAATAGAATTTTAAAATATAGTATTTGCTTTTTATAAATAAATTAAATAATGGAAAAATAAATTATTTTGATTGTAATGTTCCAAACATTAAAAATGATTGGGTTAAACATTGAAATTCGATAAAGAAAAAAATAAAAATTTATTAATTTTTACTATCTCGCCAGACAAGATTACTCAAAAACGCTTTGAGCTAGAATCATGAAATTTGGTATACGGGAATTATTCAAATTTCGTAATTTTCTATCAACTTTTGAGAAATATAGCTCAACAGGAAGAGGGTCATTACCTACAACGTTTTGATTTTTTTCCTCTAAAGGGACCGTAAAAATAAAGATATATGTTTGATAGTTTTTCACATGATTAAAAATTGTATAAAACTGCTATATATAGAATTTCAGCTTGATTGAATCGCTGAAAGTACCGGAATTAATTTTTTAACACTGCAAATCACGCGCCAACACGTGACGTGGTGCTATCAACAAAGAGCTAAACATGCGCTGGTTTAATAAATATTATCTATTAATTTCAATTTATAATTTATATTTAATTAAATTTAATTTAAATATAATATATTATGTTATTTATTCCAATTCAAATTGCGAGATAGTCGAGTGGAGACACTTCAGCTTATTTTCTTATATAAAAAGGGGGGGGGGAATAAGATTAATATAATAAAGGAATTAATTAAAATTCTAAAACTAATATTTATATTCTATTAATTATATATAAATAATTTTAACTGTAAATAAGGACTGGATGGCTGCAATATAGGTGTGATGACCCTCTTAGGCGGAATTTCATTACTAATGCCTCCTATTAATTAATAAATATATAAGTATATATATATTATTTTCGTTTTGATTTGTTTTATTTTTTTTTTTTTATATTTTACGTTTGCTTGTTTTTTTTTTAATTTAGATTTTCTAGCAGCAGAAGCAGCAGCTAATAAATTGCTATCAGGTGGGTAATTTTTATTTTAAGTTATTTTTTTCTTTTTCCAATTGCTATTTGAATGCATGGTTTTGCTTTCTTATGCTTGTTTTTATGCTCGTTCAATTAATAAATAAATAATTAAATTAGTAAATAAATTGAATTCATAAATAAATAAAAATAATTACGTAAATAAAATAAAAATATTTGAAGTAAAGTTTTAATTATAATTTTCAAAGTTATACAAAGTTATATTTATTTTTATATAAATTTTTTTTTCAAAAATTAATATTAAATAAAAAATTTGTATATATAGGCACTTATTTTTTAAATTCTACATAAAATAATTATATATTCCTATTTCTATTTCAGAATCTGCCAATGGAGCACCTGATATCCGGCCAACATTCTTTCTAATTCATTATTTCTTTTTGATTATAACCACCCTTGTGGTATTATATTAATAAATATCAATTTAAAGGTATAAATTATATCTCTAATTATATTTATAGTATGTAGTCTTAAATTTCAAAGTTGCTTTCACACAATAAAATCTATTTTTCAAAATAATACTACCTACATATAATGTTATTTGCACTCAACTAAACTTCTCATTCAAACATTTTCACTATTTTGTATTAAATTTTAATAAATGAAAATATTAACTTTTTTAAATTAAAAAAATATTAAGTACTTATTAAAAGAAGAACTATTAAATGATTATAATCAATTATATCTATATATATACACTGGCTGATAATGGTCGTCTGGGGCCTCTAGGCACTTTATTTTTGATGGGCTTCTCTTTATATTTTACATATTTGCAATTATTTTTTGTTCAACCCACTATTATTATGCATTTAAATTTTTTAATGCTGCGAAGAATCATATTCTCAAATACTCAAATCTACTTTCGTCTCCCAGGGTCATAGACCATGCCTCACACCCATATAATACACCTGGCAAAATAATTGTTTTATTTATTCTAATTTTGATCCCCTTTGATAATAATTTTGACGAGATAAGCCCCTTTACTGCATGATACAGGAATTACCCGATTTAAATTCTTCTTGAATATTTTCATCCTTCATGATTACAGAACCTAAGTATTTTTCTACATTTTCAAACTCTACAATTTATAAATACAAATTATAATTAAATTCAATATCTACAAAAACATATTTTTAATATTTTTAAATTTTGTGGCCCATTGTATTCTAGGCCCCTAGTGGATAATCCGCCACTGTATATATATTTAGGTAGTTTGTAAATTTGTAATTATCTTGTAATAATTTGTTTATCCTTGTATTTTCTAGATTTATTCTCTTCCACACACAACGTATTCTTCCAAAAATCAAAAAAGGATTGAAAAAATGCTGTACAAGAAAATAAAAAAACAAGCAAATTATTGAAAAAATTAAAATGAAATACAAATAAATAAAATAAATTAAATTAAATAGTTTAGTTTTTTGGAAGTATATATATATATATATCTTAAACAAATAAATTTTGAAATTCTAATCATATTGCTTCTCTTTCCAAACCATTACAAAAAAGTTATATTTTTTGAAATAAAAACATAATTCTTCAAAAATAAACTAGTGAGAGATTTTTCTGAATCGTATTGATTTTTTTAATTATATATATATAATTTAGGGCAAAAGATTTTGGAAATATTTTTATAATTTTTTTTAAACACTTATAATACATCCAAAATTTTATAAATATTTTAAAAATGCACCCTTCAAATAGATAGAATTATTTTTTTTATTTTATTTTTTTGAAATTTTCCATTTTTTTTCAATGGCTGCTTGTTAAATCAATGAAAAATTTTAGTTTTCTAAATAAAAAGCATTCGTTAATTAGAATATCTTTACTAATATTAGATAAAAGAAGGCAAATTGTAACTAGTTGTACAATATATATTAGTATATTTATGAAACCAAAGTGCTTGCCTGGCGGCATTTCGTGTCTTAAGATTGGCTCTATCATTAGAGCATAATATATTTATATAAAAATAATAATAATAATAATAATAATCATGAAATAATATATATATCTATTTACATACTATACGACTAGTGTGAAATTTTAAAAATTTTTAATAAAATTATATATATATATATAACCTTATTACGAATGCAATTGTGTAGAATTCATTCTTTTTAAAGAATCCAGTGGTTAATAGAGGTGTTTTTACCAATTATTATTTGTTTTTGTCCCCATAACTCCCATTTGTATTAATATTTAAAAAAGTGTATCGTTTTGTATTTATTTAACATCATTTTAACCAGATAAATTTTTAGTCTAATAAGAATCTAAGGCGTATTAATAATCAACTCTTTTGCTTATAAAAATGATCAATGATTTTCTTTAAATAATTTATCAAATATTTGATCAAATTCCACTAATTTCAAAAATGATTAATTTAATAAAATATAATTTATATTAACAAATGAATGAAAATGAAAATCATGATGAAAAAAGTACACCATCTCGAAAATCCATTGACCAATTATCTGTTTATTTTATTCTAATTTTAACTTATCAGTCCACATGAATTCTACACACATTTATTAATAAGGAAATATATACTTATATATATATATATATATAAATATATTGTAAATAATGAAATTTACATTGTTTTTATCTGCTTTTAAATCAAAAATTTGGACAACGAATTTTGTAAATTTTTTTTCTAAATTAGAAAAGACCTTTTAATTTTGATTTTTTTATATATAAATTATTTTGTTTTTATTTTATGATAAAAGACAAAAAAAAATAATATACATTTTTCCTTATTTTAAATAAATAATAGACTTTTTGATTGAATTTGAGTTAATTTGTTGTTTAATTATGATTATTATTATTTATATATATATTTTTTCTTTTCTATAAAATATTAAAAAACTTAGGATTAATCGAATGCTCTTCAATTTCCAAATGACATTCTTAGCTTTGTGTTTTAATAGATTATGTTAAGCTAATTAAAAAAACAACAAAAAAAAAAATAAATTAAAACAAGTAATTATAATAAAATTACTGTCTGGTCACCCGATTGCCTCGAGGATGTATATATAAATATATAGTTTATATATATTATTATTATATATATATATATAAATGTATGTATGTATAAATATAATACATATAAGTATATATATTTTAAAAGTGAATGTATCTAAATGTTTCCGATTGTATGTTTGTGTATGTAAATATAAAGAGTGAATTTATGGTCTTTTTTTTTTAAGAATTTAATGTTATGAATGAATGTTTGAATAAATGTGTAATCTAATTGTCTATAATGTTTATGAATGGTCCAACATATATAAAAACTATTTGTAAGAATATTTATATAAATATACATATAAAATACAAATATAAAAAAAAATATTAGTAAAATGTACAATGATGTTATATTATTCATAGAATTTGTTTTATGGTAAATCTTTTATTTATTTATAGTAAGGTACATCAATCAAATACAAATAGTTTTGGAATAATATGTATCGCGAAAATACAAAGGGAAAATTCATAAAAATTAATATTAACTGATATAATAAATTTATTATCACTTTACTAAAATATTTTAAGTTTTTCAATTATAATATATGATAATTAAAATTTTTTTTAATAAATATTTAAAAAAATATTTATTTATTAACTACAATAATATTATCTACCTATAAAATTTGATTTTGTTATCCTACAATGCATACTATTCTATTATTGAAGTGTCGTCATTATTCAATTTTCAATGTATCCTAATGATTTATCATATTTATTTATTTAATTATTTCATTTTTATTTATTTATCATTTTATTGTTATAATACTTATATATACTCACATTTAAGAGTATTTTAATGAATAAAATTGTTGATGTCTAAATTTAAAGCTGTAATAGAGAACGATTGTTTTGGTTTTTAAATAAACTTATTAGATTTTTAAAAGAAACATTTAATAAGGATACTTTTAAATTTGTGTAGTTTCAAATTCAAAATCATTAGTATTTCAAGTTTGTTTATATTTGGTGATAAAATAAGTTTAATATAAATTATCCAGAATCAACAAAAAGAAAGCTTATCAAAGATGCAAACAAATTTCCAATTTAAAATACTCTACATTCAATGTATATTATCAAAAAAAACTTTCTTTTAATATATATATATATATATATATATCATCGAGTTAATTTCAGTTTATTATTACAATTTGTGATTGATATGCCTATTATATCTAAATTTACGATGATACCATTTTTATACTCTATGCACCTTAATTACCCAGCCAGAATTTCACGTCGATTCGAAGTCTAGAAAGACCTTTTAGACGTCGAATCGACGTGAAATTCTGGCTGGATATAAATATTATTTTTATTTTTTTCTCCTATCTCTATCTCTCTCTTTCTCACATATAAAATACCTTATCATCTATCATTCATTTATAAGAAAAGATATATATATAATTTAAATATAAATAAAAATGCATCATCAAACGTGCCTAATGGATACTGTATCAAATTGTAAGCTAACAAAAATGGATTCAATTGCCATGTATCTTTTTGATACAGTTAATGTTCTAGTAAAATTTATTGTATTGGAAAATGATAATAAAAATATAAAAAATATTGTAAATTATTGTGTTGTTATCCATATATATATATATATCAATATCTTTATACAATCACTATCATCAAGGGCCTATTTATATATATATATATATATAGAAAATATAACATTTTTTTCCTATACTTATTAATAATTAATAAATTTGTATTATAAATATTATATATAAGAAATTATATATAAACATACATATATACTATATATGTTTAAATTATAATAAAAACAAAGGGGCATTGAATTGATTTATATACATATATTATATATAAAATAGCTTTTTAGGATTTAATAAATATATATTAAATAGTGTCTTCTCTTGTTAAAAACAAAACCACATAAATAACCAGAATTTTATTTCATATGATATTTGAAATGTAGAAAATTAAATTTTTTTTCATATTGATTTTATAATTTTGCTTTATATTTTAAAATTATTTTTTAAAGATATTTAATAATAATTTAATTTAAAAATTATTTAAAATCTAAATTATAAACCTAATCGAAACAATTTCTCTCCCAAAGTAATTTGATTTGTATAAAATCTCTTTTCTTAAAATTAAATAAAATATTAATATTGATTTTGACTTTGAAAATATTAATATCACATAAACAAACTTGCATTTCTGACTGGTTAAATTAAATGAAAAATTTATCATACCTTATTGAAATATCGATTTTTAAATCCTGAGACCTTTAAACTTATATTACTGTTAAAATTTTAAAATCAAATTTTTTGGACTTAAATTAAAGTCATGCATTTTCTTTAATAATTATTTCACGCTATATATATATAAATATATTAATTTATATTATATTAATACTATTAAATTAATAATGAAAATAATGTGGCCTAATAGATAGAAGATTTTATTTATAATATTGATTTTAATTTACACCTATATACCAAATTTAAAATAATTTATTATGAAATATTTTTTTTTTTAGATTATAAAATAAATTAATAATTGTATAATTTTAAATTTAATATATAAATATTGAAATATAATATCTCATTTTTCCTAAATCATAACTTATTATTTTTAGAATATAATAATAAAATACAAAAAATAATTTATGAATTATTATTATTTATAAATTAATTGTTCATTTTCAAATAGAGAAAATATAAATTATAAGAATGAAATTGTATTAGTAGTACTCCACCAACATCTGAACATATGAATATTCTTTTAAAATTGAAGATTTAACTATTTTGCTAATTTTAAAATTTTTCATTGATTTTTAAGAAATACCTTCTAATCAATATAAGCCACTCTTAAGTGAAATAACTAACAGTTTAATAAATTTACTTTTTAGAATAATATATTAGTATTTATAAAAAAGTTAAATTTTGTAGTGCTTCCTATTAGAAACAGAGTAATAAAATTTTTTTAATAAGTGACTATATTATACAAAATTATGCTATTACAAAATGATATTTGATATTACAAAATTATGGCTAAGTAAATAATGAATTTTATTATTAAAAATATTTCATTCATCCAATAATTATTAATTAGTTAATCATTAATATATATAATTAATTTATATATTTAATAAAATTCATTAAAAAAAAAATAAAAAAAATTGATGGAGCCCTTATATAAATTAAATTTGAAGAAATTTTCTTATTTTCAATGTATTTATTATATAAAAATAGAATGGCATAAACTAAGTTTATTGTTTTATTTCATATGTTACAATTAAATTGAATTAAATAAATAAACAAACAATCTATTTTCGAGTTATTTTAATTTATTAAATGATACCTTCTATAGAAAAAATATATATAATAATATTAATTAATTTTAAGTATATATTAAAGAATAAATCCCTATGACTAGTTAACACTTACAATATGCTAATAGCATAATTTTTTTAATTTATAAAATAAATATTTATCGAAGAAATTATAAAAATTTTACCATAATTACATTAAATCAGCTTAACCATTTTAGAAATGCATCTTAACTCTGAGAGTGACATTGGTAATTATTTTTGAGTTAGTTTGTAGGGTTTGCTGTGAAATAATATCATAATTCAATCAAAGTTTTTTTTTTATGATTTGGCTATTATGGAATAAATATTTTTCGTAAAAGAATGATGAATATCACAGGTCGGAAAAATGGTCATGGTGGCCACCCCAGTAAATATATCTACTATTAATAAAAACCTTAGATAAACAAGTTGTTAAATCAAAACAAAAGTCAACATTAGAAACAGTTTCGTGCTGATTGGTTCCGAGATGTAATTAAAATAATACGAGCAAATTTAATAACTGCTGGATGAGAAGTTGGAGGTTGTTTTTTAATAGAGCTTGAATATATATTTTTATAATTACTAATTCTAAGCTGGGATAATTTTTTTGATCTTGAATTAATAAAAACTTCTGAAATATTGGCAATTTTTAACCTTAAGAATTTTTAAATCACATTTAATAATAATTTAATTTATATTTGTTGATTTTAAAATTATATTATTTTAATATACTTTCTGTTATTCAAATTTTTATCTTCCATATATATAAAAAAAGGTTTTTGTCTCCACATTGCTCAGAATTTAAATTTTTTTGCATATCTTCGCGTTTCATAACCTCTAGAATCCAAAAGTGACTTTAGAATTTTTCATATCTGTCTGTCTGTCCGGAAAATAACTATTTTATAGACTCAGAATTGGTTGAACCGATTTCTATGAAATTACATCCCAATATTCTTATATACCTCTAGAGTAACATAGGCTATAAATTTTATTAATATCTAATCAATAACCGCAGAAATTAATTTTTTAAAGATTATATAATTCTCCGTGTTGTTCATTCAAGAGTTTAGATTTACTGTTTAAAATTTATTTTATTATTAAAAAAAATAATGTTTATTTAAACTAATATTTTCTCATTAGGTATTTATTTATTTTCCTTATTTCTTAATATGTTAAAACATTCTAGAATTTCTTTCTCCCTTTATTATTTGGTTATCATTTATTAGTGAGTCCGTTGACAGGTTGTAAATCTCGTCAATTGCCCGATTAAGATGCACAAATAAAGAGAAATCCCTCAACACTCTGAGCTAAGGATTTCGAGATGTTCAGTCTTTAATAAGGGCCTTGTTAATATTATTAAAAGGCCTTTATAAGAAACATATGGTGCGGCTTTCAAATGCTTTTGCTTTATTCAATTTACTCTATCCATTATACAATAAAACCATCAATTATTTAAAATATAGTGCAATAACATTTATCTTCAATAAATATCATATATATTTGAGTATTCAATAATTAGTTTGAAATGACACTTTATCACAAAAAAACACACTAACATTTTGAATATGTATTATATTAATAAAATAAATAAAGTTTCAATTTCTTTAAAGACGTTCTTTGTGTTAATCATGTTGGTTACAAATAAGTCTATAAGTTTATTAAAAGAGTGTAAATTAAGTAAAATTTTTACTTTTATTTCAAATTTATTGGAAAGAATTGGGTATAACTGGTGTATAGAGCCACTAAGGGCAAATAAAGTTTGGTGCATCCTAATTTTCTCTTTCCTCACTAATGTATTTATTGAAATTTTTGTGGTTATTTTGATAATTATTAAGGGAATTTTTATTTAAAGACCACATAGTTTGTATAAATTATTTATTAAGTTAAAATAACTGTACAACGTTTCGACTGCTTATTCGGCAGTCGTTTTCAAGTAGTGTACGATTGCTCCGATTCAAGCGGACTGACTCATGAGTGTTGCCAGCTCTTATATAGGGTGAATTCGCGACAATTTTTAAATATCATCCTGAAGTCAGCAGTCATTATCAAAGCAAGCGTTTACAATTAAGTATGATAATACATTATGTTTTTACAATAAAGATAGTATAATTATTTCTATAATCAAGATACATACATATATACGAGGGTGGGGTGAAAAGTTTCCGGCCTGACCAAGAAAAACGATGTTTTTCAATTTTATTTTTTTGCTATATTTTTCAACAAATCTCCATCAATACTGATACATTTCTCATAACGGTGTTCTAATTAATTTAATTAATTAATTAACGCAAAAATTCGATTGGATTACGCCTAAACAGCGCCAAATTGTCAATAGAAATGGTTTTTCGAAGCAGTTTTTGGTCTAAGGTTTGCAAACGCGGCACCCAAGTTGCACACAGCTTTCCATATTCAAATGGTTGTGTAAAATATTTCGCACACGTCGTACAGATCTCAGCTATCTTGAATGTTGAAAAATATGTAAAGCAAAAAAAGAATTTAAAAACATTGTTTTTCTTGGTCAGGCCGGAAACTTTTCACCCCACCCTCGTATACAATAGATTAATTTTATTCCATCCAATCTGTCAAATTTATAGATATTTCAACATAATCTTTTGTATATATATATATTTATCTTTAAAAAAATGTAACTATTTGTATCCTTATAATTATTTAATGTAACTTATAAGAAAAACTGTAAATAAATAATATTATCACCCTCCCCTCTATCGCTCCCCCTCCCTTTACTTGCATTCTCCAGGTTTTGTTAGCGATTCCTGGTGAGTTGACATTCACAACCCTGATTATATGTATGTTAAACTTAAAATATGCTTAAGTAAAAGAAAAGAAAAAAAAATGTAAATAAAATTAAATATAATTAAGTAAAATTGTAATAGCGTATCAATAAATGATCGCAAAAAGAAACAATTTAATTTTGTGAATATTGTAACTTTCATCTTTTGTATGTTCTGATAAATATATATATATATATCAACTATTGTAAATTGTAAAACCTTACGTAAATAACAATCCATTTTTGATACTTGTCGTCGTCCTAAAAGGACTAAAAGGACATGGACGTCAAAAAGATTCATATGTATAATAAAATTTGTGTAGACTATCAAAAGAAGTCAACATTTAATTTACAATTCATTCCTCCAAAATGCACTCTAACCTTGTGATGCCTATTTTTACAAAAGACTTATATATTTAAAAATGATAAGAAAAATATATAACTACTCTGGCATTAAATTAAATATGATTTTAATTAAAATTCTAATGAAATAAATAATTGACATATCATTATCACTTAATATATAGGTGCATATTATATATTTATTATTTAATTAATATACTATATATACATATATATACTTATATATGTATTTAAATGTTTTCTGTTCGAGATTTTTGAGGATTTTATACTAAAAATATTTAGCCTGAAATTTTCTGAACTATAAAAAGAGGATTAGGAAAAAACATGAAACTAATATTTTCAGTTATTTCTCTTTCAAACTTAGAAATCGAGAGACCAAGAGAGATATTTATTTATTTTTAAGAAATTATTAATTAAAATTAGAATTCAGTGAAAAAAAGGAAAATAAGACAAACAAACAAAATCATTGGAATTTGTGATTCATCATTCTATCGTGAACAGCCGATAGGCATTGATCTAGAAAAGTATAGTGTCATAAAAAAAGCATTAAACTCAACGTGTGCCTCTTGTCTCTTTCCCATTTGATGATTAATCGTCAATGACTCTCACTCTAATATCAAAATCTAAAATTACTAATATAATTCAAATCATTCATTGGTGACATGGGATTCACGAATGCCACCCCACAAGCCCTCACAGGGGATCAATTATAATGCAATTTCACACTTCCAATTGATATGGCAAAACACGAATATAAAATTCCATAGATATTTCCAAATGTGTCTAAAATGTCATTCAATTCTATAGTAAATTATACACTATTTCATTATATCGGGGAAAAAATATTTTCAATTGCATTTCTCAATGTTATTATATTTGCAAAGTGTCAGCAGATTAATTATCATTTTAGATTAAATTTAAAATAAAATATTCATTTATTTATTAAATTTTAAATTTAGAATTTAAATTTACCTCATCAAATATGTAATTTTAATAAAAAATCTTTAAATAAATTTTGAAATCAATTGAAATTTCTGAAAATAATATCAAATTGCATAATTTCATTTATTGAATATTTTTAATATTTAATTAATTTATTTAATATTGATTGAATTTGATTCGATTTAAGATCTCATTAAATCGTTTTTATTAAAAGTTAAATGAAAATTATTTTTACATTAAAAAATCATAGATAATTAATAAATAATTACCATTCTAATTTTCATCTCTTTTCAAATAGTATTTTATATTCATAAAAAAAATAAACTGATAAAAAAATTATTATATAAACTTACTAATTCTACAAGCAATTATTCTAATACATATATGACAGACCTGATACAAAAATTTGAAAATAGATTCAGCAGCAAATTTTGATTTTTCAACACCTTTCTTTCAAAACTTTTCAAATTCTTTAACACTATTTTAATATTTACTATATTTTGTTAAAAATGGCACAAAATTGACATTTTTATTAAAATGACGGTAAGATCAAAAATATGAAAAAAGGGTATGTATTTAAATATAAGTTTAATGTTTTTAATATCACTGTACTTATATGACAGCAGCAAAAAATGTATTAATATGTACTTCTTTTCTATTATAATATGAAATTTATGAATGAATGAAAAGCTAATTACTATTTTTACTCCAAAATACCGTTATAAATACTAAAATATTATTATAGTAGAACTTCCTTATATTCTGGTTTTATGTGGAGAAAATGTTTTTTTTTTTATTTCTACTAAAGAGAAAGAATGTATCCTTGGTGGGCGGTGCATCAAGGCCCTTTCAAACTAAACTATTCATATAATGACAAAAAAATATCTTCCTCCTTTTATTTGCGTAAATAAATATGTGAAAATAATCATTTGTAATTTAAGTATAAGAATTATAAATATGAAAAATAATATCCCATTTATTTTTTAAATATTTTCAATTTTATATTTTTTTTTATTCAATGTCAATACATTGTGGTCGTGCGTTGTTGTGAAGATAAACAATTTCATCTGTTTTTACATCTCAAGTCTTTCCTTGGCGGTCAACACTTCAACGATGACGACGAGCTGAAAGAAACTGTTTCCAACTGGTTGAACAGATTAAATTGTTTTTCTTCTCGACAACGTACGACAACACGCTGCAATTTGGCTGGGACGTGTTTAGACATCCTCCGTACAGCCCTGACCTCGCTCCTAGCGACTTTCATCTGTTCTACATCTCAAGTCTTTCCTTGGCGGTCAACACTTCAACGATGACGACTAGTTGAAAGGAACTGTTTCCAACTGGTTGAAGATACAGGCGGCAAATTTCTATGAAGAAGGTATTCAATAACTTGTGCCACGCTATGACACATGCCCGCAAAATTTTGGCAGTTATGTGGAAAATAGTTTAAGAGTTGTAGAATTTTGTGCAATAAATAACTTTTCTGTATCTGTACACAATTTAATTGTATTTCCAAACGGAACTTACTTTCTGGACGTACCTCGTATTTTGAAATTTTATGTTCCCTATTTAAAAGATTTTATTTTAATTTTCGATCTTTTTATTGATTTTTATGAAGGAAATTAATGAATTAAAGTAATTGAATTGATGAATCAAAAAATTAATATTTTGTTTTTAAATAAACCACTATTTATAATAGTTAATAAATACTCCTAATGTAAATATCTAAATTTTTAATTTGATATCAAAATTTCAAATCATGTGATTTTCTTTTTTCTATGTTTATTTTAAAATTTGAAATATAAATCTATAATAATATTCAGACCTTGATAATGACATTATTCCAAGGGGAACAAGATTTTCTACAACTTATCTCATTAAATAAGCGAAATTATCAAAACATGTTTAGATAATATATTATATAAATATAAAATGCATACTATAGATAATCAACTTTTTATAAATCTATTAGAAATTTTGTTTAATTTATTTATTATTTATTCACAATCCATGTCTAACAATAAGTGTGAAGATTGTCAAAGTAATTCTCTGTCGAGTTAATTTTAATTTCAAATTCGAATTTTATATAAAACTACCTTGTAAGTTTGTGTTCTTTAGTCTTTTAGGATTCCTGCACTAGTCATATTTTTTAAAATTAGATATTTTTTTTTAAAAAATATATTTTTAAGATAGAAAAAAATTAACATGAAAATAACTTCTTTTTTTTAATTTTTAATTTGATTAAAGTTATAAAGTTAGATTTAAGTTCAAGTTTTAATAATTCGCGTTTAAAATTTACAAATTATGTCTTTAATATACTTATATGATAATAAGTTGACCTGTGGCCAGGTCCGAACCGACCGACTGTTTGAAATAAATTAATTTCCAGCTACAGAAACAATTTCAAATAATTTTAATATATCTATTAATGTAATAAAAAACAGATATGGATACATAAATAATAAATATAAACATTTTTAATTTTATTTTATTTATAATATATATGCAAGACATGGCTGTGACGTCATGAATGGCTGGATGACGTCATATAATTTTAAATCAAGAAAAAACTAATAAATATGATTTTTCTCGAGGATAAAACCAATACAAAGTGCATGATTCGTGGTGATATATAAAAAAATCTCCTTTGGTGTGAAAATAACCCTTTCCTCCTATCGTCGATCGCTAATACTACCACTTCCGGTTTCCGGAATTGCACCAAAAGTTGATCAATTCATCCCACTGATGCATTAAGTAAATATACCAAATTTCATCAAAATCGGTTGAGCCGTTCAGGCTGTACACATCTATACGGACGGACAGACGGACAGACATCATGCTAAAAATACTTTTTTACCGACCGACGATAGTAAGGGAGGTATTGTTTTCACACCAAATTTCACATGTGGAGATTTTTACATATCTCCACGAATCATGCATTTTCTTAACAGAAAAAAGTATTTTTAGCATGATGTCTGTCCGTCCGTCCGTCCGTCCGTCCGTCTGTCCGTCCGTCCGTCCGTCCGTCCGTCCGTCCGTCCGTATAGATGTGTACAGCCTGAACGGCTCAACCGATTTTGATGAAATTTGGTATATTTACTTAATGCATCAGTGGGATGAATTGATCAACTTTTGGTGCAAATCCGGAAACCGGAAGTGGTCCGTCTGTCCGTCCGTCCGTCCGTATAGATGTGTACAGCCTGAACGGCTCAACCGATTTTGATGAAATTTGGTATATTTACTTAATGCATCAGTGGGATGAATTGATCAACTTTTGGTGCAAATCCGGAAACCGGAAGTGGTCCGTCCGTCCGTCCGTCCGTATAGATGTGTACAGCCTGAACGGCTCAACCGATTTTGATGAAATTTGGAATATTTACTTAATGCATCAGTGGGATGAATTGATCAACTTTTGGTGCAAATCCGGAAACCGGAAGTGGTAGTATTAGCGATCGACGATAGGAAGGGAAGGGTTATTTTCACACCAAATTTCACATGAGGAGATTTTTTTATATATCACCACGAATCATGCATTTTCTTAACAGAAAAATGTATTTTTAGCATGATGTCTGTCCGTGCGTCCGTCCGTCCTTCCGTCTGTCCGTATAAATGTGTACAGCCTGAACGGCTCAACCGATTTTGATGAAATTTGGTATATTTACTTAATGCATCAGTGGGATGAATTGATCAACTTTTGGTACAAATCCGGAAACCGGAAGTGGTAGTATTAGCGATCGACGATAAGAAGGGAAGGGTTATTTTCGCACCAAATTTCACATAAGGAGATTTTTTTACATATCACCACGAATGTATTGGTTTTATCCTCGGGAAAAATCATCTTCATTATGTTTTTCTTAATTTAAAATTATATGACGTCACCCAGCCCTTCATGACGTCACAGCCTCGGGTAACGCCGGCTACTTCAGCTATATATTATAAATAAAATAAAATTAAAAATATTTATGTTTTATCCCTATCTGTTTTTTATTACATTAATAGATAAATTAAAATTATTTGAAATTGTTCCTGTAGCTGGAAATTAATTTACTTCAAACCGTCGGTCGGTTCGGACCTGGCCACAGGTCAACTTATTCTGTTTAGAAAATGCATGATTCGTGGAGATATGTAAAAATCTCCACATGTGAAATTTGGTGTGAAAACAATACCTCCCTTACTATCGTCGGTCGGTAAAAATAAAATTGTGCCATATTCCATTGTTTCTCCATAAAAAATAACGAATGTTCATACATATAATTATATAATATATTTATTTTTATAGATTTAAAAAAATTTAATAAAATTATATATTAATATTAATATTAATCAATGTAATTCATTCTGAGAATGAATCAATTCTTAAATTTTATTATAAAACAAAAAATATAAGAAAAGATCAACTTACTATATACATATGGTAACTACGGTAAGCAAAATCAGAATGTCGAGCTCATTTGTTTCATTCTTACACATTTATCTTATAAAAAATTTTTAATAGTTTTTAAGTAATATATAATTCATAATCAAAATTTTATCTTCTAATAAAATATTTTCATTAATTTACCAAAAGAAAAACTTAAAATATTTAATAATTTAATTTTAACATTATCAGATACTATATTTTAAAATTTAATATATCAATTTTATTTAGTTTCATAAAGAAAGATCTTCTTTTTCTAAGGCCCGATTCACACACAAGTGGCGTATAGCACTGGCGTGGTTCTGGCGTGGAACAGGTTTGTTAATGTAATTGCATTAGCTTATGACTCAATACCCACAGATATGGCGTATGGCGTGTTGGAGGCTTGGAAAATGGCACGAAGACCACTCCAAATGGTCTAGAAGTGGCGTGCCAGTCCCTACGAGCCACCGGTGGAGTCGGAGCGGAGTGGTTGTCGTGCCATTTTCCACGCCTCCAACACGCCATATCTGTGGGTATTGAGTCATAAGCTAATGCAATTACATTACAAACCTGTTCCACGCCAGAACCACGCCAGTGCTATACGCCACTTGTGTGTGAATCGGGCCTAATTCTTATTAGGTCTAGGACCTGTTTAGACCAAAGATGCTTTCCACCTCTTTTTTGTTCGACCACGACTTCTTTTTCCGTCAGGGATGTTGTCTTTTACTTTTGTCTAACATTTTCATTCCTCATTCTATCCAACCTTGTCTTACCCACAATTCTCCTCAACGTCCAACATTTCTGAAGTTTTTGTCGTATCAGTTCGGCCGCATATGTCAGAATTGGTCGCACCACGCTCTTATATATGCGGACTTTTGTTTCTGTACCCAGAAACTTATTTGACTACACCGTGTCATTGAGGCACCCTGAAATTGTGGTCGCCTTGAAGTCTGACTTCTTGACTCAAGCTTCTTCTGATTTCAACACCGAGGTAATTAAAGGTTAGCACTTGTTCCACGATAGTATCGTAAAGTTGGAGCTTACAACGTGCTGGTTCAGATTATATTGACATATTTTAAATTAATTTTAAATTTAATTTTAATTTTATACAAAATTTTAAAAGAATATATATATTTAAATTCATTAAAAATAAAAAAAAAAAAATAAAAGATAATATATTAATACATAATAACAATTTTAATGAAAATAATTTAAAAAAAATAATAAATTTTTATTATTTGATAAAATAACTAAAATGAAATATAAAACAAATTTAAAACTATAAAATATTTACTTTCTTATTAAAATATGTATAGTCTTTTGAAGAAATTACAAATTATTACAAGTAAATACTATTTTTTAATTTTCACTTTTTTGTTTTATTTTGAACTATATATATATATATATGAGTAAATTTCCATTGCAATTATTAATTTAATATGGTAAATAAATGTAACCATATTAATACATTCATTTTTATAATGAGATTGTATATCCAATATCCATTTATGTGTGTAAAGCTATATATTATAAATATAAATATTATAATATTATAAATAACAAACAAACTTAAAAAAAAACTATTTATTTATTAAAATATTTTTTGATATAATTCACTAATTTTGTATTTTTATTTTAAAATTATGTTTATGTCAAATTGCAATATCTGGACCCATTATTTAAAACAATGAAAATAATATTTTATATATAATTTTAGAAATTATATATATATATATGTTAATTAATTTAATTCACTAAATGTAAGTGGGCATATTTTTATAAAATAAAAATATAAATGTTATAAGTCTTATTATTTTATCAAATATTAATATCATATTAATACAAATCGTTTTACAATGAGTAAGGTATTTACACACCATATCTATTTATAGAATGGAATGAGCATAAATTGAAAATATTTTCTGCTCAGAATAGATGATTATATATTATATATTAAAATAGTTATATAATTCACATTATCATAATTGCCGGAAAAAAGGAAACAACATAGAATTGATAGTTACGTGATTAAAGAATTTATCTTTCATTCATATATGAATTTTTTTGAATGAATAACAACACATCATAAATAAAATAATTATTTATATATATATATCTTAATCAATTTTATTATAGTATTATATATATACATTATTATTTACATTTTTATTGATTAAAATACTATTATCTGATTAGTTGCAAAATTATCATTAAATTTATTAAAATGAATAAAGTTCCAATTTATCCATCAGAAATTGATTAATTATAATGAATTGTATTTCAGGATGTTTATGAGAAAAATGTATATAAAACCCTATTATAATTATAGAATTTATATCATTTATTTATTTATTTATTTTGACCAAGAATAACTCTCTCTATTTGGGTGCGGTTAAATAAAGAACTTCAAGTGTTTATATCTTTCTATGAGGTTCTCTCTCTCTCTCTCTCTCTTTTAAGCCCCAGAATCCTAGTATTTATACCTTCATCCAAATCATCACCTCGATTAACAATTATTAACAATTATAATAAATAATTATTATAATAAAAAATAAATAATTTAATATATCCAATAATTAAAAATAATACTAAAAGTAAATAAAATAATATATAATTAACTTTAATATGAGAAATAAAAAAAAAATTACAATTATAAAAATAAATAAATAAAGTTGTCACTGTAAAACAATTATACTTTTATTTATATGAATAATTTCTTGAATTTTTTGCAAGTAGATTTAAATTTACTTTTTAATTTTTTTTTTATTTTTTTCATATATATATATATATATATATATATATATATATGTGTGTGTGTGTGTGTTTTTAAATACTAATTAAAATTAGGGTCCGCTCTAGATGCCAGCATCTGTCCGGGGTGGCAAATTTGAATGGCGGCATTTTTGTTATGAATGTAATAAATTTTATGAATATGAATAGAGACGGAAATTTATTCTATTGCCCGTCCCGGGCGTCCTAAGCAGTGGAGGACTAAGGCTAAAGTGGGCCCTAGGCAACATTGTAATTCCAGGCCTATCGGGAAAAATTTTACCTTTTTTTTAGCGAGCCACGGTTTGACCACCGTTGGCATATAGTATACGGGCCCCAGATACGTAATTTTCGGACTCCCAAAAGTTGCGGGTCCTGTGCCTAGGTTGCCTAGGCCTTAGCCCGCCCCTAGTCCCAAATGCTGATTAATCTTATGCACTTTTCTCAAACATTTTTTAAATACATTTAGCATAATTTATAATATCTTATTGATAATTTCATTTCATAAACTATATTTATTCTATTTGTTTCCAGCATATTAAGGTGAAAAATCATATAAATCCTTTTAAGATACATTGAAAGAATAGAGAGCATTTGAATTTAAATTTAAATTTCAAAGTAATGTAAGTATTACGTACACTGAAAACCGGACACCGAATAATTCGAGCAAAAGGAGACAACAAAATAATGGAATGCATGTGACTTGGGATAAGGGCATCGGAGGAATGTAATTGTTGCTACTAAGAATTTTTTTTGTTGCTACTAAGAATTCAGTGAGTAGCCCTCGAATAGATTGGATGTGTTAAATCGGATTCCTGCTCCCGAAGTGGATTTGTGGGACCTTCTAGCTTTTTTTTTTTTTGTTTCAAGTCTGCCAATTTTGGTGAGATCTGATTCACTACGCATGTATATATGTATATTTACTTAAATTAAACAAACTGAATTGTCAAATTTTGACAATTTTGTTGTGTTTTTATAAAAATTTTATATAATTTTATGTATTTTTTCTATAATTTTCTTGCTAAATAATAGGATTATTAGTTAAATACTATCTAATTTTAGATTTTTATCCTTAAATCGCCTTATCCCAAATCCTAGTTAAAGATTTTATTTATTTTTAATTTTAGTTTATCTTTAATTTTTCCAAGGCTTTATCTCCTAAGGTCAGTCACACCAAAGAGCCAGGGCTGTGTGAAGAAAATTTATCCTCTCACCTCCCACCCATATCCTTCCCTTGTACACACCTTTTATAAATATAAATGTATATATTTGTATATTTTTGTTTTTTTCTTTTCTTTTTACAATAAGTAAATAGTTAATTAAATAGATTATAGGAATAATTATTGTTTTTATTTTATTATAATATGAGTCGACATGAACTTGGATAAGGAGTCAATAAACCCTTTCCAAGGGACAAAATTACAGAGAACCCCGCCGCTCAAATCTCAAATAGAAGATGTGTGTAAGAAGGATGTAAATAGGGAAATCACTGAAAATTCAAATAATGAATTAGAAACATTATCTGAAAATGAAATCTTAAAAAATGAAAATAGTCATTTAAAAGAGGTGATAAAAAACCTCACCAAAGATCTTCAAGAAATAAAAAGCAAGATCTTAGGAAATCCTTGCCCTGAAATTACATCTGATAAACAGGAAGTAGACACTAAATTGCAAAATTTGAAAACTTCCGACAATGCAATTGTATATCTCACGGACGAAGAGGAATTGGAAAATGAAATAGGATGGTCAACGGTAAATAGACATGGGAATAAAAAAAGGAAAACTTTTTATTCTCCTGAAAATTTACAAAATAAAGAGGACAATTTTGAAAAATCTAATAATAGAAATGTCAAACAGCAAACTACTGAATCATATTGGTTAAACAATCCAAACGTAAAAACAGCAAATCGCTTTGAAAATCTTCAGGTTGAAACTATAAATAAAAATACAACTGGAAAAGCAGTAAAACCTCCTCCGATCTTTGTAGCGGGAGTTGAAAATATCCAACCGCTAATGAATCTATTAAATAAAATGGGACCAAATTGTTTTAATATAAAATGCTTGAAGGAAAATGAGGTTAAAATCCAACCATATGAACCTCACATTTATACATCAATTGTTAAAGAGTTAGAATCTAAAAACACTCAATTCCATACATATCAGTTAAAGAAAGATAGGCCTTTTAAAGTTGTATTAAGGAACATGCATCATTCAATGCCAGCCGAAGATATTAAAGAGGCACTACTAAATCATGGACATGATGTAATAAATTTACACAATATAAAAAATAAAAATAAAAACCCTCTACCTTTATTCTTCATAGACCTTAAACCTAAACCTAATAATAAAGAAATATACAATATTAAAAATATCCTTAATACAATTGTCACATTTGAGCCACCATATCCTAAAAGAGAAATTCCTCAATGTTTTAATTGTCAACTTTTTGGCCACACAAAAAAATTTCTGTGCAAGAAAACCCAAATGTGTGAAATGTGCTATGGCACATTTAACAAAAGACTGTAAAATTAAGGATAACAATACAACTCCTTTATGTGCTAACTGCGGCGAAAACCATCCAGCAAGTTATAAAGGATGTACAATATATCAAGAGTTAAAAAATAAACAGTTTCCACCTTTGAGGATAAAGGTATCTCAACAACCAAAAGAGAAAATATCCCCCAATTCCAAAAATGAGACCATTGAGAGTGTTCCACCAGTACAAAATGCATGGACTAAAGAGAAACCTACACCAGTAAATGTTCAAGAATCAAATTTACATAAACTTGAAGATTTTATGCTTAAAATGATGGTTAAAATGGACAAAATGTTAGATATTCTAACAGTTCTTGTAACTAAAATGGCATAATGGATAGAAAAACACTTAAAATTGTAATATGGAACGCAAATGGTTTATTTAATCATTTACACGAAATCAAAAAATTTCTTATAATTAACAACATTGATATTATGCTCATAAGTGAAACACATTTAACTAATAGAAGCTACATTAAAATACCCCAATACAATATATATGACACTAAGCATCCGGATGGAAAAGCTAGAGGAGGAACTGCTATTATAATTAAAAAAAATATTCAACACCATCAATTAAATAACTATTCGGAAAAGCATCTTCAAGCAACAACAATTGAAATTGATGAATGGCTAGGGAAACTTTCACTATCTGCAGTTTACTGCCCGCCGGGTACTAAAATTGAGTGTGAACATTTTAAACAGTTTTTTAATACCTTGGGCCACAAATTCATCTCAGGTGGAGATTTCAACGCTAAGCACACCCATTGGGGCTCAAGATTGACAACACCTAGAGGGAGGCAACTTTACCAAGCTATTCAAGAAAGAAATCTGAATGAAATTTCAACTCGTCAACCAACCTACTGGCCTTCAGATCCAAAAAAAACCCCTGATCTATTAGATTTTTGTATTTTTAAAGGTATTTCTCTTGACTGCTTAAATATTGAATCTAGTTTGGATTTATCATCTGATCACTCTCCTATAATTTTAACTGTATCAACCCAATTAGATAAAAAAGTAAAAAATGTTCCCCTTTTCAATAGATATACAAATTGGAACCACTATAGAAATTTAATAACAAAAAATATAAACCTCAATATTTGTATAAAAGACAAACATGATATTGAGGATAATATAAACAACTTAACAAAAATAATTCAAAAAGCTTCTCTGCAATCTACCCCCATAGCAAATATTAAAAATCAAAAAAACCTTTGTTCTCAATTAATTAAGGACAAAATAGATGAAAAACGCAAAGCTAGACAGAGATGGCAAAAGACAAGGTCCCCTACGGATAAAAAAACTCTAAATAAATGTATAAAAAATTTAAAAAAAATATTAAAAATTGAAAAAGAAAAAGGTATTCAGAAATACTTAAGTAACCTTAGTCCAGGGGAAGAAAGCAATTACTCTTTGTGGAAGGCAACTAAGACCTTAAAAAGACCCCAAACCCAAATTCCACCAATAAAAACTTCTAAGGGATGGGCTAGAGGTGAGAAAGAAAAAGTAGATACTTTTGCTAAGCACTTATTTAATGTGTTCAATGAACCCCCTGAAAATGAAAATAAATACAAGTGTGATGAAATCATCATAAAAACTAGTAAATTACATAAGGACCCCCATAGATTTAAAAAAATCAAACTTGAGCAGGTTCTTGACGAAATTAAAAATATAAAAGATAAAAAATCTCCTGGATATGATCTGATTTCAGGCAAATTATTAAAAGAACTTCCCAAAATAGCCTTTATTTTTATTGCAAATATTTATAATGCTATAATTAAATTAAATTACTTTCCAACATTATGGAAAGTAGCTCAAATTATAATGATACCAAAACCAGGTAAAAATCCAAATGAATTAACATCATATAGGCCTATTAGTCTTCTTCCAATTTTGGGAAAGATCTTGGAAAAAATTTTATTCCGAGAATTAAAGCCTTACTTAACAAATATAATTCCTGAATATCAATTCGGCTTTCGTCAAGAACACTCTACTATAGAACAGGTGCATAGGGTAGTTAAAAAAATTAAAGATGCATTTGAAAGTAAATCTTACTGTGGAATAGTATATCTTGATATAACACAGGCTTTTGATAAAATTTGGCACACAGGGTTAATTTATAAAATTAAAAAATATTTACCAGACACATTTTATCAATTATTAAAGTCTTATCTATCGAATAGACACTTTTTTGTTAAATATGGGTGTTCTTCCTCCAACTTAATGCAAATTAGAGCAGGAGTCCCTCAGGGTAGTATTCTAGGGCCAGCCCTTTTCCTATTATATATGATAGACATGCCTCTCTCTCCTTATAATGACATAGCAACTTTCGCTGATGATACTGCAATCATTTCAACAAATGTAAATCATAATGTCGTAACTGAAAGACTTCAAACTCATCTCGATATGTTATATCTTTGGTTTAAAAGATGGCGGTTAAAGATAAATGCAACCAAATCTATATTTGTCACCTACACCTTAAATAGGCAAACATGCCCACCAATATACATGAATAAATCTATCATTCCGCAAAAAGATGAGGCAAAATACCTAGGAATCCATCTAGATAGGCGCTTGACTTGGAAAAAACATATTTCAGCTAGAATTGTCCACTCAAGGGAAGAGTATAGAAAACTATATTGGCTTTTAGGGAGACATTCTAGCCTAGGATTAGAAAGCAAAGTTCTTCTATACAAATCCATAATCAAACCAAAACTGATGTATGGGATCCAACTCTGGGGATCAGCCTCAAAAACTAACATAAAAAAAATTGAAAGTTTTCAAAACAAAACACTTAAAAATCTTGTAAGAGCCCCGTGGTATGTTCCAATTAGATTCATACAAAGGGACTTAGAAATTAAAAACTTAAATGATGAAATAAACATCCTAAGTGAAAAGTATATTAAAAAAATGGAAAACCATCCAAATGTGTTAGTTAAAAAATTACTAGTTAGGGATGATACAATCAAGAGATTAAAAAGATATGATATATTGGATCTCGTTAATAGAAAATTTTGACATTCATGTGTGACAAAGTGAAGTGCGTGTTTATGAAATGTTCGGGATGAGTGTGTGTGTTTAGTGTATAATATTTAAAACTAATATGTGTGTGTCAAGTGCAAATATGTTGCTTGACATGATATTGTATTGCCAATGATATGTATGTATTGTTTGTATTTCATTTTTTATAAAAATTACTTATTGCCTATATTAAAATGGGCAGATTGTATATTTTCTGAAATAATATATAAAAAAAAAAAAAAAAAAAAAAAAAACCTTTTTTTTAGCGAGCCACGGTTTGACCACCGTTGGCATATAGTATACGGGCCCCAGATACGTAATTTTCGGACTCCCAAAAGTTGCGGGTCCTGTGCCTAGGTTGCCTAGGCCTTAGCCCGCCCCTAGTCCCAAATGCTGATTAATCTTATGCACTTTTCTCAAACATTTTTTAAATACATTTAGCATAATTTATAATATCTTATTGATAATTTCATTTCATAAACTATATTTATTCTATTTGTTTCCAGCATATTAAGGTGAAAAATCATATAAATCCTTTTAAGATACATTGAAAGAATAGAGAGCATTTGAATTTAAATTTAAATTTCAAAGTAATGTAAGTATTACGTACACTGAAAACCGGACACCGAATAATTCGAGCAAAAGGAGACAACAAAATAATGGAATGCATGTGACTTGGGATAAGGGCATCGGAGGAATGTAATTGTTGCTACTAAGAATTTACAAGTTCAGTAATGCAATTTAGGCAAGATTTATTTTTTTTTAACAAAATATATATATTATATTTCAAAATCAATTTGGGAAAACTTTTTAAAATTTCTTAAATATTTAAAAATAAAAATTCTTATTCCAAAAATCAATAAAATTAAAAGATCCCCCCCCCCCCCTAAACAAAAATTTCAAATCTCCAAATCTAGATAGTCTAAAAGGTATCAGAAACGTATAAAAGAAAGGAGGCACATTCTGAATCATAATGGGTCCCCAGAGCAAATACTGATATGCGATCATTATAAATATTGTAAAAAATTCACTTTTTTTTAAAACCTTTAAACCATTTTAAAACAAATTTCAAAAAATTAATGGTACTACATAATAATTAAAATTAGTTTTGGCCTTTAGTTAGTTTTTTTATTTGTTGATACGGGTCACACAAATAGGTCTATCAATCAGTCGAGTCTCCAACTTTATATATAAATGTGTATATAAATAAATAGCTGTTTAGAGCGATTGAGCTCCAATTATTATACCTTAAAAACATTTAATATATAAAGTAGAAATAAAATAAAAACTTATAATAAATTATGTACATAATATATATTTCTAAATTAATAAATAATTTTTCAATAAACTTGCTAAAAAAAAATTGTGCAAACTATCAAATTTTTAAATTTTACATGGAGTATCATTTCTGAGTTATATTTTTTAAATTTATAAAAAAAGATCACATATTTTATAGTAAAAAATATATAAATATAAATTTTTTTTATAAAATAACGTTTTCCAATGGACTAAAAATTAGAATAAAATAATTTTTCTATAAGCTTGACAAAGAAATCAATATTTATGTTTCAAAATCCGTCGAAAAAAACAATCGGAGCAATACAAAAGGAGTAATTAATCGCTAATTAATTGCAATTAATTAATTATAATTCAATTATATTTCTTCTATACCTTCTAGGGATCCGTTGAAATATCTATAAAAATTTTCAAAAGTCTATCTCAATAAAAAGTCGATGAAAAATGGATTTCAATTTGTCAAAAGAGCGAACAGACAGACAGAGAGACAGACGTCAAGTGAAGTTAAGAAAATTGTTATAATATAAAAAACAACTTAGATTACAAACGCCCTTGAGGTTGTTCATTTGTCTTATTTTATCAAAAGCTGTCTGAAAAAATAAAATATATATCGAAAATAAATTTTTATACTTTCATTTATTTTATTTTGTCTGTAATTTAAATGAATTAGTTACTATAGTGTAGTTATCAATGAAAAAATCGGAAATCCGGTATTAATTGAATAAAAAAAGGAGAAATGATCCGGTTGAAATGTTACTGACGAGTTTAGAAATATTTTATTAAGTGTTTATTTTATATTTATATTTATATATGTAACGCGAAGAAAATAAATATGACTCTACCTTAAATTAATAGTAGATTTTTTATTCATTGATTCGATTCATTTTTACTAATTCGCCAGAGATAGTGTTGCGATCACGAAAATTTTCGATGTTGAGATTTTGATGTATTTATACGTTTTGAAGGTTCCTGAATCATTTTCAATAAGGTTGAGAAAAATGTCTGTGTGTGTGTGAATGTATATATGCATGTGTGTATGTATGTAACCAAGATTACGCAAAAACGGATTGAGCTAGAATGATGAAATTTAGTACAGGGGCATTATTCAAAATTCATAGTTTTCTATCAACATTTGAGAAATGTTGCTCAACCGGAAGAGGGTCATTACCTACAATGTTTTGATTTTTGAAGTGAAAACTTCTTTAGCGGCGTTGAGCACTTTTGCGGGATGGGGAAAAAATATAGATTTCGCGTGAGATTCCAAAACGACACCGACCCGACCGACCGACCGATATACGCATGCGCAATACGCCAGAATGTTAGACACTAAACTTCTGATACATTCTTTACGAAATTTTACATATTTGCCATATTAAATATCTATCTAATCTTATTATGCTAGCTAAAATTGTATATATCTATATATCTATCTATGTATCTATAACCATTGGTTCTCAAAAACCGCTCTAACGATTTTTTTCAAATTCACACTAGATATAGTATTTATAAAGAAAAATTGAGTTTTATTGATCACATCTCTTGAAACTTACAGCTTCATTATTAATTTCTTAATTGAAAATTATATATGGGTGTGACGTCAATGGCATCCATTTTGAAATTTTACTCCGCCTTTTTTTAAAAAATTTTTTAAAGGATATTGTATTAATATTTTTTTTATATTTAAAATATTTTAAAATTTATTATTTAATTTCGAAATTAAATTAAAAATATTTATTTTTAATAAAATATATATATATTTATTAATCTCTCTCAAAAAAAAAACAACAAAACAAATAAATGTCTTTGAAAGATGGTAAAAATATTTTTTTAATTATCAAAATATCATAGACCAATGGTAAGAACAATTGTTTTTACTCCCCGAGTTCGAAGGATCGAAACTCGCCGCGTGCATTTTTTTTTTATCTATTTTCGTGATTTATTTATTCATTGTTCTTTTATTAAATTTAATTTATTTTAAATGATGCAACATTTATTAATTGTAATATTGTAATAAAAAAACCGGAGGAAAATAATTTTTACCGACCGACGATAGTAAGGGAGGTATTGTTTTCACACCAAATTTCACATGTGGAGATTTTTACATATCTCCACGAATCATGCATTTTCTTAACAGAAAAAAGTATTTTTAGCATGATGTCTGTCCGTGCGTCCGTCCGTCCTTCCGTCTGTCCGTATAAATGTGTACAGCCTGAACGGCTCAACCGATTTTGATGAAATTTGGTATCTTTACTTAATGCATCAGTGGGATGAATTGATCAACTTTTGGTACAAATCCGGAAACCGGAAGTGGTAGTATTAGCGATCGACGATAAGAAGGGAAGGGTTATTTTCGCACCAAATTTCACATAAGGAGATTTTTTTAAATATCACCACGAATGAATTGGTTTTATCCTCGGGAAAAATCATCTTCATTATGTTTTTCTTAATTTAAAATTATATGACGTCACCCAGCCCTTCATGACGTCACAGCCTCGGGTAACGCCGGCTACTTCAGCTATATATTATAAATAAAATAAAATTAAAAATATTTATGTTTTATCCATATCTGTTTTTTATTACATTAATAGATATATTAAAATTATTTGAAATTGTTTCTGTAGCTGGAAATTAATTTACTTCAAACCGTCGGTCGGTTCGGACCTGGCCACAGGTCAACTTATTTATATTTAAAATATTTTAAAATTGTTTATTTAATTTCGAAATAAAATTAAAAATATATATTTTAATAATATTTTATAATTATAAATTACGATATATATTTATCATTCTTCCAATAAAAAAAAAATATTCATGCACTTAGAAACATACCTACCCCAAGTTCCATTCATTTTAATCAGATTGATGCAATGATGCAACATTTAATAATTGTATTAAATATTTAAAGAATTGTATATCAGCTCGGTGTCCCAAGTATTAATATTACCAGCCAAACCCAATATAATAATGAATTATTTTTTTTTAACTTAATTACCTAGCCGAGGCTCGGGGTCCCGGTGTGATCTTAATATATTGTCAGAATTAGATAAATAATGTAGAGAGAAAAATTATTTAAAAATAGATATTTATTTAAATGAAATAAAATTATTTAATTTACAGAATGAAATTGTCTATAATAATGTCTAAACATTTTTTCGAGCGACAGCTCGGTATCCCAGGTATTAATATTACCAGCCAAACCCAATAATAATGAATCATTTTTTTTAACTTAAGTACCGAGCCGAGGCTCGGGGTCCCGGTACTTATTATTTATATTTACATTAATAATCAGTATTACTAAATTATGTATATATAAAATAAAATATTTTAATATATTATTATGTGTTAAATTATATTAAATTAATTTCTAATATATTTATATAATTTAAAATTAATTTCAGAATATATATATATATATATTAAATTATATACTATATATAATATATTATATAATATATATTTTAATAAATTAATTTTTAAATATGTGTGTGTGTGTGTGTGTGACCGTAAAAATAAAGATATATGTTTGATAATTTTTCACATGATTAATAATTGTATAAAACTGCTATATATAGAATTTCAGCCTGATAGAATCGCTGAAAGTACCAGAATTAATTTTTTTACACTGGAAATCTCACGCGCCAACACGTGACGTGGTGCCATCAACAAAGAGCCAAACACTCCACTATCCACTCGACTATCTCGCAAATTTGAATTTGATTAAATAATATTTATTAATTTAAATTAAATTAAATTAATTAAATTATAATTTAATAAATATTATTTATAACATCAAAAACATCAAAATCTCAACATCGAAAATTGAATTGCTGAAAGTACCAGAATTAATTTTTTAACACTGGAAATCTCACGCGCCAACACGTGACGTGGTGCCATCAAAAGAGAGCCAAACTTTCCCTGGTTTAATAAATATTATTTATTAATTTTAATTTATAATTGAATTAATTTAATTTAATTTAAATTAATATATGTTATTTAATCCAATTCAAATTTGCGAGATATGCTGAATATGCTTTTAAATAAAAAAAATTTTCAAGAAAGTAATTGGAATTATTAATATTAAGAATCAATAAATAAATTTATTAAATATACATTTAAACATGTAAATTAATCTATATATAAATTTAATAAATATTCAAACAATAATTGAAACAATATAAATAAAACGATTCAATATTTTACTTACATTGTGATTTATATTTTTATTTTTATTACAACTATTATTATGGGTATGTTATTTTTGGCAGTTTAAAAAAAATTAAAAATATTAATAAAATTTATCAAAATAATAATTTGAAAAGATTTCCAATTATTTTTATTTATTTATTGTAAATTTTTCAATGTAACCATGGTAACCATAAATAGACTTTTACCAAAATATTACTATTTAAATTAATTTTGGATAAATTAATTTTGGATTTAACTACACTAAAACCTTCCCTGGGACGCCCACAACAATCCCTGAAAGTTTCATCGCAATCGGACGGGTAGTTTTTGACACACACACAGACAGACAGACAGACAGACATATATATATATATTCATACACATCGTATTTTTAATATTTTTGTAATAATAATCAGTTTGCTGAAAAAAATAATTATGAATTTTATATATATATATATACGTATATAAATTTCATTTTTCTCGTGAAGCTGGTGCGCATTCCGTCTGCTTTCAAATTTCTTACGCACAAGTTTTCACTTCTGTCGGCCAGTCCCACGACTGCCAATTCGACTTTTTTTTCTTCTAAAGTGACCGTAAAAATAAAGATATATGTTTGATAATTTTTCACATGATTAATAATTGTATAAAACTGCTCTATATAGAATTTCAGCTTCATTGAATCGTTGAAAGTAGCATAATTAATTTTTTAACACTGCAAATCTCACGCGCCAACACGTGACGTGGTGCCCTCAAAGAGCCAAACATGCTCTGGTTCAATAAATATTATTTATTAATTTTAATTTATAATTTAATTAATTTAATTTAATTTAATATATGTTATTTAATCCAATTCAAATTTGCGAGATAGTCGAGTGGAGACACTCCAGATTTTTTTTTTTTTCATTTCGGCCCAGATGTATTTTAGCGGCCTCTCGTTCATTTATCTAGGAATGAAAGGGAGTTTTTAGAGGGGGGGGGGATGCAACTCTCTTGTGTCGGTTGTGCCGACGGTCGCAAGTCTTGGGTTCTAGCCTCGCACACAGGTCACCCCCGGCTACTCTCCCACGGGCCGCACACGCTCCCCCCACCCCTGAGAATCAACCCAAACCGCTGTCAGCGGTTCACATTCACTGGAGAGCGCCCAAGCCAAGTGAGAGGACAAACGGCCTGCCTGACTGCCTGACTTGCCTGCAGTGCATTCTTCTCCACGTGCACTGCCACACAAACGCATATGCGCAAATAGGTAGGGCTTTTTTTTATTTTATGATTTAATTTCTAACTTTTTACCACCCCCCCCCCTCCCATTTTAAACATTCCTTGTTTTCTTTTATTTATTTCATTTTTATCAAAAAATAAGCTGTTATACCCGCATTCTTTTTTCATACATTCCTATCGTCACCCAAATATAGCTAATGAATTTTTATCGGTTTATTTAAATTATAAACAACATTCCACGAGAAGAAATACGTCGAAAAGAAAAATAAATAAAAAAAAGAAAAGTTACATAAAAATCATCGAGAAAATCCTGGACTATACAAAAAAAAGTTCATAGAAATAAATTTCTTCCAGCGCGTCATTAAGTTATTTATAAAATCAACCAAATCGATAAATATATCAATATCACCAGTACTTTCCAAACTTTAACAGACCTTACAAATTAGTCATTAATTATTTCTAAACTAACATAATAAAATGAAAACGAAAATTGATTTTTTTTTCTATTTAACACAAAATAACTAAAATTTCTACTTAAGAGATTAAAATAAATAATTATAAGAATAAAATAACGTACAATTGTATCCTTCTTCTTTTCATTATGATTACAATTTTTATTCCTAATAACATAATTAAATTTGAATTAAGTTATTTTATAAATATATTATTCGAATAAAGAAAATTTCTAATCATAATTTCAATTTCAAATTTATTATTAAAAATTAGAAAAAGACTAAATTTTTCATTGAGCTTGACGACGAATATTTTGAAATTGTACCGTTAAATGATTCAAATCGGTGAACTCCCTCCTGATATGGTCTCAGTGAATGGGATACCATAGTAAGGATCGCCATTGGCTGACTGAAGGTTGTTTCCGCTCAGGGATGGGGGGGGGGGAGACAGAAAGAGAGAGACCATCTACTTTGTTTATAAACAGCTCGAGTACATACTGGGCAGTCTATTACGATGGGCGCTACTCATGCAAAACACACTTCCGGAAGTTGAAGGTGGTTTTAAAAAAATATTGTCATATATAAATATATTTACTGAACCATATGACATGAAAAGTATTAATAATTTTTTTTTTAATAATTTAAAGAAATTTAAATTTTAGAAAATGAAAGAAAAAAAATCTGGATTGTCTCCACTCCACTAGTAAATCATTCAAGCTGAAATTCTATAAATAGCAGTTTTATACAATTATTAATCATGTTAAAAATTATCAAACATATATCTTTATTTTTACGGTCACTTTAGAAGAAAAAAATCAAAACATTGTAGGTAATGACCTTCTTCCGGTTGAGCTACATTTTACAAAAGTTGATAGAAAACTACAAATTTTGAATAATGCCCATGTACCAAATTTCATGATTCTAGCTCAAACCGTTTTTGCGTAATCGTGGTTACACACACACACACACATACACACATACACACACATCTAGAATTTCAGCTTGATTTATTTCTGAAAGTACCAGAATTAATTTTTTAACACTGCAAATCTCACGCGCCAACACGTGACGTGGTGCCTTCAACAAAGAGCCAAACATGCGCTGGTTTCATAAATATTATTTATTAATTTTAATTTATAATTTAATTTAATTTAAATATAATATATGTTATTTAATCCAATTCAAATTTGCTAGAAAGTCGAGTGGAGACACTCCAGCTAATTTGTTTTTATTGAAATGATTCTGTGAAACTTTTATTTGGTTAATACGAAAAAATCCTTAGGCTAAAGATTAATACAAATACATTCATACGTATTATGCAGATTTATTTTAATCCAATAGTAAAGCAAGCGAGAATCGGCAATGTTTACAATGTATGCATATACCTACATGTATATATTGCATATTCAAGGCCTTTTATTAATAGTACAAGTAATAGATTAAAGGATTCCTTCTATTTGCGATGTAGCCTTCAATTTCAGTGGATTTAAGTCAATAAGCTTTTCTTATAATGTAATTTTTATAACTTCTACTAGCTGCTCAGAGTGCTTTCGGCGCTCTTCACACCTAGACGGGGACTCCGCCCCTGTACTCCCGAGTGGTACATAGTATTTGGTTGAAAGTAGTAAAATATTTTCATCCATTTTGTTCCAAACATAATATAACATAAAACATTCATTTCTTTTTGTGTGATTATTTAAAATATATTTTACTTTAATCAGTAAATTAATTATATTTATTATTATTGTATATGTTATATCTATCTATCAATGTGGCTCAACGATACTCGAAAGATCTTGGCAGCAACAACCACATTTCTTCAAGTGTCCCTATCCTGAGCCCCTGTCCCATCTCTCTTACGTCCCTCCCTCCTAATATTTTTAATGTTATTTTATTTATAATATATAAGTATGAGCTAGCTGTGACGTCATGAAGGGCTGGGTGACGTCATATAATTTTAAATTAAGAAAAAACTAATGCAGATGATTTATCCCGAGTATAAAACCAATGCAAAGTGAATGATTCGTGATGATATGTAAAAAATCTCCTCATGTGAAATTTGTTGTGAAAATAAACCTTTCCTTTCTATCGTCGATCGCTAATACTACCACTTCCGGTTTCCGGATATACAACAAAAGTTGATCAATTCATCACACTGATGCATTAAGTAAATATACCAAATTTCATCAAAATCGGTTTGGCCGTTCAAGCTGTATACATCTATACGGACGGACGGACGGACAGATATGCTAAAATACTTTATGTAAAAGTCTCCACGTGTGAAATTTGGTGGGAAAACAATACCTCCCTTACTATCGTCGGTCGGTAAAAATGAGTAAAATATGATCTAAATATTTTATTAAATTAATTAAAAATGAGAACTTTTAGAATAATTTATTTAATTGAAATGATATTTAAATATGTGGGCCACGCCAGGCTCTTGAATGAACAACACGGAGAATTATATAATCTTTAAAAAATTAATTTCTGCGGTTATTGATTAGATATTAATAAAATTGATAGCCTTTATTACTATAGAGGTATATAAGAATATTGTGATGTAATTTTATAGAAATCGGTTCAGACAATGTTGAGTCTATAACATCCTTATTTTCCGGACAGACAGACATACATAATTATAAAATCACTTTTGGATTCAAGGGGTCATGAAACGCGAAGATATGCAAAAAAATTCAAATTCTAAGCAATGTGCAGACAAAAAGCTTTATATATATATATATATATATATATATATAGAAGACTATATTAAATATATATTATTTGAATAAAATAAGTATTAAATATTTTTTTTATTTAGAGAGGTTGTTACAAATGTCTGTATTTAATATTTGTTTATTTACATGTGTATATGATTGTACAATTATAAATAAATATGAAATGCCTATTGTGATATGCATTAGAATAAATAAATAAATAAAATATGAGTGTATAAGTTAATAATAGATACCAATAAAAAAATAAAACATAACATGACTGATTAACAAAACAATCGACTATGATAATTCAATATAAATTTTTATAAATAGTAAATATTAGAAAATAACTATTAATCTTCATTTCCTTAATAAATTTAAAAATTTTTATCCAAATTTTGCAAATGAAAACAAGTTGATTTAAAAACAAATAATAATAATACTTACAAAATTAATTGTTTTAAATATATTAAAAACAATTAATTTAAATACCTGAATTTATTATTAAATTATATTTATGTAATCATAACCTTTTATATTTTATTAAAATGAAAATGAAAGTGGCAAATAATGAAAAAAAAAGAAAATAAAATTTTTAATAAATAGAAGAGTATTTTACTAATTGAAATAGTTACAAATTATATGAAAGATTTTAATAAGAAATTTATTTGTATAATTAGAGATTACTATCTCTAAAATAATAGTAATAAATAAAAAAAAAATCTTAATTTAAACAATTTTTTATATTTTTAAATTGGATATATAATTAATAATTAAATTTTTTTGTTGGGGAAAAAATGTCCCAGCTAAAAGCTTAATTAATTAAATTATTTTTTTTTTTTCAATTTATATATCCACTTGAAGATAAAACGAATAATTTGAAAATGTAAATATCTAAACAAAAAGTTAGGTCATAGAAATTTTGATAGACTATTTATTATTTACTCTTAAAACAACTTAAAGAAAGCGATCAAATAAATTAAAAATAAACCAAAGTAAAATACTCTTATTCTTATCAATCTTTGATCTTCTTTCATAAAAGTTATAAAAAAAAAATGAAAAGAATTTAATTAATTTTTAATTATACTATTTACTTGTGGTATACATTATGAGCAATTTCACAATTTAACATTTTTATAATAAATGTTTAAATACAACTATCATTTAGATATTTATTTGCTTTTAATATAATTTGAATTAAAATTTGCAAAGGTGACCTTGTGCCATTTTTAACTTTTTGATCGTTTCGAATATGATAGAATACCATTTATGAAATAGTAGTTTTTTCTTTGGATTTTAAATTCTCATGTGAATATATTTCCTAATATTTATAATATATACATGTATGATGATTCTTTTAGTATTTTTATCAAAGTGACTTTTAACAGTTCAAAGCAAATTTTATTTGAAATTTTTTTTAAATTAAATGAGATATTAATGAATTTAATTTGGTTAAAAGTAAAAAAAAATGAACATATGGAGATTTAGATAATTTTTTTTTTATTAAATATAATATTTAATCTTTTGTTTATTACCTATTATTATCTTTTAAAAAATTAATAGTGTTTGTAATTCATGGTACATATACCTATTATGATTAGCAACAGTTAAATTAAAATTAAGTTAAATGGTTGGAAAATAACAGAAAGTTAGAGCGTTATCATTTACTGTGTCATGTTGCATTTATCTTAAGGATTATAAATTTTCTTCACATTGATTTTAGACACTTTCCAATTTATTTATCGATTAAAAAGTAGGATTTTGTTATTATGTCATGTATATACACCAAATATATAAGTTATATCTATCTTTCTATCTTTGTCTCTCTCTCTCTCTCTCTCTATATATATATATATATATAAACGAATAAATGAATAAAAAATATTTATTACTTTCATTTACATGTATAGATAGATATATTGTCGAATAAAATAAAGGCTTAAGAATATAGGAAGGATAAAATTTAATTTATGTAGTATTTACTAGTAATATTACTTTCACTAAGTCCGTCATTCTGAATACAGTATTTATTAAAAAAACAATAATCCATAAAATCATTTGTTCTTTTATCTAAAGTGATTTTATATAGTCTAATACTTGTTTTTTTCTTTATTAATAATAAAATTATTTAATTTTTTAATAAAATAAAAATAATTATAATATAATAATTTATACAGTTTCGTAAGATATATGTTAGGAACCTAACAGTCAATATTTAAAAACAGATAAATAAATAAATGATTATATCTGTTTAATAATGGCCTCAGAATAAACGATTGAAACGTTTTTTTGTTCAAATATGTCTTCGAATATTCCTGGCTACGCCCTATATATATATATGTCAACACTTAAAAAGGGTTCTTTTCTTTTCATTTCACCAGCCCTCCCATTGAAGGTATTTAAAATTGTAAATATTTATTATAATAATGTCTAAAAGGGTGATTAGTGAACGTTGAGTCACAGACCCATAAGTTTCGTAGAATAATCGAGTATGCAATCTAAAAGCCAATTTCAGTTGCAGTCAGGCATTTTTACCGACCGACGATAGTAAGGGAGGTATTGTTTTCACACCAAATTTCACATGTGGAGATTTTTACATATCTCCACGAATCAAGCATTTTCTAAACAGAAAAAAGTATTTTTAGCATGATGTCTGTCCGTCCGTCTGTCCGTCTGTCCGTCCGTATAGATGTGTACAGCCTGAACGGCTGAACCGATTTTGATGAAATTTGGTATATTTACTTAATGCATCAGTGGGATGAATTGATCAACTTTGGGTGCAATTCCGGAAACCGGAAGTGGTAGTATTAGCGATCGACGATAGGAAGGAAAGGGTTATTTTCACACCAAAGGATATTTTTTTATATATCACCACGAATCATGCACTTTGTATTGGTTTTATCCTCGAGAAAAATCATATTTATTAGTTTTTTCTTGATTTAAAATTATATGACGTCATCCAGCCATTCACGACGTCACAGCCTGGTCTTGCATATATATTATAAATAAAATAAAATTAAAAATGTTTATATTTATTATTTATGTATGCCTATCTGTTTTTTATTACATTAATAGATATATGAAAATTATTTGAAATTGTTTCTGTAGCTGGAAATTAATTTATTTCAAACCGTCGGTCGGTTCGGACCTGGCCACAGGTCAACTTATTTTTTGCTCGTTTTACATTTATCTATACAAATAGTAGCCGACCAACTTAATTTACCTAAAAGTCAATTTTAATGCTAATTAAAACAAGACAAACAAAACAAAACAAATTATTTTTTTCCTTTTAAAATGTTATCTACAATATGTTATAGGTTATATTGCCACGATTTTGTCAAACATCGAGTTTTTTTTTTGTAGCCTATTATATTATTATTATTATTATTATGAATCCAAACTGCCATATTGTTGATATTTAGTGTCTTTGTGCTATTTCATAACGGACTTACTTCTTCTGTTAAAGTCACTTTGCCAAAACTTTCTTGAAAATGGCGCCAAAATGGTCCACTAATTGTCCAGATTCAAATCTCATTAATTACGAGAATACAACTACATAATTCCTTTTCATAATCAAAGCTTTGACGGAAACGTAAACGAATATAAATATATATATTAAAGATTAATTTAATTACTTTATATGTATTTAGAAAGAAAAATAATATTAATAGGATTTATCTATAAATTATCTTAATTTAATTAAACAAAATGTTTTTATTTCTTTGTAAATGATAGTGGCCTTATCTTTTATAGAAGTAGACATTGATGCTCTCATCGTCCGTGGAGTAATAATAACCAAAACATAAATCTGTTTAAAAACTGTGGTTTAGTTCCTCAATCTTATAAAAAAAATCGCAATCATTAAAAAAAAGTGTTTTTTTAATATTTTTGTGAGTTTTTAATTCATTTTAGTTTTGAACTTAATTTATATAATATGTAAGAATTATAAATGTGAGGATTAATCGACTAGGAAGCATAAAAACATTAATGGGATTTTAAAAAGAGAATTTACATATAAATATTATTACACTATTCACATCGGGTAAAAAATAAATAAACTAACTTGAATATATTTTAACCCTAAACATACCTATATTAAAATATTAAAATTTGATTTTTTTTTTTGATAAATAAGTAATTTATAATTAAATCAATTTTTATAAATGTAGTTTGTTTAATTTTTTTGAATTTAACAAGTATAAGTAATAAATATTAAGACCAAATAAAAAAACTAAAACAACATTGCTCTTCTTTAAAATGAATTTTTAAATTCCAAATTATCAGATTAAATAATCTGGTAAAATCAATGCGGGTGTTATCTTTTATTAATTCATTGTAATTAGTCATTGAGCTTTTGTAGGAGAGATGGTTGCTTTTTAACCCAGCCATCCAACTTTCTACGTATAACACGCTCTCTCTCTCTCTCTCTCTTGTTAATTAAATGAATAAATAAATAAATATTAAAAAAAAAAATTATATACTACCCGCATCCAAATCATTATTTGTAATTTTAAATAATAAATTCAAATTAGAAATGATTGAATTTATATATTTTGGCCCAATCTCATTCAAAAGAATCTCCCTCTCAAATACAATATTAGAAATTAATTTTAATGAATACATATAATTTTGTTTATGATTCAAAATTTCATACTTCATTAATCAATGCTAAATATTACATGTCACTATCTTCTTCAGTAACACAATTTACGTTCCTCATTATTTTTTCCCCCATCAAATATATATTTAAATTTGTTAAGTATTTTATTTTATTTTATTATGTTTCACAAATGGAAATTAATAAATATTTTAATTATTATTTAGCAAATTATTATTGAATTGAAATATCACTTAAAAAATTTTTAATTAATAAAAATCATTTAGAAATGCCAACTTTAAAAAAAAATGGGTATATTTTTTAATAATATTATGAAATAAATTTTGGAAACAAATCCTTTAATAAGAATTTATAAAAAGCTATGCTCTGTTTCATTTCTTACCTTACTTGTTCAATAAACATTTTAAAAATATTAATTTTTCAGAATTAATAAAATATATAATTTTTTTTATTTTTAATACTTAATTAATTAATGAATTTATTTAATTTATTGTAAAAATTCTCATTTTAATTAATTTAATATTATTAGAACACATTTAATCTATATACATATATAAAAAAAGGTTTTTGTCTGCACATTGCTTAGAATTTGAATTTTTTTGCATATCTTCGAGTTTCATGACCCCTAGAATCCAAAAGTGATTTTATAATTTTGCATGTCTGTCTGTCTGTCTGTCCGGAAAATAAGGATGTTATAGACTCAAAATTGTCTGAACCGATTTCTATGAAATTATATCACAATATTCTTATATACCTTATATCTTTGGATTAATTTCATGTTTAATGGTTCTAACAATTTCTCGAACCGTCATTTCGGGATGTCAACTTCCTTCTCCATTGTTGTAATTGTTTCGAGTGGTATCTCGTTATCCACAGCAGGATTAGGAGTGAGGTGCTCAGCAAAAACATCAGATTTTCTTAGGTTATCTTTGATCCATTTATTATTGGTGTCTCTTATAGGTGGTCATTGAGTTATAGGTCTCTTAAAAGTTTTTACTGTTTTCCAGAGTAAGTATTCCGTATCTTTAGTAAAAGTTAAATATCTAAAATAACTATTAATTGATTCATTCTTAATTTGCTTAATCTTGTTTCTGAGTTTAGCATTTAATTGGTCTAGTTTTACCCAATGGAGCCCTTGTTCTATGCCACTTATATTTTAGTAATAATAATAATATTATTATTCATAATATTCATATAAATGTTTTCCTAATCTACCTTGAATCGTAAGGGTTTTGCTTTAAATAACCCATTATTAATTACTTTAAATAAGTAAAAACAATTAAATTTTTTTTTTCCAAAAAAACCATAAACGAGGATAATTAATTTTTCTTGATTCTATAACTATTAAATATTAACACAATAATAGAATAGACATTTCTTTCTCTTATATTATTTAGAAAAAAAATAAAAGAAAAGAAAATATATTTCTCTCTCTCGAGGGAATGTGTTGAACCCAAACTAGACACTTTATTCCAACTAAAAGGTATATTGAAGTAGTAATAGTAGTAGTAGTAATAAAGAGAGTAAGCCAAATAAATAAATTTAAAAATACACATAGTGCACTCTATTTTTTCTTTTACTTAAGCACCCACACACTATTTATAGTTAAGGAATTTACTCAATAAAGATTCATTCAAATTCATTAATTTTAATTTAGTAATAAATTATCATAAAAATATTTATTTCATATTTTAAATGAATTTTGCCACAATAAGAATAAATCATAATACTTAAACATTTATCTTTTTACGACCGACGATAGTAAGGGAGGTATTGTTTTCACACCAAATTTTACATGTGGAGATTTTTACATATCTCCACGAATCATGCATTTTCTTAACAAAAAAAAGTATTTTTAGCATGATGTCTGTCCGTCCGTCTGTCCGTATAGATGTGTACAGCCTGAACGGCTCAACCGATTTTCATGAAATTTGGTATATTTACTTAATGCATCAGTGGGATGAATTGATCAGCTTTTGGTGCAAATCCGGAAACCGGAAGTGGTAGTATTAGCGATCGACGATAGGAAGGGAAGGGTTATTTTCACACCAAATTTCACATGAGGAGATTTTTTTATATATCACCACGAATCATACACTTTGTATTGGTTTTATCCTCGGGAAAATCATATTTATTAGTTTTTTCTTGATTTAAAATTATATGACGTCATCCAGCCATTCATGACGTCACAGCCTGGTCTTACATATATATTATAAATAAAATAAAATTAAAACTGTTTATATTTATTATTTATGTATTCATATCTGTTTTTTATTACATTAATAGATATATTAAAATTATTTGAAATTGTTTCTGTAGCTAGAAATTAATTTACTTCAAACCGTCGGTCGGTTCGGACCTGGCCACAGGTCAACTTATTTTACATATCATCACGAATCATTCACTTTGCATTGGTTTTATACTCAAGAAAAATCATCTTTATTAGTTTTTTCTTAATTAAAATTATATGACGTCATCCAGCCATTCATGACGTCACAGCCTGGTCTTACATATATATTATAAATAAAATAAAATTAAAAATATTTATGTTATATGCCTATCTGTTTTTAATTACATTAATAGATATATTAAAATTATTTGAAATTGTTTCTGTAGCTGGAAATTAATTTACTTCAAACCGTCGGTCGGTTCGGACCTGGCCACAGGTCAACTTATTTAAATTTAGATATGGTATTTAATTTGAAAAAAGAAAATTGTTTTAAATTTAAATCTAATATAATACATACTATATATTATATAGTTTTATAAATTGTCAAATATACCTTACATTCAATACATATTAAATCTTTTGAAGAAAGATATCTCGAAATAAGTCCACAACTTGAAAATTCTTCTCCGAAACAACTTCCACAAATTAAAGTTTATCTAATTCCTTTTCGATTCTAGTCTTTTTATATTGGATTTTATATTGTCTTCCCAACGAATGCCCACCGATTGGCCAATTTTCATTTTATTTTTCCAAAAATAAACTTTTCACTAATGTTTCTGCTCCCTGAAAGAACATAAGATTTATAAATCATATGAATGTAATCTTTCTAATCAAAAAATTTTTGCATCGACAAAAACAAAAAAAAACGATGATAAGATGATATGTGATATGTGATAATCTAACAGTTTGTCGGATTTAAAAGTAAAAGACATTTGTCAGCTGAATTGTACACAGATTAACAGACGTCATTATGCAAATGCACATGATATTCTTGTCCTATTTTTATATGAATCAAACTGGGAATGAATTTTTAAAAGAGATAGAAAAGGAGAGATAGAGAGAATGCTAAAGAGGGAGGGTTAATATAGAAGAGAAAACGTGACCAATGAATTCGAAATGGAATTAATTAAAATAAATAGGTAGCATAAGACGGTTTCATCTTACCTCAAATTTTATAACATACCTCCCTAGTCTAATAAATAATATAAATGAATATATTTGTACTAGAAGCATAGATATAACTTAATGAATTTTATAATGAATGGAATATATAAATTACCAAGTTCATAGTGAAATTTTCAACATGCCTTAAAAGATTTATTAGTTAACATTAAAAAAAGAATGTCATTATTATTAAATGTTTCATTATATACATCTATAAACATAAATTTGTCTTCAAGGAACAAAACAACAAAATTAACACGATACATATACAGTATTACAAAATAAACTTTAAATTTTTAAATTTTACAATAATTTATCAAATGTTATTGGAGATTATTTTAATAATTAATCAAAATTATTATTTGTCTTTTTTTAAGATGTTAATTATCAAATTTTAATAGCAAATTTAGGTTGAATAAATGAACTTAAAATATTTACAAATTATCATAACAATAAACAATATTTTATGTAAGCTAATGTATGTAAAAATTATGTAAAATTAGTCAATTTTAAATTAAATATTTATAAATAATAACTATTTATAATGGATTATTTTACTGTAAATAGATTAAATTAATTATGGACAGAAATTAGCAAATGAAATGGGGGCCGTCTCTTGTTAAAATTCATAACACAAACTTAATTGTATTTTTGGTTACGAAATAATTTTTAAAAAAATCATAAGATGACTAACTGATACTTTTTTTAAAAACATGTAAAAAGGATTAATGAAATCTCTATATTACATATTTATAAAACAAACCACTCATTTTAATATATAAAAAAAAATAATAAAAATATATTGCATTCTACGAAAAAAAAATCTATTGACAAACTACATATTACACTTAAGATATATTACCAAAAAGTAAAAGAAAAAGAAAACAATCAATATGTAATTTATAAAAACAAGCAATGAAGACTTCTGATTACACTGATAAAGTTAAAATTAAAAAAAAAACTTTTTTGTGGCTTATGATAAAGCAAAACTTTCCTACAATTTATATTAATAAACCGGGTTATGTATAACTATATAAAGTATAGAGTGGAGAGTATTGTTCACGTTTTGATATTCTCTATTACATTATATGTATCAAAATTAACGAAGTAGATCTCTTTTTTTAATTTGATTTTCCCTTTTTAGAATAGTCATAGTTAAATTGTACCCCATGACCTCACATGGTCATTCTTTTAGTTGTGCGAAATTTATCTAAATTAAAAAGAGGAATATATAAATTAATGATTATCGATCACTAAATGACTGGAAAAAATAGATACGAAAGATTATGAACCAATATTTATTTAAATTATCGAAAAATTTGTAATCTTCACTATGAGTTTATTCATTTGTGTGTTGGTGTAAATATTTATATGTCAAGGACGTTTACGGTAGTTATCACAAATTGAAAATTTAAAAAAAAACAACTACTTCCTTATCATACATTGATATATATATACATATAAGGAAATAATAATAACAAAAGAGTTAATTATATGTTATATCAACTTATAAATATAAATTGTAAATTATTTATTATATATCAAAATTTTTTAAAATATTTCTAGTTGAAATTTTAATTAGATTATATCAATTTTTACCAATTTTTTGTTTTATTTTTTTGTTATAATTAATTAAACTTATTAGATTGAATCATTTTATACAGGGCTCTATTATTATTATACACTGAAAATTATTTATAAATTTAAATTCTGTATGATTATTCAACTGATAATTTATTTTTTCAAAAATCCTCCTTGATTCATTTTTATTTGATGAATATAATATCAAAACTTACTAAAAGACTATGGGCGGAATTCGAATAGTCGAATTTTATATTAAAGATCATTTTAAATACGGTCGTATGGTAGTGATAGGAAATTTTTCTCTAGCTAAGGGAAATGGGAGTTCCCCAAAATACACGTGTTTAAAATTGGAACGCCAATCGAAATTAGAGGTAGCCGATTCTGATCAAGAAAATCAAGATAAAGATTGAGAGGATTCGTTGTATTGATTAATCAACATTTCTAAAGCCGGCTCCAGACATGCGGTGTTTGCCAAATATCAAAGCAAAACATTTGGAAAACACGTATGGTGTGGATGGGTCGCTTGCCCTGCGCTTGGTATATGCCAAGCAGTTCGCTATTATAGCGAGCACAAGACGAATATTTGAGAATATTCGGTGGTGCTTGTTCAAGTTAGGTTAGGTATAAGCAATTAATTTAAGTAATAATTCATCATAATAATAAATATATTTAATATGAATTGTACTAAATTTAATTTATTAATATAAGTTAACTAGCACACACACACACACACAATAGGCAACATATATCACAGTTTGGCAAGCACAAGAATGTTCGGTGCACATTCGGTGGTTAGAGTGCATTCGGCATTTCACAAATGTCTGTATCCCTATGTTCGTTATTAAGCGAAGTCCAATACAATCACCTAAACTTGGTGCTCGGTATTTGGTAAATATATTCGTTATTTGACAAACACCGCCGGATTAATGCCAGAACAATTGAGTTTCGTAGAGCCACTGAGAGATAAAAAAAAAAATAATATATAAAAATAAATAAAATAAAAAAAAGAATAACATTTTTGTATATTTTAACTTAATTAATAAGTATTTTATCCACACTCATGATTATAATTTCTATTAAAATTAAAATTAGTTGGAGTGTCTCCACTCGACTATCTCGCAATTTGAATTGGAATAAATAACATAATATATTAGATTTAAATTAAATTTATTTAATTATAAATTATAAATTAAAATTAATAAATAATATTTATTAAACCAGCGCATGTTTGGCTGTTTGTTGATGGCACCACGTCACGTGTTGGCGCGTGAGATTTGCAGTGTTAAAAAATTAATTCCAGTACTTTCAGCGATTCAATTAAGCTGAAATTCTATATATAGCAATTTTATACAATTATTAATCACGTGAAAAATTATCAAACATATATCTTTATTTTTACGGTCACTTTAGAGGAAAAAAAATCAAAACGTTGTAGGTAATGACCCTCTTCCGGTTGAGCTACATTTCTCAAAAGTTGATAGAAAACTACAAATTTTGAATAATGCCCGTATACCAAATTTCATGATTCTAGCTCAAACCGTTTTTAAGTAAACTTGTCTACATACATACACACACACACAGACATTTTTCTCAACCTTAGTGAAAATGATTCAGGATCCTTCAAAACATAAAAACATCAAAATCTCAACATCGAAAATTTTCGTGATCGTAAAAATAGTAAAAAATGGTAACACACACACACATTATTATTTTAAATTATTCTCCATATAACGAAAAGTCTATTTTTCTGAATTGATGATACCAATGAGACTGTTTCATAGATGAACAATCTCCATATTATCAAGAGTAAGAATATTTAGTGTTTTTCAAACTTTTACATAATACATTCGATAATAACAACAAAATAATAATGATTGTTCATCTATGAAACAGTCCTAATGATAATCATTTTTTCCCTTAAACGCAGACATTGTCGTTAAAAGAAATAACAAAACTTCAATAATCGGTAAGAAAATATAAATTACATATTTTTATTAGTAATTTAGATCATTAAAGTTTGTATTAAATTTTCCTTTATCTATCTATTAAGTTAAACATTTTTTTTTCTAAATAAATCACCATTTTTAAACAAATTTCATTAAGTTTGTTTTTTTCTTCTCCCCAATTCATTTGCTTAATTTCCTGCTCCGTCGACGTCTGTTCATTAAAATCTGAAAAGGTTGTTAGTTTAATATATAGATCCTTTAATATTAAATACAAAAGAAAATAAAAAAAATATAGGGAGAAAGGGATAAACTTAATAATATTGAATTAGAGAGCTTTAAGTCAATTTGATCTTTTGGTTTTCTCTCTCTCTCTCTCTCTCTCTCTCTCTTTCCCTTTCTCTCTCTCTCTCGCTGATTTCTCTGTTGAATTTGCACCGCAAGCTTGATTGCCTCTTCTATGAGATAATGAAGACTTTGAAATGTATATACAGTTACAATTACAGACAGACACAGGCCTATCAAAGTTTGTTCAACTAGAAGGAATTTACGAGGTTGGGCAGAAGGTGTAGAAGTGGAGGGTGAAGTCTTGCTTACCGTCTCCTCGCTGACTATACCTTTCAAGAAATCATATTAATGAATTAGAATTAACATCTCTATATATATATATATATATATACTATATTGACTTAATACAATTTGGATATTTAAATAAAATTTAGACTACACTCTAATATTTCTATCTTTAAAGGTAAAGTAATTTACAATTTTATAATTGATTGAAAATACAATATTATTACTCATAATTTAGTATTTAATTAAATTTATAAAATGGAGGGTTGTTGAAAATAATATAAAATTAAAGAGAGAATATCAGCCCTCACAAATTATATTTAGAATTTCATAATATATATATATATATATATATATATATATATATATATATATATCGAATAATATTATTATTATGAGTATCATTAAATTATAAAAGAAAAAATAAGAATTATTTTATGAAATTGTTGCAATATAAAATATTAATAATTCTTAATCATTTTTTTAAATCGTAGATTAATGATGAAAAACTGATTATATAATTTCTACTAAACCATTCAGCTAATAATAGTTTATATTATATAATGTTAACATTATTTCGCGTATTTTTGTAAATATTATATATATCTTGTTTATGAAATATAATTTGATGTTTGTATTAAAATTTTTCAAGAAAAATTGGTATTGTGGTTGAATCGAGAAAAGAATCAAGAAAAAAATAAACAAATAAATGAAAGAACATCAAGAGAGAAAATATATTTATAGAGAATAAAGAAAATCTATTGGATATGTGTTCTGAAAGTAAAAAATGGGGATCTGTCTTATCCTCCCACATCCCGCACTCTTGCAACTCTCTATTCGCATCATTTCATTTCAACTTTTAAGTGTCAAACAAAACGTTTGTTTCTTTTAGAGATGGATTTGATTTCATTGTAAGGAAGGGGTAGGAAAAAGAGAGAGAGAGAGAGAGAGGGAGTTGGGGTATATGGAAAATAGGGTGGAAGAACAAATATGAACGAGAGAATAAAATAAATTGAAATTGATTTTTTCTTTTTTAAAATCTAAACACCCTAACATTATTTTAATAATTATTTAATATAATATTCTTGCGCCTTTAGATTATACAACCTTGTATCGAAATGTCAATTATAATTTTTTAATTATTTTTTATACAATTTTTTTATATAAAACTTTATTATATATATTCTATATTATTTTATATTCTCTTATGGTGATCAAGAAAACAAATTGGATGCTCAGATAAAATAAGTTGACCTGTGGCCAGGTCCGAACCGACCGACGGTTTGAAATAAATTAATTTCCAGCTACAGAAACAATTTCAAATAATTTTAATATATCTATTAATGTAATAAAAAACAGATAGGCATATAACATAAATATTTTTAATTTTATTTTATTTATAATATATATGTAAGACCAGGCTGTGACGTCATGAATGGCTGGATGACCTCATATAATTTTAATTAAGAAATAAGTTGACCTGTGGCCAGGACCGAACCGACCAACGGTTTGAAGTAAATTAATTTCCAGCTACAGAAACAATTTCAAATAATTTTAATATATATATTAATGTAATTAAAAACAGATATGAATATAACATAAATATTTTTAATTTTATTTTATTTATAATATATATGTAAGACCAGGCTCTGACGTCATGAATGGCTGGATGACGTCATATAATTTTAAATCAAGAAAAAACTAATAAAGATGATTTTCCCGAGGATAAAACCAATAAAAAGTGCATGATTCGTGGTGATATATAAAAAAATCTCCTCATGTGAAATTTGGTGTGAAAATAACCCTTCCCTTCCTATCGTCGATTACTAATACTACCACTTCCGGTTTCCGGATTTGCACCAAAAGCTGATCAATTCATCCCACTGATGCATTAAGTAAATATACCAAATTTCATCAAAATCGGTTGAGCCGTTCAGGCTGTACACATCTATACGGACGGACGGACGGACGGACGGACGGACGGACGGACGGACAGACATCATGCTAAAAATACTTTTTTCTGTTAAGAAAATGCATGATTCGTGGAGATATGTAAAAATCTCCACATGTGAAATTTGGTGTGAAAACAATACCTCCCTTACTATCGTCGGTCGGTAAAAACTTTTATTAATTGTTATAAATTTCTGGTAAATTTGAATAAATATCAAAGTATTTTTGTATCTTGTTTTAACGTTGTAATAATTTATTGTATTGATTGTAAAAAATTCTATTTGAAAAAAATCTAATGAAATGTGAATGATATATATATATATATATGAATCCATTAATCTAGTCAAAATCAAATAATCTTTGTATTGAATATATATATTTGTATATATATATATATATATATACACAACAAATTTATTTAGAAATTGAACTAAACGTCAACTAAATGTGAAGATTGATTTTTCTCTAAACATTTGACTGTTTATTTATTGGAATGTTTTTTAAAGTCAACTTAATCACTTTAATACGCAAGCTTAATGAAAGCAAAACCTTGTAAATTAATGACAACGTGAAGAGGATGGGCGTTACTTCGGGGTAGGGTAGTTGTGTGGGGGGTGTCAGCTCAGTCGAGGGAAATAAATGATGGTGAACTGGGAGTCGATTTTTTCTTTTTATCACATTTAGATTTAATTAAAGAACCAGGCATATTGAATTAGAGCCGGATTGAAAGAGAGATAGATAGGAACCAAAGGGAAAACTTTTGATGTTGCTTTTTTCTCACTGACAAAGGACTTCAAGCACTGCTATTAAATTGGCTATTAATAATACTATTTAGAAAGGCAGACAACAAAATAAAGAGATAATTTTTTTCTTTGGAATGGGATTAAGAAAATGGGATCACAATAACAGTTTAAAAATTCAATGCAAACTAAAGCACAACTTCACAACTTGACATCGTCACATAATTGTTAACAATCGTTAAATACGTTCATAACATCCTAGCAACAGGTGTACTTACCCATCATATTCAACACCACCATAGTTTCGGTTACATTCTAAAAGCTATCTATATCTGTTCTCAATATAATTTGCACATATGTAATATGGAATTTTTTATTGTAATTCGTCTATCTATCTATTTATCTCTGTGGCTCTACTGAACTTGAAAGTTCTTGGCCACAGCAACCACACTTCTCCAAGTGTCCCTATTCGGAGCCACAACCCTCCAATCCCTATTCTCTCCCATTTCCTACATTATCCACCCACCGCGTCCTTGGTCTTTCAAGCGGGCGTTTCCCACTTAGTCTCCCCCCCAATATATTTTTCGCCATTCTTTCCTCCCCCATTCTGGCCACATGTCCTGCTCACCGCAGCCTTCTCGATTTTATAATTCTAGTAATTCGTCTTAGCTTCCTAAATAATTACTATTCCTTCTCAAATATTATATATATTTATCAATTAAAAAAAAACGTTATGAAAATATCAATTACATTTTTAAATATTTAAAAAATTTAATTTTCTAATTGAGAAAATATAAAATGGCAGTGATATGTGAAGGAAGGAAAGAATCTATAATAAGAATTATATATTTTCACACGTGGTTAAATATGTCAGCATTCTAATGATGGTTTATTTCTTTTTTTATCATTTAAGCAAAACATAGCTAAATTCAATATCATTGAAATATAATATATATATATCAGGAAAAAAGTTATTCTAAGATTAGATAAAAATTCTTTATTTAGAAATACTCCTAAATTCTTTAAAATTTTATAGTAAAAAAAGAATCGTATTTATATTTATTAATAATATTTAATTTACTCCGCTAGTTTTTTAAATAATGTTTTCGGGGGGGGGGGGGTATATAATTTTTTTATATCAGTTTTTCAATATTTTCTTAATATTTCAATATTTGTTTAAATATGAATTATATGAATTATACTAGCCGTTCATGTCGCCTCAACTTATTTTATATATAATAGAATAATAATAATAACGAATAAGTAAAAATAAATAAATATTTTAAATATATAGAATTCATTAAATAAATTAAATGTTTTAAAGTATAAAATAATAATTCTTAATATTTTTTATTAAATATTTAAAATTAAATTAGACAAATATTAGAGTTTTTAATACTATTCATGTTAATTACAAGAAAATAACCTTTTCACTATCTTAATAAAAATTAAATTGTTTATTATAAGTTTATTTTAAAACAATATGTTGTTAAATTAACAGAATAAATTGTAAAATATTAAGCGTTTTCTGAAACCCTCTCTTCACGTTATTTCTCCTTCTCTCTATTCCTGATTTTCTTTTCTTTCATTTCTTTTCTTCTAATGTGATTGCCATGATCGGAAATTGTTCCGTTTACTTGCGGGATGACGACGGCTAATCCTCTTTAGGTCTATTTTTATGTTAAAAAAAACAAAACTGCTTTGGGGTCAAACTCACTCGTGCACATTGAATACAACTGAGAATATTGACAATATAATCGAAACATAAAAAAACGACAGGTCGAAATTCAACGAATAAAAGAAACAATTTTATATTAAAAAAGAAATAATCATATTTTAATACTAAAAAGAAGAAAATAACTTAGTGACTACGAAAATTAAAAAAAGGGACTATTTAAATATTAATTAATTATAATATAGAAGTTTATTAATAAATAAAAATTATTAAATTTAAATTATTAAATATTAAACGACGACGATGAAAATTAATTTCCAAACATTATTGGTATGTATATAAAGTATAAAAAAAAATATTTTTAAAACTTGAATTAAAATGACTCAATTATATTATCTTAGTTTTTATTTTTAGTTTAATCAATTAATAATTACTGCTATATTTTAAATGAAAAATTTCCGACAATGAATATAAAATTAATACTTTGTAAATTACCACTTCAAGTTTCCGGATATACATCAAAAGTTGATGAATTCATGCTACTGATGCATTAAGTAAATATACCAAATTTTATCAAAATCTGTTAAGCCGTTCAAGCTGTACACGTCTATTTGGACACACAACGGACGAACGGACAGGCAGACTTCATGCTAAAAATCCTTTTTTTGTTAACAAAATGCATGATTCGTGGAGATATGTAAAAATCTCCTCATGTGAAATTTGGTGTGAAAACAATATCTTCCCTTCCTAAAGTCGGCCAGTAAAAATTAAACAATAAAAAAAATATTTTAGTTAATTAATTTCAAAAAATAGTTAATATTTATCAATAAAAGAATATCGATCAATATTAAATTCATCATTTTAAAAAAATAATCTAGATATCTTTAACTTTTTTCCCCCTTTTTTTGGACACCACGATCTTCGAAAATCTAGACTTAGCAGTGGATTTCATTCTTGTAGTTAATTTTTTTTATTTCAATGTATTAATGACGCAAGAAATCTTGTTCTCTACTTTCCAACTAAACAGATTTATGTCATATAACCCATTTTACGTTACATGGATTCAATCTAAGTGATCGATAATTTTATTTACGGTCCAACATTTTCTTTTTAACGTGTGGAAAATAAAAAAAAAACACATTCACGCATAAGCGCATACGTCACATTTATTTCCAAGACTTCTTCAACCCACTCCCCCCTTCCACTTCTCCACTACTTATTATACGGTCCAACCCTTTTTGCTTCTACACTCCATTCCCGTTCTCACAAGAATATCGGACTCAAACTTTCAATGGAAAAATTTCAAACTTTTTCAATGGACAACAGGCGACTGAAAAGAATCAGATAGGCCAAGAAAAGGGTGTGAGAAGATATAAGGGGGAGGGGGGGGTAAAGGGGGAGATGTTATGAGAAGCAAGCCAAAAAATGACGAATATCTTCGACACCGTCTCCGATAAGAATTTTTAGAGATGAGTGGAGATGTCAGTTACATTACAAAGTCAACAAAAAGCTTTTGTAGTAGTTCAAACTACAACTTTTTTTTCATTTTATTTTGATTCAAATATTTATAAATTAACTGCTAAGTGAAACATTCATATATGAACTGATAATTCTAAATTAGAATGACTAAAACTCAATTTAAAAATTTATTCTGTTTGTTTGCTTTTTATACATATTTGATTTATTATTTATTAAACTAACTTGAATGAAAAGGCTGACAGGAAAAATATATATATATATATTTATTTCTTTAAATTATTAGAAATAATTTTTCTAATAACTATTTTTAATAAATATATAATAATTCTTGGTGAGACTAACAGCCTCTCACACTAGATATTCACTCTAAAAAGCACAATATTTCTTATCTTTTAAAAAAATTATCCAATTAAGTGATTGCATTCTTTTTTTTAGAAATATAATTAAAAATTTATAATCATTTCCAATAAAAATATTCAAAGTATTTATGTTCACCTCTCCATCCCTCCATATCAGTTAACTAATTATTATAAAAATTGATTACATTACCCTTAGACTTTTACCTTCTTTTGATCTTAAGTATTTTCTTTTTCAAATTAAAAAATATAATAGAAATATATCCTCTTGAAAATCAAATTATATATCTATTGTGTATTTTAAAAAAATAAAATTTCTAATTTGATTGATCAACAATCTATCCAACTGTATTCTCGAAAATAGCACTTGATATTTAAAAAAAAAAAATACAGAGAACATCTCATGTCCGACAGATTCAATTTATTCATTTGTATTCGCTCGAAAGTGGGATCAAGTGAAAACAAAAAATAAAAAACAAGTATTTTCCCGATTCTATTTTATTAAGTCAATCATTGGCACATGTCAGCAATTCAGTCAACATCCCCACGGGGGATGAATTTCTTTAGAATCCCTTATTTTGCGCTCTCTACTAAACTTCTAGATAACAAATCATTGCTAGTCCCTTACTCAGCTATTATTAATTTACTTACAATTAATGAAAACTAGTTCAACAAAAGATTTGTGAATAAATATGTAACTTATCATAATAATACTGAAAAGTCTTATTAATAAATAATTTCTATTCTATTAAAAAAATTATGAATTAAAATAAAACTTATTTAAGTTGAATTGATAAAGTTAGTTTACCCGATAACTTAGTCTTAACTCATTGATCCAATCCTGGTCCATCTATCTAGGTTTCATATCTCGTCCTAAATTATTAATTAATTTAATTCGAAATCACATTTCTTAAACGGTTTAGAAATTCAACACTTATAATAAAACATTATATAAAAAACAAATTATTCAAAAAAATAAAAAAATAGAAAAATTGTAATTGTGAGATTTATTTATTCATTCATTAATTTTTTTATTAAATTAATTAAATATCACTAAAATAATATTTGGATAAAGCAGGGTTACTTTTTTGTACTTTTATAGTTTTAACTTTTCTCGATATTTTCATACATGGTGGTGATGATTTAAATTGGTTTTAATGCTGCATGGTCAACAAAGTGGCTATACAAAGTTTCCTTGCTTTCTCTGTGAATGGGACAGTAGTAGTACTACATAAATAAAGATTGGCTCTTGAGAAAAAAACTTACAGGTTGGGGTTAAAAATGTTAAGAGGGAAAAAGGTTTTACTTCCACCACTTAACATAAAATTGGGCCTGATGAAACAGTTTATCAAGGCATTGCCAAAAGAAGGAGAGTGTTTCAGATATCTTTGTGAACAGTTTCCTGGTTTATCCGAGGCAAAACTGAAGGAAGGAATCTTTGTCGGACCAGACATTAGAAAACTAATGAGAGATCCCAACTTTGAGGACAAAATGGAAACAAAAGAAAAAGAAGGATGGACATCTTTTAAATTGGTTGTTACCGGTTTTATAGGAAACAAAAATGATCCAATCTACAAGACAATCGTCGGAGGCATGCTCGACAACTTTAAGAAACTTGGTTGTAATATGAGCATTAAAGTTTATTTTCTCCACTCACATCTTGATTATTTCCCTGCAAACCTTGATGATGTAAGTGAAGAGCAGGGTGAAAGATTCCACCAAAGCATAAAGGAAATGGAAAAGAAGATAGCAAGGAAGATGGAACGTCAACATGATAGCCGACTACTGCTGGATGTTAAAAAGAGATGGTCGTTCACGAGTCCACAGCCGGAAAAGCAACAAAAGAAGCTTCGACAGCAAGAGAAAACGTATAATGACTTATAAACTTAAAGAGAAATAGAAGTGTACTGGAAACGTCGAATAGAACCTGAATTATAAATAAAAAAAATAAAATGTTATAAATTTGGAAAAATGTGAAAAATGGCTTAAATGTTGATATTATACCCAAAAATATTCCATTTTTTGTAAGAAAACCTGACGTGATAGAAAAAAACGGATTGCATTTTTGAAATCAGCGCTGAAAAGTACATAAAAGTCAGTTATCAAATTTCAAACAATTTTTTTGACCTTGTTTTTGCAGGCCTGTGTTATTAATAATTTTTTAATAGATTTCTATTTAACATTGACATATTTATTGACATAATTTAATATAAATAATAAAAAAAAATTAATTAATATATTATTTGGAAAAAAATTTCATAATATAAATATAATAAATCTTCAAAATAATTTTTCTTTTACATTTCTAATGAAATTATTTAAATTTGAAATAAATTTCAAAAAAAAAAAAAATTAATTAATTAAAAAATTAGATTAATCAATTGCCTGGCTGGATAAAAAAATGTTTCTTATAATATGTTTCAAAATATATTCTTATATTCTTTCATTAGTAAATATTAAATTAACTGTTCTTTGAATTTGGACATTACACTTATTAAGTTAAAAAAAAACTGAATATATTAGAATATACCAGTGATTCCCAAACTGTGAACCGCGAAAAATTTCCTAATACTTGAAATTTTTGGTTCTAAAAAAAACATCTTCGATTATTTTCAAAATTTTTTCAACTTGTCTCTAAAAAAAAGGGTAAACCGTTTGTCCCGGTTTGGTGTTTTCGAAATATGGTCACCCTAATTAAGGGAGCCTCTGAAAAATCTGATGTGTTATGGGAGCCGTATACCGAAAAAGTTTGGGAACCTCTGGAATATACTATTAAAATGAGAAATTTGAACCATGATAAATATTTATTTAATAGTCGTTGTTTGTTACCGATTCTTCTATTTTCAAAGCAAAACTATGAGCTACAACCTCTGAGACCACCCTATAAGTGATATTGGGCTTGTACTAATCATGAAAATGAATCAATATTATAGTAAGATTTATAGTTTTAGTAAAATGGCTTTATCTTAAAATGCTTTATTCATAGACTAAAAGATATACAATACACTGCATTATTTATTTGAATTATAATAAAAAAAATGTTAGGTAATAAACAAATTTAAATCCACAATTCAATACTAAATGTTCAATTTATTTTTTTAAAATAAATAGTTCCCATTTTTTTGCTTTGCCCATTCTAAAGTATAGAATGTTTTTATTTGATATTTTTTCTAAATATTTTGGTTTTCGTTAAAAAATTTGATTATGATTGTTTGGTTCCCTTTTTCCCAGAATTTTGTTCATAAGGGTTTGGAAATTGAAATTGATCTCATTTCACCCTTTTTAATAAATTTAATGATGGAAATTTGAGAAAAGGAATTGATAAATGGAAATGAAATCTTTAACAAAAACGACTTTATCTATCTCTCTCTCTTCTCTTTCTCCATCTCTAATTTTTATAAAATTTTACCAATAGTAGACATGTAGAAAATTACCAAATAGCTTATCGAACTATATCGTATAAAGCATTACTATTTATGATGGAACGAATAGTTTAATTTAATATTAGGGAATTAACTTTAAAGCTTCTAAAAAGTAAGGTAAGGTTTATTGTATTTTAGTTTTTAAAAGTTATCCATTCACGTTCTAACTCAAATTCCTGCCTTTTTTAATAAGAAAATTAAATTAAATTAAAATAATTGTTTAGAACTTTTTATTTTAAATATAAACTATAAAATAGATATAATACCACCCTAATAAAATTTCCGATTTTAGAAGTTCTTTTCTGATTCTTTTTTTATTTTTAATAATTGTATAATTCTTGAAAAATCTTATCTGATAGACTAAGACATGTTTCATTTTATTTTTTTTTCATGTTAATTATTCCCACTGGGAACTATAAAATATTCATTTTACTAAAAAGAACGATTTATAAAAAGCATGTAATTTATGAATCCCTCTTACATAAAGTATAACGTGGTTGTGAACAGAAATGAAGTAGAGGGGAGGGGAGTGTTTAACAAATGTATTTAAAATTTTAATGAATTGCAAAAAGGGCTGTAAAAATTATGATTCTTGTAATACTAGCACTGGATTTTAATAGGTTATGACTTCAAAGTGGTGAGGGATCACAAAAAAGAAATTATTAGAATCAATTTTAATAGATGACATAAAAATAATATCAAATTTTATCTTATTTATTAAATTTAAATCTTATAGTCGTTTTTATCATAATCGCATGATTTTCTTTATAATACTGTGGTAGAACAGCAGAAATAAAAAGAATGTAAAATAAACATTAAGTTGTCCCATCTGAAAAATCACCTCTTTGACTCTTGTTGTAATTAGCAACGCGCTCATACATGTTATAATTATAATAAATAAAAAATTTTCAATAAATACAAACGTTTTTATAATATATTTTGTTCAAAACATTTTCTTACTCTTATAATCTCCTCAATACTATTGATTTAAGTATATTTTAAAGAGATTTAGAAAAAAATATAGTTTGGTAACTATTAAATTGATATATATAATTTTTTAGTTTTTATTTATATATTTATATATATTTATCAACCCCCTCTATATTTATACCCCTATAATAGGTGTCAAATATCTCCCTCTTTATTCAATACTTTATAAAAAGTGTTACAGTGATCGGATTTAGTTCAAATATGCGCCGTTTTGTTCAATAATCTCTTTTCATCTAGACGCCAACTTCATAATACCCCCTCGTAGAAACCCCCCTCCTTATTTGCGAAGAACTCGGACAGCCACTTTTCACAAGCCTATATTGAGTCCAACTTTACACCAACAAGGGCGTTCGCCATGGACAGGAACAGATGGTAATCAGTTGGCGCTATGTCAGGGCTATATGGTGGATGCGACAAAATCTCTCATCCGACCTCCTGTAGCTTCTGACGAGTCATCAACGAAGTGTGTGGTCTGGCGTTGTCCTGGTGGAACACTACACCCTTCCTGTTGGCCAATTCTGGTCGCTTATTATATATAACTAATTACGTACTTAATTCTCCAAAATAAACTATTATTAACTATTTTATAATTTTCAAAAAATCTTTCTGGATTTTTTTTAATTCAACTTCCCCTTCTCTCTTAAAAAAATGATTGACTATAATTATCATTAAAAATAATACTTTTTAAACTTCATAAATTTTAATGCAAAATATATGACAATTATTATTGTTATTTGAGATATTTTTATCTTTCTAAATTAGTATTATTTATAATATGAAAATTAATATAGTTGTCGAGTTGATAAAGATTAATTGTTATAAATGAATGTAAAGTGAATTTCATTATGTACTTGAATATAATAGACAATTCTGTAAATAATATACTCTTTATTAGAAATAATATTAAATAATAATGATTGTAGTGTATGATGAAAATTCACTTTCCTCTTCAATAATGTAATGTTGATTAATGAAAATTGTGAACCATGAAAATAATAAAAATAACATAATAATAATATTATACAGGTCATTAAATTTTATCATCACTTAGCGTTAGGATAAAATTTAATTTTACAAAGCATAGTAATATAGAAAATATTTTTTAGTAGTTTCTTCACTTCCATCCCCCCTCCATCTTTCTCATCTACCAATTAAATTCTATAAAAAAACAATTTATACCATAAATGGGAAAAAAGGAATATTAAATAAATGTTGGTGGTTAATTTTCATCATAATATTCTAATACGAGATTTGAATTAAAATTATTTTTATCATTATATTTGATCTATAAATCAAGATATATATAGGCTACTAATTCCAGATTAACTAAGAATTCTGAATTAAAATAATGGCATTTTAAATTAAAGGATTAATGATTTTATATGTACAATATAATATATCCAAATAAATACTTATTTGATATTATTGATTTCATTAATCATATTAAATATTATTTGTAAACTTTTTGAACAGTTGGTGAGGTTGAACCATCCTGTTCAATAATTCAGCATTTTACTCCTTGAAATACATGGTTAATTGAATAAAATAATTAATTTAAAAATAAAGATATATATATATTTGTGATATAATCTTTTTTGATTTATTTATATATAAATTTTCCTATTTTCGGATGTCTTTATTTATTAAAATATTCGATCAATATTTTAGTTCAATATGAATAATAATTTAATTTACATTCTGAAAGAGATAAAATGAATTCTGGATATTACTCAGATACTACTAGATTTAATGCTTGGAAATTAATATTTAAGGACTTTTTATTCATATATAATCTAAAATACGATTCGTTTTTAAATTGAAAAAGTGTCGGAATTTTTTTTTCCAATAAAATAAAAACAATATCGTGTTATCTTGGTGTTAATTTCTATGTTAAAAAATGAGTCTCGATTTGTTAAACGTTTGTTTTGGTGTTAATAAAGTCAATTAAAACATGCCTGGGAGCCTCTATAGTCAAATCATAAATCAAGTTTTAAAAATGTTCAGCAAATGCAGCATCCTCCCCTTTACCCCCTCTTTTTTCCTCCCCCTCCCACTGATGGTTGGTTTGGTTTAGTTTGGTTGACGACGATAGATGGGTAATGGGATGAGTGTGAGTGAAGTGAATGGGGAGAGGGGGGGGGGTGTATATCGGTGACCGGCTTTGCGACAAATGATGTCCTGTCGCAAAATGTCCAATACTAATTGGCGAATGGAATCATTGCCGGTTCATCTTTCGAGCGAGGCAAGCCCTTCAGGCCACCACCGACAAACACCCCTCCACCCCCACTCGACAAGCCATTATCAAATGGAAATTATTTCCAGAGATGATTCATTAAAAGGCTCAATAACATATATATATATATATATTCGTTTTGCAAATTATCCCATCATCAAAACTACTTCATTTAAGTAATTTTATTAAGTATTGTAACTTAATTTTTTGTGATTATCAGTATTTATTTAAATAAATCTTAAAAATTATATTTAATGTATTAGAACGAAGTTGAAGAATTGAGAGAAATACCGAATAATATATGTTATAAGTGCAATAATTAAATTATCTATAAATAAAATAAATACCTATACTTTATTATCAATATCGGTGTTAAATCACATCCTCATTGTCCCGGGTTCAAGTCCCGGGCCTGGCAAAGAAATTTCTCTTGCTGGAGTCTATGGAGAGGATTCAACCCAACCTCCGGAATCAAAATTAGGAAGCTACTTGATAAAAATGTATTGCCTCTGATGAAGAAAATCAAGGTAAAGTTTGATAAGGCACGATCTACTGATCATAGGATACCTAACCGAACAAAACCGACTTCATAGGCGCTGTCTTTGCATAGGATGTACAAAATTCATATTTTATTATCAATACTACTAATCAGGGTCGGTCTGTCTGTTTGTCCGTCTCATGGGACACATAATCGTTATTTAAAAAATTACTTTAATATAAGGTGGCTTTATAAAACATACTTTTATGGATATTATTATTAATAATAATATACTAGTATATTCTACATATTCATATAAACTGTAAAACCTATAATTAGAGTAAGTTAAACATATATTTGTCTGTCCATATCAAATGAAGTTAAAATACTTAACAACGTCTGAAGATAACAATGTTTTTTTTTAAATATATTATTATTATTATTATTATACATTACTTTAGTAAAATTTTATTAAAAAAGAAACTTGTCTATAAAATTACATAAGTATTAATAAATTATTAGAAGCATTCCTGATATAGTAAACCTGTATTTTTTTACTTATCAAATAAGTTAACCTTTAATTTGTTTCGAAAAAGAAAATTGAGTGGAAAATTAATCTAATTTTGAAAAAGTACATTTATAAATAAAACGAAGCATACATTTCATGAGGCATTCTAGTGATTAAAAAAAAATTATAAATTAAAATATTTCAAAATTGTCCATACAGAAATAACACTAAGATCCAAACATTCAGAGAATACAGAGGACTGTTTAAGACTGAAGGCGTCCGAATTGTTCAACTTTTTTATGTTGAAAATTCATTGAGACAAATTATTTCACATAAAGCATTTTATTTTATGCTATCATCATCATCATCATGACTAAATGACTTTCATAACAATCTAATGTCATTTATTTTTCCTCCCCTCCTCCATTCCCTTATTTCATTAATATTATTATTATTTTCATTATTATTATTTAAATAGCTTTTTGTTAACTTGAACAAATGATAGATAATGATGAAATTATAATAAATTTAATGGGGTGCATAAAAATTTATTAATAAAACTTTATTAAACGATTGAATGTGAAAATGATTTTGACATGTGGTTAATCATAATGAAAAATTAAAAATCATTTATTAAATAGATTTCAGGTATGACATTCACAATTATTCACCTCAGAATTTGAATATATATAGAATATAAAGAGAGAAAAAAAAAGTTGATATATTATATATAAGCTACCTTCACCAAACTTTATGAATATTTATTTCCTCTGTTCTAATACTGATATATAATTAAAGTTAGATTCATCTCAATAAAAGGATCATTTAATTAGAGTAATTATAATAAAATATATTTTTAAAATCTATTTTTACTTTTATAGAATTGGTAAAGCCTCTAAATTAATTTAATATCTATTATCATTGTGTAGAGGTTTCTTGAAAAATATATCCTTTAATATCGATTTATTATAAAATTTATTTACATAAAATATTTTCAACGGTTACTTATATTTTTCATCTTTATATATAATTTCCGTCGTATGTAAGGATGGTCTGTGTATTCATTATGAAGTTAGTTACAAATAGTCAAAATGTAACATTATGAAGTTAGTTACAAATAGTCAAAATTAATTGAATTTGTAACTTACTTCATTTTTTTAATTTTGTTATGTTAAATTAAATTAAATAAGTATCAAATAAAAAAAATAAAAAAATTATTATGATGATTTGAATAAAGTTAATAATTTTATATTTAAACATTGTGTTTTGTAAATATTTGAAACAAAATTTCCTATAAATTATTATTATTATTATTATTTTGTTTAACAGACTAATATATATTAAATATTTAAATTTATCAAAAATGGATCCAAATGAGAAAGGATTGTTATTGGTCTGTGATTGAAACGTACTGAGTATATGCGTGAATATAGAAGAAAAAAGCTTGTTGTTGTTACTAAAAAATATTGTTTTCAAAGAACTTTTTAATTAAATGTTGTAAACCATGATAAATTAAGTTTAAACTGAAATTGCAAACACTGTTTGCAACGGGTTCGCCTAGTATAATAATAATTACAATATAGATATATATCGGTTTTTTCTAAACAAAATGAATTTTATTCAGTCTATTATGTTCGATACCTTTTGACATTTTTCTGGTAACTTCATAATCCCACTCTTATAACATTTGTGGTTCTTATCAGCGAATTGTGAGAGTGTAAATAACTAAAAAGATAATAAATGAATAAATAAAACAGTTTATGTCAAAACAAGCAATTCTTCCAAATGTACCGATTTAAGATAAATATTCACAACAATAATAATCCAAAAACATTTACATTACAATTTTACATTCGTTAATGCTTATATTTTTCTTATACTCTTCCAATTTTATTGTAAAATCTGTAATATTTATAAACAAACCCCTATCGATTTACCAATTCCAATATCCACCTTGGTGATCCTTATACCAAAAGATTTGATTGTGAATGCAAAAATCGGAATCTTTTATAGATATATACACCCTAAAACATTTATTAGTGAAATAAACTGAATTTACGATATATTTTTCAAAAGCAGCTTCTGATGTATAAAAATAATGATAGGAATTTTCTTTCACCCTTAGTTTAAGTATTTATTTATTTTTTTCTTTCTAAAATCATATATATATATATAGTCTGCCAATTTTAAAAATGACCTATAGTAACATATATGTAAATAATATATATTTAAATATATATCATATCAAAAAACATTTATTGCATTGGAAAATATAAACTCAATTATCCAAAAGCGATATTGTTTGCTTCATTCATAGCCATCTTGTTTTTCCAAATTTGATTCTGTGTTTATTTATTTATTTTATATAAGAAATAAATAGTACAATTTGATATGAATATATATATATATATTCAACTCTCTTCCATCACCTCCCTTATCGGTATTCATATGTATTTATCAATTGTATAAACAAAGATTTGAATGTTAAATATTTGAAAACATTTCCTTAAAATAATATTTATTTATTTATCTAAAACCTTATTAATAATTTATGTGGGAGTTGAAATTGAGGTCAAGGGATGTTGGCGACAAGGGTGTTTCAAACTCCTCACTCCACTTCCTTGTACCTGGTTGTAAAATGTAACCTAGGGTAGCAGAGGAATTTTACCACGGAATGCCGAACCACTGATCAGGCCTTGGTGGCGGCCAGGAAAAAGTCTTCCATCCCCCTTCTCCCCCACAACCGATGCTTCAGTAGGGGGCGGGATTAATATATAAATTGGAACGATAACCCCGCAAGGGACTCTACTCGTTTGGGACGATTCGTTTTGGATGCTAGTTAGATGCTTGATTGTTCGGTCGCTTGACTATGATGATGAGAGTGTGTATTCATATATTTACTGTAAATAACCATTTTATAGAAAAACCCAAACAAGAAATGTTGTTGCTCTATCGAGATAATTTACCCCTACACAACGATCCAACCCCTTCCAAACCCCTACATTTATTTATTAAAAAAATTCATTGATGGGTGAAAGAAAATAAATAATATAATAAAACTAAATTATATTTTTAAGTTATTAGGATTAGCTCAAACAAGCCATTTTAAACTTGAATTCTATATTAAATACTTTTTCGATTTCATGTTATATTCATAAGTTCAATTTTTTGTGAACTTGTTGAGGTTTTGCTCACTCGTTCTAAAATCCCGAAGCTTAGGACCGTATTATTTTAATTAATCTTTTAATAATTTAATTAATGTTAATTACATATATATATATATATATATATGTACATTGCTTAGAATTTAAAAGTTTTTACGTATCTTACAGACAAACGTGAAAAAGTCAAGAACATTTAAAATTTTAAATACTAATCAATGTGAAAACCAAAGCTTTTTTATATTTTTAGAAAAACATATTTTTATGAGATAAAGAAAAGTAAATAAATAAGATGTTTTTATTGATGTAACCCCCACTTTCTCTCTCTCTCTCTTGTGTATCGAATTCAACTTATATAAGAGATAATAACCTAGGATCATAGATAGGATTTAGTGATTGATAACGTTGATAGTAACAGAGATGAAAAGATTTTAGAGCTTATTTTATGGTTAAGATTAAAGAATAAATTGTATAGTATCCTGATGTATATATATATCAGAAAATAAAATAATCTAGAAATGAAATCAGTCAGATGAATTCAAAATTATCAAGATTAAATTTTAAAGATAAGTCACATGTACGTTATAAAATAAGCACTAATGAAGATAAAACAATATTTATATTTTAACCACAATTAATAAATAATAATAATAATCTATCTATTATATATATATGAGCAATTATAGGATTATGTGTAGTATAGAGCTTTATTTACTTTTTAAAATTAACGTTTTAAAGGATTGCTAAAAAATCGATCCATCGTTGTTCCATTAATTTTTATCTTAATTCAACCAATTAATCAACAGGTGTCAATAAAAGACTAAGTATCAAAATTAAAAACACTGTATGACTCAAGTTGCTTATTATTTAACTTTAGAAAACTATTATATACATATATTAAATATTGGACTATTAGATTATAATATTTTTAAGTTAAGTTGGCAAATCTGCTAGAGTCAAATTTCTGTTTTAAATCAAAAATAATACCAACTTTTCATAGATAAATATAATCTATCTACAAAATTTAATTTCACTTAGATATACTATTAGAACATTCACAAATATGTTTTATTATTATCTCAATGTTTCTTTATTAAAAATATATTAAGGTTACTTCACTCGCAGATTGAAATTTTCTTGTTATATTATTTTTTTTCCAATTTTATTATTTATGACTAAATTAATTCCGTCCTCTTTTTCTTAAGCTTCTTCTTATTCTTTTTCTTCTCTCATCCACTTAAGTTTTAAAACAAACGATCAAGAAAAGTTATAAAAATAATTTCGTTATAAAACAAATTCTATTTTTTATTATTAAATATTTTATTTTTATGGTGAAATATTCAAAATAAGAGCACATAAAACAAAAAAAAGGATAATTTTATCTTATTTCATTCTAAAAGACCTTTTTATATGGTTATAATTTTCTAACAGAATGGAATATAAATCTATTTATGAATAAGGGGTGGGGGTTGGTGTGAGTTAGGCGGAGTTTATTTTCCAAAAAAGAGATTGTTGTTGGAGGAGGGGGGGGAGGGTTATGAAAAACACAGAAAGACAAAAGTCGAAATGACTGTATTTACTTTCTATGTCCTTTCTTTCTCTCTTTCTCTCTACCCTGAAATTTCTTATTTAAGATCGTAATAAGAAGCCCTTCTTTTTTGCACAGTTAAATGTTTTCTAAGTATATGAATTGCCAAAAAAATAGTTTACCTAATCCTATCCTTGTTTATATATATATATATATTATTCTCATTTTATTAGTGAGGGAAGAAATAAATTTCATTCTCACCTCGCAATTAGATATAAATTGGAAAATAATTTCAGAATAAATACTTTTATAGTGTTTGTATCTTTCAAAATTTAATAAAAATTTCAAAGAAACATAAACATTGTTTCTATTTAAAAATATATATAGAAAGATAAATATGTTGTACGAGGTCTGTTCAAAAGAAAAAGTGAATTTTAAATTTTCGTAGGCTGTGTACACTCAAATTATTATTATATTATCGAATTATTTTTTTTATTATGTTGGTACATATATGTTACTTATATGTTGACATTATCATCCATTTTGGATTAGTTTGTTTTTGACAAATGAAAAAGTTGGTCACGTTTTTGTGTGTTCTTCGATTTTTTACTTAAAAGAAATGGATCAAAGAATCTTGAATCTGTATTAAATTTAGTGTTAAAAATGGAAGAAAGTGCTCCAACGCACTGTTTTCTTCGATTACAATGGCTTAGTGGATCTTGAATTCTTCCTAACATATCATCTATTATAATTTCTCTTTTTATTATTTATATTGCCCGGAATTTTGATTAACTCGATTGAAAAAAATAATATTTCTTTTATCATGAAAAAGCTTCTAATAAAAAACAAAAACTTATTACTAATTATTTTGTTACGAAATATGGTATGTGAGATGAATGTGATTTTATGAAATATTGTTATGTACTTATTATATATTTTAAAGTATATATCATAATTTCATTTTAAGATCTCTGTGGCTCTATGGAACTCAGAAGTTCTTGGCCGCAGAAACATCATTTCTCCAAGTGTCCCTATCCTGAGTCACAACCATCCAACTCCCACTTTCTCCCATCTCTCATACGTTCCTTCCTAAATTGTCCACTCGCCGCGTCCTCGGTCTTCCAAGCGGATGTTTCCCAATCGGTCTACACACCAATATATTCATTTTAACATATATTTTCTTTATTTAAAATTTGATATAAATTTTTTTAAGCATATGAAATTCTATAAATTATTAAAAATAAATCTTTCAATAGTGTATGTAAAGCTTGGGAGATATAGTCGATTAAAAAATGAAGATTAATTTATTAGTTTGGCTCTTACATTGATTATTATTATTATTTATTATTTGCGTTTGGACCATCTAGGATCACGCAAAGCTCCCATATACAAGGGTATTGATATTAACTGTGCCCATATATGAATGTTAGGTGTTAACTTCATTTTTCTTTTTTTGTGTGCTCGTGAAGATCCGGTGTTATTCTCATCACGAACCATTGTTGCTTATGGATGCTTGTTTTTGAAGTAGTCCTGCTGGTGCAGAGTTGTATAGAACCAGGGCTTGTCAGTTCCTGGAGCCGGAGGCAGCTGGTGTTAAATTGAATTTATTAGAAAAATCCGTTCTTGGTTAGAATCGAACCGAATCCGACTTCTTGTGTAGAAGGTTGCCACACTACACTCTCGGCCAAGCCATCTCCATTGATTATTATTATTATTATTATTATTATTTATTTTATTTATTTCTCAAATGTATACAGCCGCATTTGGCATTACATAACAATTTAAAATATTGCAAACATAACAATTTTTGAAAACCTAACAATTTTTTTCTTCAAGTTCATCAATCAACTTCTGTGATGTTGTTTTCTTCCTCGGAGCGTATCTTCTCATTCGGTATCTCGATACAATCATCCACCAGAAAACCCTCTTCATACACTCCAAACAAAACTATCAGAGCACCAACACACAAAAACCACCACCACCAAAGAAACAAGACCAACACACACCAACAAATTCCAACCCCGAGCAACGACCGCTACCCATAATCAATTAGTCTCGTCTTCGAACATTGATTATTATTAATATTATTATTATTAATATTAATTTTTTTAAATTCAATGATGGTGATTTCAATCGCCCTGATAAATTTCATATACATAATTTTCTCTCTCTCTGTATATATATATATATATATATATATATATATATATATGTAATTACTCTTTCTGATTTAATTAAATTTGTACGAAATTCTTGTATTGTGTATTTTAAATTAACGAACGCTTGGATGGACTATAACGGCCATTCATTTGGAATAACGACAAATGACAAAATTGTTTGTCTCCGTGTATTTTCATCGAATTATTTCCTTCTATTTATTTATAAAGCAACTATAGAGACAATATTGAAAATATCAAGTATAAATAAATATCAAACAAAATATGAATTCCAGCGGAAAATAAATGAATACCAAGGATTAATGTTAGATTTTAATTATTAATTTTTCTGCTTATTTTGCATTATTAGTTTTATGATAGTCTTAAATAATCGGAATGATGTTTCAAAAAGCTGATTTAATATTTATCCTTTTTTTACCGGCCGGCGATAACGGTATTGTTTTTACACCAAATTTCACATGTGAAGATTTTTACATATCTCCACGAATCATGCATTTTGTTAACAGAAAAAAAGTATTTTTAGCATGATGTCTGTCCGTACTTCCGTCTGTCCAAAACTTGTCCGTATAGACGTGTATAGATTAAACGGCTCAACGGATTTTGATAAAATTTTGTAGATTTACTTAATGTAACAGAAGCATGAATTCATCAACTTTTGGTGTATATCCGGAAACTGGAAGTGGTAGTTTACAAAGTATTAATTTTATATTCATTGTCGGAAAATATTTCAGTTAAAATATAGTAGTAATTATTAATTGAGTAATTAAACTAAAAATAAAAACCAAGATAATATAATAAAGTCATTTTAATTCATGTTTTAAAAATATTTTTTTTTATTCTTTATATATATAATGTTTGGAAATTAATTTATTTCAAATCGTCGGCCGGTTCTGTGCCTGGCCACAGCTCATTTTTATTTTAAGTGTCATGATGATTATAAGGGAGGAAAGATAATGCATTTATTATTTTATTCTTTTAATTTATTCTGAAGTTAATAATAAATATCTAAGAACTTATATTTAAAATCTCTTTTCATTATATAATATTTTAAAATGGTGATATAAATCTAGGAACAATTTTGTTTTTAGGATAACCAATTGAAAAACTACTGGTGTATAGTTTATTGATAATATAAAAGTTAGGAGAGGTTAGGAATTGGATGGAGGTGGCTCATGGTAAGAATAAATAAAAATAATCAATAAATATATTTAAGGGTTTGATACGATAATATTATTTAAGTCTATAAAACATATACAATGAGGATTTAAGTAAAGGGTGTTTTTTTTCGAGGTATAGAACTTTAAGTTGGCATTACTGTTCAAGTTGACGACCGATTTAACAGCTGTCAAGTGATTTATTCTCAGTTTGGTTTGGCAATTCATCATGAATAGACTCACGCCTGAACAACGCTTGCAAATAGTGCAATTTTATTTCGAAAATAATGGTTCTGTGCGGAATACGTATCGTGCACTACGTCCATTTTATCGTCGACAAAATCGTCCATCCGAGCAGTTAATTCGATTAATCATGGAACATTTTCGCACCACGTTTAATCTTATTGATAACTTGCATCCCCCCAGAGACGCCGTACGGTGCTTACAGAAGAAGCTATTGCTACTGTAGAGCGTAGCATTGAGGAAGACGTTTGGTGACCCCCTACTTTCACGTTTTGGACCTGTGAATTGGCCTCCAAGATCTTGTGATTTAACACCGCTAGACTACTTTCTGTGGGGTTATGTAAAGTCATTGGTCTATGCGGATAAGCCACAAACGCTTGACCATTCGCCGTGTTATTGCCGATATGTTGGAAAAAGTTATCGAAAATTGGACGTCCAGATTGGACTACATCCGAACCAGCCGTGGCGGTCCTGTGCCAGAAATCATATATAAAATGTAATGCCACAAGATTATCTTTCGTATAAATAAAATTCATGTCAATCGTATAATCCATCGTTGTTTTATTGCAATTTAAAGTTCTATACCTCTAAAAGAAACACCCTTTATTTATGGTAAGATAAGATAAGACAAATAATGTATTATAATCGACATAACCAAATCTGAGTCTATTAATGCCAACACAATATTCTTCCCAGCGCCTCTGTGTACCAAGTACTAATTGTTTTATAAAGTCATAATTAAGATTACTATCTTTTCTAAAAGATATTAAATATTTAATTATTTGATTATGATATTGGTTGAAGAAATACTTTTTGAAATTATTTTTGCAGTGTTAAAGATAGAAATAGATATTTATCAATCGTGAGGTCGTTCGTTGTCAATCATTGTAGATAATAGAATACATCAGTTGAAATTAAATCCAATCATTTATAAAATCCTACTTTTGTTATATGTATTAGAATAATTCATTGAACGATTGAATTCTCTCCTGGTGATATTTCATCTGTTATCATACCTGAATTTGAATTCACCCTCAGCTACCTATAGATAATCAAGTATTGAGAGAGAGAGAGAGCGTGGAGCAAAATAGCATCACACCGAGCATTTACTAAAGATTAATTGCAACCTGTTTATTATTTGTTATCGTTGTGTTATCATATGGGCTCAACTCTCATACTCACTAACTCAAAATATAGATATTTATATATACCTATATTAGGTTTGTTTTGGATTTTTTTCCCCTTTTTTAATTTGAACAATAAAATTGAATCAAATCTATATTTTTTATTTCTCCGGTTAGTAGTTAGTACCACTCATTGTATTTTATGGACCTGATTAGATCATAACAGATGTTAACAGAAGAAATTAAATGCTTATATTTATTTTGGCATTTTGTTATTGGAATTATACATAATTGCATATCTATTTATTGCATATAATTATTATTTTATATAGGTATAGATGAACTATATTTTTTGGTAAACAAATTATTTCTTTAATTGTTATTCATTTTAAAATATTTAAATTAAAGAATATCTTATTTCTTCAATTCATTGAATATTATCTAATAATATTATTAAAATAATTTAAAATGAGAATTATTAGAATAATTTTTTTTTTTTTTAAATACTTTGGAAAATTATAATAACATTTTATTAGGTTTAATGATCGCGAGAAGAAATTAAAAGATTAAGACGACATTTGTATATAATAACTTGACCTGTAGCCAGGACCGAACCGACCGACGGTTTGAAGTAAATTAATTTCCAGCTACAGAAACAATTTCAAATAATTTTAATATATCTATTAATGTAATAAAAAACAGACATGGATAGAACATAAATATTTTTAATTTTATTTTATTTACAAAATATATGTAAGACCAGGATGTGACGTCATGAATGGCTGGATGACGTCATATAATTTTAAATTAAGAAGAAACTAATAAAGATTATTTTTCTCGAGGGTAAAACCAATACAAAGTGCATAATTCATGGTCATATGTAAAAAATCTCATGTGAAATTTGGTGTGAAAATAACCCTTTCCTTCCTATCGTCGATCGCTAATACTACCACTTCTGGTTTCCGGATACAAACCAAAAGTTGATCAATTCATCATACTGATGCATTAAATAAATATTCATCAAAATCCGTTGAGGCGTTCAAGCTGTACAAATCTACGGACGGACGGACAGACACCATGCTAAAAATACTTTTTTCTGTTAAGAAAATGCTTGATTCGTGGAGATATGTAAAAATCTCCATATGTGAAATTTGGTGTGAAAACAATACCTCCCTTAATATCGTCGGTCGGTAAAAATTTATATTTACATATATTTATATTTATATAGATGATATTGAAGAGTACATAGATTTTTTATTTCTTTATCAGTATAAAATTATTTGAATTATTCATGTAAAATGGTAAATATAACTTTAAATTTTTACAAAAAATATAAGGAAGATAAATGATAGATAGGGTTGTTGTTGATGATTTTCTTCATTCATCCTTTTGTTTAAAGGAAAGTGTTTTTGTGACGGGTGCAGGATTCACTGTTTTGTTTGTTTCACTAACAAAACCACCCTCTTCTCCCTTACGCTCACCCCCACAATTAACTGTCAGTCGGTCATGCACTGTCGCGCCGATAAACACCCTTTATCTTTAAGGTTTCAAGCTTGGATGTTGGGTGATTAATAACGATAGGAAGGAAAGGAACTTGTCTTTCGTAGTCCATCCGCTTAAAGATGCAAATTCACCAACCTTTTGAATATCATAGAGAATGATTGTCTTGTGATTTATTATTAAAATACACTCTTAAATGGATTGCAATTATCAACATTTGCCTTCCTAATTATATTTATCATTCATTCATTTCGTGTGTCCGTTTTAAATGAGCATATTTTTATTTTATTTTTTTTTTCTAAATATATTGCAACATGAGTCACCCTAGGGGGCTATTTTCTAACTACAATAGACTCTAAATAGTTCCTGAATAATAGATAGCATAGGGCTTTATTAAACAAATCAACGTAAACAACAACAACAAAAACAGCGATTTATTTAAAAAAAAAACAAAAGCATATTTTAACGATAATTTTTTTTTTACATTAGAATACCTTAAGGGGGTTATGTTAAAATTGAATATAATTAATTAATTTTATCCAAAAAGCAAAAAAAAAAAAATGATTTAATATTTTCAAAATTTCATTTGAATAGAGAGGTGATAAATAAAAAAAGGGTATTCTAAATACAAAATGACATGTTTCAGATTGTTTATGGTTTTTAATTTTGTTCTAGTCTTGATTATATCATTTAGAGAATTGTTTTTTGGAAAATAAGATATATATATATATATATTTATATATAGATGCCTTCGCATAAATCAGTTATAGAGATCTTCCACCACCATTTTTATAGTAAGATTTGTCGTTTGCCTTAAAAGATACCTAAGTTTCACCAATTACTTCTTCATCGGACCTAAAGTGACCCAGTGAGAATTCTCTATGTCATAGGTTCTTAAACTTATGTACTCCACGGACCCCCACTTGAAAAAATTTTTTTTGACGGACCCCCATCACAACTTTAGGTACTTTACGTCATTTTATTAATTAATTTCTGGCTTACGATCTCATAAGGACAAGGATATATGATGAATATTTCTAACAGTGATTGGTGAATAACGATTTTTTTGCATATTGTAGAACACATTTTATTAGAAATTATAATATTGAAGAAAGAAAATACAAACATTGTCATAGCAACAAATCTCACAAATTATAATGGGTACTTACATTAAATTCATATAAATATTTTATAATTTTTTTCAGAAAATATTAAATAAGAAATATTTTAAAAAATAACTGCATCTATCTCATTAAATATAACTTACATATTTAATGAGATGTATGCAGTTGTTTTCTTGAAACAAGAATCTCAATATCTGGCTTAATATTGGAAACTTTTAATCTAAGATCCGGCTCTACATTTAATTTGTTTCTATATTTAGACTTAATATAAAATAGTACCGAAAAAGCTTGTTCGCATAAATATGTTGTGCAGAATGGAATCAAGTGTTGAAGTGCTTTATTTGCAAGCGCAGGATAATCTGACCTGAGAAGTAACCAAAAGTTGCTCAATTCAGTTTTGTTAAATTTTAGTTTATAAGTTGTATCACATGATAATTCCAGGTGCAGATAAATGTTTAGCATTTGTAATTTCCATATTAAATGGATCTCTGATCCAGTTATTGCAAGGATCAGGAGTAGAAAAATACTTCCTGAAGTTGCTTTTCAAAGTAATTAAATGTTCAACAAATAATTGACGCGTTTGATTAAGCAATTTTTCACTGGAGCTTTCTATGGAATCATTGAGAGTTGGAAAAGACTCATATACACCGTTCTGGATGCGTTTCGACCACAAGTCGATTTTTTTAATCATTGCTTCTATTTTATCTTCAACTTTAAATATATTTACAACAGTACCTTGCAGGCTCAAATTAAGTTCGTTCAATTTTGTAAAAATATCAGTCAAGTAAGCCACCTTAGCTAACCAGATAAAATCATTGAAACATTCGGTCAGTTCAAAATGCGCATCTATTAAAAACAATCGTATTTCATCTCGAAGCTCAAAAAGGCGAATGAGTACTTTCCCGCGGGACAACCAACGTACATCTGTATGTAATAATAAATGTGTATGTTGACTACCCATTTCCTCACACAAAATTTTAAAAACTCTGGAATTAAGTGGACGAGCCTTAATGAAATTGACAATTTTAACTACTTCGTCTAATGTTCTTTTCAAATCTGGTGACATATTTTTGGCTGCTAATGATTCTCTGTGAATGCAGCAATGATTCCAAACAACCTGAGGCGCAACATTTTTAATAAGAGCAATCAATCCAGTTCTTGTACCTGACATTGCACGAGCACCATCAGTGCAAATTCCAACACATTTTGGCCACTCTATTTCATTTTCGGTTATAAAATTATTCAAACTGTTAAATATGTCATTAGCTGTCGTTCGTGAAGGTAGTGAATCACAAAACAATACATCTTCTTGTATTTGATTTTCAAACTCATATCTAATGAAAGCTAACAAATTGGCATTATTAGTGACATCAGTACTTTCATCCAATTGTAATGAGTAATAGTGACTTTTGCGCACTCTCGATATTAATTCTTCTTTTATATTACATGACATGTCTTCAATCCTATTCTTAACCGTATCATTTGATAATGAAATCAAATTTATATCGTTTGATGCTTTAGTTCCTAACATTATATTTGTAATTACTTTTGTAGCAGGAAGAATTAATTGCTCTGCTATATTATGCGGCTTTCCTGCTTTAGCAATAAGTAGAGCTACTTCATATGATGCCATTACTGCTTTCTTACTCATACCACCAGATCCCGTCTTTACCATCAATTTCTGACTTGAATTAAGTTCTTCTTTTTTCATTTTAAAAAATTCGATAGACTTACTAACATGCTCGCTGTGCTTTGTTTGTAAATGACGTCTGAGATTAGCAGGTTTCATACTTTCATTGGATAAACTTTCCTGACATAGAACGCAGACTGGTCTTTCCACATCATTGTTGCAAATATAAGTAAATCCAAATGATAAATAATCATCCGAATATTTTCTAGTTTTGCGTTTCTTGGTAGAGTTTGCTGTTGATGCCTCATCATCTGATTCTTTCCGTTTCTGTGTTGAACCAGTTTGTAGCCAACGATCCATTTTATGGAGTAATTTATTAACATTGAACTACAATAATATAAATATAATATAAATATAATATAAATATAACGAATTATTATTTACTAGCTATGTTTTAATATGATTTTAAATGAATGTTTTAATATCATTTTAAATGAATGTTTTAAATCATTTTAATAAATGTTTTAAATCATTTTAAATAAATGATTTAATATCATTTTAAATGAATATTAATTTATATAATAAATATATTTCGTAATTTGATTCTAAAATATTATTAATTTCGTAATTTGATTCTAAAATATTATTAATTTCGTAATTTGATTCTAAAATATTATTAATTTCGTAATTTGATTCTAAAATATTATTAAAATAAATATTTTTTATTCATAAAACTAACTTATACTTACTCTCAAAAACAGCCTTTCTGGGAAATTGCAAAATGTGTTTAGTGTTTTTATAAAATAATGATCATGCAAATTACACTAAAAATTAAAAAAAATTATTAGCTATAATAAACTATTATTAGCTATAATTTAATTATAATTAATTAAATTAATAAAAATAATTTAAAGATACAACTCGTTGAGAAATGAACTTATAATTAACATTAATAAAAATAATTTAAAGATACAACTCGTTGAGAAATGAACTTATAATTAACATTTGCTTTAAAACTGTTTAAAACCCCAGAGTGGACGCTGACAATTTGGGTTTTTCCGGGTAAGACTGTCCCCTCCCCTGGTTTTCCCCAATAACAAAGTGAAAGAAAATTCCCTTATATGCCTCCCCTTCCGAGCCCCTAAGAGGGGTTATTTTAAAGGAACAATCGAAAAATGATTTTAAGTGAATGAATGGATGAAAATTCAAATTTTATATATAGTTTTTTATATATGTTTATTTATTCACAAAAAATTAATTGACATAATTATCAATTTAATAAAATAAAATAGTATTATTAATAGTATTAAATTATAGCCGTAATTCTCTAGGAGGATATAGTTACACAATGAACTTTAAATATTTATATATGTATATATTTTTACGATGATTTTTTTCCGAGGACCGCGGACCCCCAGTAAAGGCTTCGCGGACCCCCAGGGGTCCGCGGACCACAGTTTAAGAACCACTGCTCTATGAAATTTAAAACAAGAAAATAATCGCTGGCCGCCGAGTCTAAGGAATACGTTGAAAGAAAATCAATTAATAGCCCTACTCTTGCTATTTTGCTATCATTTTCATCGGTTTGCTTGGTCTAACAACAATTTTTTATTTTTCAAATGTGCTCATTTCTTTTCTTAACAATTTCGTTCTTCAATCGTTCGTGCTCGATTAAGAAGATAACATTTAACAATAAAGTTTACACTGTATTTTTCCTCATTAAAAACAATAATTTATCTACAAGGTTATGTGGACAAAAATAAAAGTTGCTTCGTTAAAATTATCTATCTCGCAAACTAATCTATCTTATGATCGCTGTCAGAAATTGACATATATAATTTAAAAGATGACTCGAGATACATTCGAGATTTCATCTTTCATGCTAAAGACTTGATGAATGGTCCATTTCATATATGTGTTCGTTTAGGTTTCCGTCAAAGTTTGAACGGTTTCGAGAGAAAGAAATAATTTCATATATATATATATACGATACGATATATATATTTCAATTTTTTGTTTGTTTTATTTTTCAAAATTCAAGATAGCTGAGACCTGTACGATGTCAGCTGAACGTGTGCGAAATATTTTGCAAAACCATTTGAATATGGAAAGCTGTGTGCAACGTGGGTGCCGCATTTCCTAACGTTAGACCAAAAATTGCTTCGAAAAACCATTTCTAACGACAATTTGGCGCTGTAGGCGTAATCCAAACGAATTTTTGCGTCGATTCATAACTGTTGATGAGACTTAAATTAAATTAAATCCAATTTAATTAATTAATTAAATTAATTAGAACACCGTTATGGGAAATGTATCAGTGTTGATGGAGATTATGTTGAAAAATATGGCAAAAAAAATTGAAAAACATCGTTTTTCTTGGTCAGGTCGGAAACTTTTCAGACCACAATCGTATATTGATAATCGAAGATATGTTAGATATGTTATTTAATGTCCTCATATTGTTAATAATAGTAAAAGATGAATAAATATTAAATATGAACGAAATTAAAAATGAAAAATTGAAAATTGCAAAAAAAAAAAAGTATATAGGTTAGTGTAAATGTGATGTGCTCACATTATATTTATTTTTCTTTACGATTACACAAAATTAATTATGTATCTATTTTTACTATTTTTTCTAACTAATACATTTTTTTAATCACTTACCTTTAATAAATATCTTTATTTAAAAACCTATCCTTAATTTCTAAGAATATTATATTCTAGATAATATGTGTTTATTTATATTTTAAATCAAACATTTCAATTTTTTTTTTATTTTTAAATTTTTTTTAATTTTATATTATATAAAAACAAATATTCTCTATAAAAATATTTTTATTTATTTTTATATATTTTAAAATTTTAGAAAAATGGCTACAGGAATTACACCTGTTCAAGATAGTGCGTTGGATGAAGAATTGGAAAGAATTGCCAATCATAAGGGATATTTATTAATAATTTTCCTTTTGGTCAGTACACCAGGATTATTCAATACATGGCATACGTCTAACTATGTATTTTTTGCATCCGCACCGGCATTTTATTGTAAGAATGATGCTTTGTCTAGAACAACTTGGACTCATGAACAGAAGAAAGATATTTTAATGCCTCCAATTCCACCAGAGTGAGTATATTTTATATATATATATATATATTAAAATTACCTATACAAAATCTTAAATTTAAAAAATATTTTCATACGGTCAGCTAATTTTCTCTTCAGACTATGAACAATAATAAATACAATTAATTATAAATTCCAAACTAAAAAATACTTAACTAAGAATTCCTTATTTGGGCTCAATTTATATTTATAATATATTTCCATAATCATTTAGATAAAACGTATATATTTGTTTTCAAATTTAACAATATATATTTAATAATTATCGTAAATTATTGGAAAAATTGGTATATTTGTATTGTTGCATTTCATAATATTCAATTTTTAAATTTTTAAATTTTTTGGATCTAAATCATATTCCAAATTTTAACCTTATACAATATTTGTTGCTTAAAAAAATATATTTTATGTTTATAGCTCCCCATTTGATATTAAATTATTATTATCATTAGTTTTTTCCAATTATCAATTAATATCATAAATGAATGTAGTGAAATGCAATTGTATAGGAAATTTATGTATATTTAAAAAAAAAAAACAATTTAATTTATATTTTCTTTTGTATTCAGATCAGCTGCAAGGGGCTCATGTGAATATTACGATTTAGATTATGAATCATTGAGTCAAGGTACTTATGAAGCTGCAAAACAATCTGTTGACGCTATGGCAGATAAAAAGATAAAAGAATGTAGTACAGTTGAATTTTTAGATACGACTACAAATATTACATCAGTCGTCGAAGAGGTGAAAAATATTTTTATTTTATTGATTTTTCACATCTAACTGTTATTTAATTTTTCTTCAATTTTTATTCATTCAAATTTTACGGAATATCGATAATTTTTTGCTACATAATAATTTAGCGGTCCTATTGTTCTTCTTTACTCTACTATATACATGATTAATTAATAAAGTAAACGCACGGGAATTATAGATATGAGGAGACTTTTATTAAAACATTCAAAGTGATGCAAAATATTTTTCCATAAAAATAGAAGAGTAGTCAATGACGGTAATTCTTAGAAATTCGAATTTGTTTTCTGGTTATGTTTATAATTAATAAAATGTTTATTTAGAATTAATAATATTCATCAAAAAATAGGAAAAACACTTTTGACGGGGTAGCTTAAATAAGATAGTACAATCGTTTAATTGAATCTGCGCTTGTTTTGGGGATAAGTCTAATGAATAAAAAATAGATATTAAAATTAATACTCATTTTACTCTGAATAAATTTTTAACTTATTTTAATTATATCTTTAATTAGGTAACCAAAATTTAACACAACCCTCTTTTACAATTTTCTTTGAAATTTCAATTCATTTTTTTTTTATTTTCAATTTAGTGGAGTATGGTTTGCAAGAAGGATATCTATAAAACTATGACATTAAATAGTGTTATTCTTGGTAAACTTCTCGGTGCATTAATATTCGGACCTTTTGCTGACAAGTAAGTTTATTTCTTATAAATATATATTTAAAAATGTAAATGTAGTTATATTTATTTTTTCAATTTTTAAAATATTGTTAAAATATTATATTTAATAATATATTTTATGATATTAATTTTTCTTTATATTGTTTTATTTTTCTTTTTCAAGATTTGGACGTCTACTCGCTATACAATGTTCATTTATTTTATATTTTATTTTTGGCTTACTCAATTATTGGGCTTTTGACTTGTGGTTATTCTGTTTTTGCCGTCTTATTTTGGGAATTGCTGGTACAGGAACCTTCAATACCGGCATTACACTTTGTAAGTTTTATTTAAAAGTATACTTTTTTAAAGGCGTCTTTAAACATAAATACAAGGTGACTCAGAATAACGGGAATTTTTTAAATGCAAAATGTCCTGGGGGGGAATGTTCACAGAATTCTTAATTTTGATTTAAAATTTTTTTAAAACATATAATATATGGATAAAATTTACAGTAACCCAGTAGAGATGTTACACAGATGAGGAATCTAAACATCAAATTTCAGGAATATATTTATACCGGGGGACGCCATCTATAAAGGACAGAATTTAAAAAAAATGAGGTTTAATTACTATATGAATAAAATTTATTTCTTTTATCATTTATAGTTTTATTGAATTGTAAAAAAAGTTGCCGTTTTTTGTGTGTCACCTTGTATTAAAACTTAGTTCTACAAATTTTATCCCTTTAACCGCTTATTAAAAAAAATGATATTACTATGCTTACTTATTAAATTCATTTTAATAAATTATATTTCTTTATATCTAACAAAAATCTTATTTAATTTTTTTTTTAATTTTTTTATTTATTTTTAATTATATATTATTATTTGTATTTGTAGATATTATTATAATACTACTTAGGGTGAATATATGTGTCAAAATTAATGCGTCCTCTCTTGTTTTAAAAATATAATTATTTTTAAATTTTATAAAAGTATGTTTTAAATGCAATAATATTAGAACAAGAAATTCTGTCTCTTGCCTAAATATATCAAATCCAGTATTAGTATCAAAATTCGGAATGAATTGTCAAAAAATTGAAATTATAAATTAAAATCATTGAATCACATAAATATACTCTAATGTAGCAAGTGCTAGCTAGCAAACTACAATATTCAATATATAAATCCAAAAAGTCAGTTCTTAAATATTAAAATTACAAAATAAATAAATAAATAAATAAATAAATAGTTTAAAGTGATAATTTTATACATTAAATATAATTTTTTTTTAGTGTTGGAAATCTGTGACAAAAAATATGCTTCTCTTTTGGGTGTAATTTATAATATTCCTTATTCATTTGGAATGGTCACTATGGCTGGAATTGCTTATGGATGTAAAACATGGAGAGACGTCATTCTATATATGAATGTACCAATGGCAATATTAGTAATTCCTCTTCTGTAAGCTTTTTACTATTTTAATTTAAATAGAATAAAATTAGAAAAAAATTAATAATTTTATAAATTATTTTTTTAGTCTTCTTCCAGAATCACCCCGATGGTGTATTCAAAGAGGGCTTGCTCATCGAGCTTGGAGATTTGTCAGATCAGCTAATTGTATGATGAGATGTGCATGTTGTACTCCAGTGCCAGAAACTACCGCGAATCGTATAAAAGATGCCCCAAAAGTAACATAATTTTTTTCTAATTTCTAGTAGAATGAAATAAAGAGATTTTAAATAAAATTATTTAGGGATTTTTACGATAAGTAAACAAAAAAAAATGATTTCCCTATTTTGCCCTAATGTTCAAACTTCTATTAATTCCTCATTGAGTTGTTTAAACTAAATGTAAAGTTTCTTTAGTGAACATTTATGAATATTGAAAATCATTTTAACATATAAATAAGTATATAGAATTTTAGAGAACCTTAGGGAATACTTCATATTTAGTGACAAAATATTCAATCCTTTTTCCGGTAATCCATTATTTTTATTTTAATGTATTTGTTTTGGATTTGTATAGATATTTAGTTGTATGATTTGAAGCAAGCTCAATGTATGTGTAATAATGCAATGGTGATCTGGAGAAATAATACAAAAATTTATAAATGTTATAAAAATGCAATTGATTTGTTATAAATGCAATATTAATATTTATTTATAGTTTTAAATATATATTATAAATATAAAAGTGCAATGATGCACGTGCAAATGAAAAGAGTCACCTATGATGTCCGATGCAAGTTGTTTGAATGCAATAACAAGAACGAACAGAATAAATGATATGGCGACTTGCTGAAGCGTCCCTTTATCCCACTGACGTTGAAGATGATGTATTTAGGCGCATTCTTCGAAATGATACAAATTGCTTCTCCAATATTCAATGTTTAATATAATAAATAAAGATAAATTAAATAATATTTTATAATAAATATCTGCTTATTCTTATAAATAATTATTAAAAATAATTTCTAGACACGAGCACCAAAGATTCGTGGACCTGAACGCCCTGTAAAAGAACGAGTTTTGAACAAACTACGTGGATTCACTGCTGTATGTACCAAAAGTGAATTGATTCAAAGACTGTTAATCAGTTGGTTTTTATGGCCAGCTGCCTCATTCACTTATTATGTCCTTAATATTTCTGCTGATAATCTAGGAGTCAGTGTGTAAGTATTTTATTATTATTATTATTATTATTTTCAAACATTAATTATTTTATAATAATTTAAGATTCAAAAAAATTATATTAGAATGAAAATAAAAACGTCTGTATATCGATATATAAAAAGTTTATACTTTAAATAATAACCCTAATAATCACACTAATTTGCCTATTCATATTTGCATTTGAACATTAAAATTATACCACAAATTTGAAAAAAAAAAAATAAATTTATAAATCTAAAATGGATATAAAATTTAATAACAAAATACTTCTAATATATTTTTAAATATAAAGAGATAAAATAACGATAATAATTATAACGTTCCCCATTTCACCCTATTTCATTATTTTATTACTTTATTATATTTATTATAATTAAATTTATTGTTTATTTTATTATTATAATTAATTTTACTATTGTTAAGAAATAATTAAATTATTTATTATATAATAAATATTTAATAATATGATGTATAATAATTTAATACTATTATACTTCTAAAAGGATTTTTTATTTTTATCTCTTTTATTAAAACAAATTAAAAATAAATAATATCAAACATTAAATCAGAGAATTAATCAAAATATCTATCTGTCTCTGTGGCTCTACAAAACTCGAAAGTTCTTGGCCGCAGCAACCACACCCCTCCAAGTATTCCTATTCTGAGCCACAACCTTCCAGTCTCTATCCTCTCCCATCTCTCACGTTCTTTCCCACATTATCCACCAACCGTGTGCTTGGACTTCCAAGTGGACGTTTCCCACTCGGTCTTCCTATCAATATATTTTTCTTCTCCCATTCTAACCACGTGCCCTGCCCATCGTAGCCTTCTCGATTTTATAATTCTAACTATATCTGGAGATGAATAGAGGTCATGCTATTCCTCGTTATGCAATCTTCGCCATTACCCGGTGACCTCATCTTTCTTTGGCCCATAAATGCTTCGCAGAATCCTATTCTCAAATACTCAAATCTACTCTCGTCACCTAAGGTCATAGACCATGCCTCACACCCATATAATACAACCGGTAAAATAATTTTTTTTTTATAATAATTTGATAATAATTTTGACGCGATAAGCCCCTTTATTACAAGATAACAGGCATTACTCGATTTCAACGTTGATTTAAATTCTTCTCGAATATTATTATCTTTCGTGATTACAGATCTTAAGTATTTAAATATTTATACTTTTTCAAATTCTATATCTTGTATATTAAGATTTTGTGTGTTAATACTATTCCTCTCTATTATTAAATACTTTTTCTTAGCATTATTAATTCCCAGTCCCACCTCTTTTCCTGCTTCGATTAATTTTTCTACGCTATCTATAATTGCAATTGTCGAATCTCCTATTATATTTAAGTCGTCTGCCTAACCTAATACTTGAATCGTTTTGTTTAATTCTATTCCGTTTGACTTCTCCCAAATTTGTCTAATTACATATTCCAGAACTAAATTAAATAAAATTGGTGATAATGCGTCTCCTTGTTTTAATCCATTCCGAATTTCGAAAGTTTCTGACAATTGATTCCCGCATATTACCCTTCCTTTACTACCCACAGACAAATTTGAATCATACGTTCTAGTTTTTTTGGAATTCCCATTAAGATCAAGATTTGAAAAAGTTTTTCCGACCTACCGAGTCATATGCTTTTGTAAAGTCTACATAAAGTTGGTGAACAGAAATATTAAATTCTCGTTTCTTTTCTAATATCTACCTTAATGAAAATATCTGATCTAAAGTTGATCGATTTGGCCTAAACTCAACCCACTATTAATGTTGTGAAAGGCTCTTAATTTTTATTTTTATTTTCAGACATGAATTTATCGCATTAAGTGCCATCCCTGAGGCAATTTCATATATATTTCCTATTCCGCTTGTACAATATTTTGGACGAAAACTTACATTATCAGGATTTTATATTTCAACTGGAGTTACTATATTTTTATTATGCTTTATTCCAAGAGGTAATATATATATATATATATATTAACATATCAGTTTTATAAGATATTCAAAAAATATTTTAAATATACAAATAAATTACAAAATACATATATTTGAAAAAGTTGTAAAACTATACTTTACTATATATGATTAAATTTTTTTTAATTTTTTATAGAATATTTAATATCATTTAGATTGTATTTAACCCCATTTATCTACCACTATCTTTGAAACTATTCCTTCATCTCTTTATTATAAATTTATCTTTACTTACGTTCATTGATAAGTTTTTAATATACTATATATTATATTTATTTAACAATCATTTTCAAAAATATATTAAAATATTGTAAAAAGTATTATTATTATATATTTTTGTTTTCAGAAATGACTATTGTAATGATGGCAATCTCTCTAATAGCCCGTTTAGGAGTTTCTGCTGCTTTCGGTGTTGTAATCCTTTATACCTCAGAATTATTCCCAACTGAATATAGAAGCACTGCCCTCGGCACTAGTGCAACTTTATGCCATCTTGCAGGATTAGTCTCTACTATTATTGTAGAGAAATTGGTAATTATTTAAAAATTATTAATTATTTTTAAAAATACTGTTTTTATGGTTTTTTCATCACATGTTTTGTTTTTGGTCTGTTTTTAGGGAGCAATTGCATTTTATTTGCCAACTTTTGTTTGTGCTGTTATCCTCGTAACAGCAGGGTTTTTAACATTGTTGTTACCTGAAACAAAAGGGAGAAAAATTCCTGACACTTATGAAGATATAATGGAGAATGGTGAATTCGTTTCATATAAAAATGTTTTTAAATGTCAAGTAAATCCAAAACCATAAAAAAATAAAACGCAGAAAAAATTAATGTTTATATAATTTTAAAAATAAGATAATATTATTATTGATTTAAACTCATTCGCTGCCAAATAAGAAAAAATTATAGTATTATTATATTTTTGTATGTTGAACTAATAATAATAGTAATAATTATGATAATTTTTAATTCGAATTTTTGAGAATTAAATGTATTAATTGATACACACTTTGATTTATAACAAAGTAAAAAAAGGTTGATAAATAAAGACTGATAACCCGTCATACATATTTTTCTTTATTTCATTTTGTTATTGTTTACTTAGGTATTTTTGTTATTATGTAATTTAATTATAATTAATAATTATTTTTATATTAATATATTATTAATTATATATTTTCTTTTTACCATAAGTAAGATACTCAATTTCATCCTAGTCTAAGTAATTATTATTTTTATTATTATTATTATATATTAATAGACTTGTATCAAAATTCTATAAATTTAAAAATAATAATTACTATTTGATATATCATCCTCATTGCCCACTCTCCACTTGAAACGATCTGTTTAAACAAAAATAAGCTGTATATATATATATAATATATATAACTAAATTTATAAAATAAATTTTTAAATTTATTAAAAAGAAAAATGTTTATTATTCAAAAGATTTTCCGATCTATACTATATATCCTTATCATTACTATATTATAATTTATCATTCACTAAAATCTTTTATGTACGAGTTCAGGTCAATAAGTCCATAACTTTATAATGGAATTTTGTAAATTAAACCACATATTGATATTTGTTATTGTAAATTTATTGAAAAAATACAAACATATACACAACGTTTCGATTGCTACTTCTGCAATCGTTATCAAGCGACTGCACTGTTCGAGTGTCCAGTGACAAGTGACATAACTTTTCGAATTCCCCGTCTCTTAAATGAAATGACAACACTGCTTCTATCAGCAGGCAACTATCATATCAGCTGACTCCTGTCGAAATTTGAACCAACTGTTTGAATTCCATGACTTCCTCGTGATTTGAGAAGAAAATTGAACAAAGTGAATTTCCATGAAAATCCATGAATTGGGATACGAATTGCTCCCTTATTCGCCCTATACTTCAGATTTACGCCCGAGTGACTATTTATGGTTTCCAAACCTGAAGAAATGGCTCGGCGGAAAGAGATTTGATTCCAACGATGAAATCATCTCACGAACAAATCTATTTTGATGTCCTCGACAAATATTTTTTTTTTGTAAGGGATAAAAAAAATTGGAGAATTGTTGGATAAAGTGTATTGAGCTCAAAGGAGACTATGTTGAAAAATAAGATAATTTTTTTTATCTAAAAACCTGTGTTTATAGCCTTTGTTACTATAGAGGTATATAAGAATATTGTGATGTAATTTCATAGAAATCGGTCGAGCCAATTTTGAGACTATAACATCCTTATTCTCCGGACAGACAGACAGACATGAAAAATTATAAAATCACTTTTGGATTCTAGAGGTCATGAAACGCGAAGATATGCAAGAAATTTTAAATTCTGAGCAATGTGCAGACAAAAGGTTTTTTTACGCCTTTATTTAGTTTCAACCCGTGTCCTGTCGTCAAATCTTCCAACATGAATTTGACCCAAATCCCAATGTTCGAATGAGCTGAAATTTCGCATACATATGTAACTCCGATGACAATGCAATAATGTGGTTCATCGACAGACATGAGATAAATTTTCTTAAAATAATAAAATTTTTAAGGCAACGACACCTCGGTATACATATCTTTTAATTATTTTAAGCAATATAATTAATTATATTATACTTTCGAGGAATAGAATTTGATTTTTCTATTTATGGTAAACTATTGTAAAACTTGTAAAAATCTATTTAGAAAAAAATTGAAATATTATTTTATAATACAATTACTTCTTAAAACAACATAAAACGAAAGATTTTTAAACAAAAGAATATTATTAGTTAGTCCGGAAAGGAATTTCGTTTTTTCACCATAAGATTTAATTATATTTTGTCAAACTCAACTTGATACTTAAATCACATAATATTAAATGTTTTAAGCGCGGATATATCCAGGGATGTGTGTGAAAAAGTTTAAATACGTAGTAGTTTTTGATTTTAAATTTGCATCTAAAAATCTTAAAAATGCATCTTTTGCGTCATATTTTACTTTTTTAATTTAGAAAAGTTAAAAATTCTGTTAAAGCCAGAAAGAACTTAACCGATGCATGTGGAGAAAATGAGTTTACAGTATATTAGCTGGTTTGCAAAATTTCAATCCGGAAATTTTGATGTTAAGATAATGGAAGATCAGTTGAAGCTGACGATAAAGGCATTAGTTGATTTTTGGACGATAAAACCTTTACCTTGATTAGATTTTCGCCAGCAAATATTTATTCATTATATGAAAATTCCATTTCATTTTCACAAAAAAAGGAAATTACTTTTCGAACAATCTATATTTATACATATTAATATTTTTCAATGTACCGAGTAGACAGGTAAGAAATATTTATTAAAAACAAATTTTACTCCTCTATTTATGTCAAGATTACAAGATGTATAGAACATTCTAATTGTAAGTATTATTATATTTTTGATAAGAAGTTATTATTTATTATTTTGATATAGATGAAAAAATATTGAAAAAACATAACAAAATGATTAATTCCCCCTTCTACTTTGTTTTTGATACACTCCCCTTCCTTCTCCATAAAACAACAACGCTATCGGCAATATAATTTCATCGTATTTTTAATAAGTTTAGGGGAGTTTATCCTGCATCAATTGAAGAGAGGGGCGTGTGGAGCTGGTATTTAGTACGGATGACGAAACAAATATAAGGGGCGCAATCGATTTCATGATTCGGGGAAACAGAGAGAAGACATTACAATTAATCGGAATTTCTTATGGAAATTGAATTTTATACCTATTTATAATAAATACCATATACTTATTTAATAATTTTATAAATAATTTATAAGTTAAGTTACTAGTTAGCCCATTAAAAAAAATTAATTTTACTTACTTTATATTAAATAATTACAATTAATGTAAATATATATATATACATTATGCCAGAATCACAATAAGTGGAAAATGTGAAAGTGAATTTTCTCGCCTTTTTCCATTTTTTTTTTATATATGGTGTATATTTTACTGATTGTGCTACGTGTGTTGATTTCAATTCTGATTATAAACAGCTCTCAAACTCTATTTAAAATATTAAAAATGATTTGAAAATTAAAATAAAAAAAATTATGCATCGACCCCAAGACATAAAGTTTCTAAGCCGACACTCTAGCCCAGTGATTCTCAACCTTTTTTTTTTACCGCGGCACACTTTTAACGGTTTAAAAATTAAATAACAATTTCATATCAAGAAAAAGATAAGTGTAAAAGTTATTTACTTATTTACCATATTGAAAAAATTGAAACAAAAGTTGAAAATGTTTAAGAGCCTGATCGCAATAACATTTTACCCCTTTGAACTTTACATTTGTAAAATTAGGCGGCACATTTTGAAATTCTCGCGGCTCAGTGGTTGAGAATCACTATTCTAGCCAATTAACCATTCCAATTCAAATTTATAACCTTTTAAATATCTCTTATATATATATATCATATAATAATTTTTTCCTCACATATAAGCTTGAATAAAGAGAAAGAGAGATGGTGATGGAGTAAATTCTAATAATAATTTCATCTATATTAGAATTTAATCATGTCATCTTATGAATTTAATTAATGAATTAATATTTTAAAACTCTTTAAAAATCAATGGTCATCCATTCAATTTTTAAAAAATGTATTTGCACTTGAGTTGAAATATAAGAATGAATAAAAAGTATTTTATTAATGAGTGAATAAATAAATAAATATTTAAAGAGAGTGTCATTTAGCATGAATTGAATAGAAACATTTTTAAAAAATTTATTAAAATTTTAAAAGCCTTGAATAAAGAGAAAGAGAGAGATATGGTGATGGCGTAAATTCTAATAATAATTTCATCTATATTAGAATTTAATCATGTCACAAACATGTGTAAAGTTTATACAATATTATTATACGGGTGGCTTTATTGAATTATAATATTAATGAAAACTTAATCACATACCAGAAATAATTTTCAAACGGCAACTGATTGAAAAGCGACGAAAAGCTTATACTCATTATTAATTTGGCTTCTGTAAATTATAATATTGGATGTATATTGTATTTATTTATTTATTTTTAATAAAGATGACACAAAATACACCAAGCATATTATTAATTATTATTAATATTTGATGTGAATATTTAGTTAATATGATTTCAATGAACAGAAACGAAATTCAATTCATATTTAAATCTTTTTTCCAATTCTTACTGATGTATTTCTCATCCATCGTTACCATTTCCATGATAATGATTCTTGGGAATGCATAGTAGTCATGCAATTCCTCATTATTCAATCTACACCATTCCGCACTGAACTCATTGTTTAAATTAAGAAAAATTAATTTGGAAAAATTCTATTAAATTTGAAATCCTCTCTCCTCATTAATCTGTGTGAAATTGAAATTAAATTCATTTCCTAAAATAAAAAACAAACGCGTATAATTAGAATATGGATATATATTTAGTGGAAAATATCTATCTATATATATTGTAGACAGAAAGTCCTCTGTCCCCCCCCTTACAAACACCTTAACTAATTCTGGGAATGGCCCAGAAGGAATGGGTAAGGGGTCTATTGTTTTGCACCCATATAAAAGGCCAGAAGGCCAGTGTGAATGGACAGTTAGTGTACACTGAGAATTACTGAAGCATCCTGAATAAGATCTCTCTCTGTATCGTAAGCCTGCTACAAAAGGTTATACTACTTCAGAGTCCATAAGCCAGTTTGAATCCAAGCTAATCGAGAAGGTCTTTCGATCTCAAGAAACCCGCGAGACACCTTCCAGCACACCCACTCAGCGGCCCAGATAAGTGACACAATCCACTCTTCAATACACAAATCAGTGCTAGCTGACACTTAAAACAACTTTAGTATTAATAATAGTGATTAATCTTATTTAATATCAATTGATATTTTCTGTAATTTTATTGAAGCCAGAGTGCTAACTAGTGTATAATAAATTTAGAATAAGTATTTAAATATTTTATTTTATTTTTTTCCTTCCTGATTATCCTGTTGGATACTACATGGAAGTTTCACCTCGAATGAATTAAAATAATACTTTTTCACTGGATTTAAAATAAAATATAAATTATTAAAATTTACTTAATTAATTTATTTAGATTGATTTTTTTTTTATATGTTATTAATTTAACTAATTGTTCTTAGTTGTTTTTTGTTTTGTCTGAAGTCAAGAGTGTTCGTTCACCGTCCTGTTTATTGTTCTTTTCGTTTTGAATAACTTTAATTGCAAAATGGCATCAGAACAAAATTTGGGTGCAGATTCTAATAGCCAGCTTATCGAAATGATGAAGCAAATGAATAGAAACTGGGAAAAAAAATTTGATTCATTTAAAACAGAAATAAGGGATAAATTAGGGGAAATAAGCAACAAAATTAACGAGTTAGAAACACAAGTAATAACTCACAATCACAATTTTCAGAATTTAGGTGAAGTCGTTATCGGGTTGGAGGACCAGTTAGCTGAAAATAAAGACAAATTTGATAAAGGAGCTAGGGCACAAATAAATAGTCAGGAAGAAATGAAACAAACAATAGCCGAAATGAGGGAGGAAGTGGAAAAGATAAATGATAAATTTACAGATCTATTAATAGAAAAAACAGATCAGGGACCTCACATGCACGTAAAATCTCAAAATTCAATAGTCAACTTGGCCGATGTTCGAGCGATATGTTCAAACTTAAATAAGTTTGGGGATGAGCTTAAAATTGAATTTAATCATCCTACTGAATTTATAAATGATTTTGAAAGGGTGGCCAAGGAATTTCAATGGCCAAATAAAATTGTTACTGAGGCTTTTATTTATTGTCTGTTAGGGCCGGCACGTACCTGGGCAATGAATAATAGGTCAGAATTACAAAAGTTGGATGACATAAAAAAAAACTTTTTGGCTAAATATTGGAATGTAGACATTCAGAACAAATTTATAACACAATTTGTGCATGGAAATTATAGAATAGATAAACCGTTAGCATGCCAATTTGGAGATAGGTATAAATGGGCAAAATTTTTAACTCATCCATTAGATGACGCCTATTTAATAAAATCATTAAAAGCTAAATTGCCAAGGACCCTCAGGATGAATCTACTTTTTGTAAAAAATGACAAAGAAACAATGGTAGAATTGATAACGGAATTTGAAAAGATTTCGAATGAAAAAAATTTAAATAGAGAATATTTTTCAAATAAATATTCTAATAACTCTAAAAAATTTTATGGCCAAGGAAACAATGTAAATAGGTCGCCGAGAAAAGAATATATAAAAGATGGTAGGCCAACCGACCCATCGTTCACAGGTAAAAGGGTAGAGTCGGGTCGAAAAGGTCCCTTTAGAGGCCAAGCGAACAATAGGTATTCGAAATTCAATGAATCCCAAAGACAGAGACAAAATTTTAAAACAACCAACGCTGTAGAAATTGAAAATCCCGTTAGAGAAATTTTTGAAACATTTGTAAATACAGATGCGGGAGATCAGGAGGATAATCATCAGTTAAACGATTAAGCCTGGGGATAAGCCGGCAACCCCCAACAAGGCAAAATTTAGACAAAAAGCCGGATGATAATAAAAACAATAAAACGGAAACCGCCCCCATTACATCGAAATTTGATAATTTAAATAATGACTGCGTGTGGATAACTTTAGAATTTAAAAAAGAAAAAGTACCTGCATTAATAGATACTGGAAGTGAGGTAAGCTTAATAAGCGAAAATTTATATATAAAATTATGCCAATCGAAAATCCCTCATGAAATAATAAAAATCCAAGGTACCTTTATACACGGAATTTCGAGTTCTCGTAGTAAAAAAGTGACGACCGCAGTGTTACTTAATTTTAATATAGGCTCTATTGAAACGTATATGACTTTCTTAATCGTTCCGAATCTCAAATTGAATTGTTTATTAGGAATAGATTGGTGTAGAAAGAATAATGTAGCGATGAAATTTAATAAAATAAATACAACTCTTTCAATAAACCAAAAGAATATTATTATAAAAAATACAAATCGTTTTATTCAGAATTCCCTATCGGCAACGGCATACCCAAGATTTGATTTCGATAATTTAAAGTTATATTCAAAGGACACGAGTATAAATATACCAGAAAAAGAACTAAACCGATTAATGGAACAATTTAAGGATATATTCTCGGAAAAACCGGGTTGCGTTAAAGGATACATGCACACAATTGAGTTACATGACAATAAACCGGTTAAACAAAAACAATACCCAATCCCACATTCTCATCGTGAGCCCTTAAGAAAACTTTTAGAAAAATATTTATCTTGGGGGGTAATAGAAAGATCTACATCCGAATATTCGAACCCAATTAGGACAATAATAAAAAAAGACGGAAGTATAAGGCTTTGTCTGGATGCTAGGCAACTGAATAAAAAAATGAAAACATTAACAGAAATCCCCCCACCCCCAGAGGAATTATTATTAATGGACAAAAAACCGAAATGCCTTTCGCTCATTGACCTAACGCAATCTTACTGGCAAATTAATCTAAATCCATCCTCAAGACCGTTCACGGCTTTTCTTTTCGAAGGAAAGTGTTATCAATTTACAAGACTTCCATTCGGCTTAAGTACAAGCGTAGCATCATTTAATCGAGCAATGGAATATGTATTAGGTCAATCAACAAAATCATTTAGTACTAATTATATTGATGATATATTAGTTTATTCCGACAGCCCAGAGCTTCATTTACAACATATAGAAACATTATTCAACCAATTTAGAAAATTTAATATCAAATTAAATATAAAAAAATCGGAATTTTTCAAAAGGGAACTTAAATTCCTAGGCCATGTGATGTCTATTTATGGGGTACGACCTGATGAAGATAAAATCGAGGCGATAAAAAATTGGCCAACACCTTCTAATAGAAAACAATTAAAATCATGGTTAGGTTTGGTATCCTATTATCGTCGTTACTTTCCTAATTGCTCAGCTGTGCTGTCTCCACTCAGAGAAGCTGCTAATAATAATAAATGGGCGTGGTCAAAAGAATTGGAAAAAGAATTTAAAAAATGTAAAGAGATATTTATTCAAAAAGTAATATTAAAATATCCCGATTATAGTAAACCTTTTATTGTGTATGTAGATGCTAGCTACAAGGGATTGGGAGCGGTGCTAGTTCAAAAAGATCAAAACAATAATGAGAGACCGATTTTCTTTGCAAGCAGGTGCCTTTTGAATTACGAGAGAAACAACACAGTCACAGAATTAGAGCTTCTAGGGGTTGTTTGGGCATTAAAAAAATTTCGATCAATTATATTAGGCTACCCAATCACATTAAAAACAGACCATAAAGCGCTAGAAATGCTTAACCACACCACATTAGTGCACAATTGTAAATTATCACGTTGGGCGAACTATATTTCAGAATTTAATTTATCAATTGAATATATAAAAAGCTCAGACAATAAAATAGCAGACACTCTAAGCAGAAATTCATCGTTTAATTCGAGTCAAAACGCAACCAAGAATATTTTATCAGCAATAAACGTCACGGAAAATCCATTATCAAAAAATCTAAATTCATTAATAACAAAAATTATTCAACATCAATTAAACGATTCAAATTTAAAAACGATTATTGAAAAATGTGGAGCTAGCGGCGACTGTGAACAGTATTTTACACAAAATTATGTACTTTTTAAAAAACCTCAAAGGGAGGGGGACAATATAAAATTAGTAATACCTGAATCTATGCAAAATGATTTAGCTAAGAGCTATCACGAATTTTATGGACATTACGGAATTAATAAAACACTTTGGTTTCTAAATAGGGAGTATTATTGGCGGAAAATGAACCGAACAGTTAATAGAATTATAAAAAGTTGCGAATTATGTCAAAAAACCAAATATCCCAAAGCATATTTGTCAGAAGGGTCATTTCATGTATCAGCATCGGAACCATTCGAGATGATAGCTGTTGATATTTATGGCCCTCTGCCGAAATCAAAATTTAACAATTGTTATATTTATGTTTTTGTAGATATTTTCTCTAAATATGTTTGGCTTAAACCTGCAACCAAAATAACCGCAAAAGAAACAGTGAAAATTACAAAAAAACTATTTGAGGAGGAATCTTTTCCGAAAATATTTTTAGCGGATCGGGGAAAGCAATTCACAGCTAAAGTATTTGTAGAGTACTTAGAATCGGTAAATATAAAAGCTAAATTTACCGCAATACGTAATCCTCAATCAAATCCAACCGAGAGAATAATGAAAGAATTAAATAGGTTATTTAGATCATACACTCACTCACATCATTCAGGATGGTTCGAACATGTCATGGAGTTACAAAATATAATTAATAAAGTCCCAAATAAAACAACAAAACTACCCCCCGAATTTTTGCTAAAAAATAAACAACCATACACACCTGTTCAAGAATATTTTGAATTAGAGCCGGACCCATTTAAAATAAAAGAGAAAGAATATAAATTGGCTTTGAATAGGGTTCAAAAAACACAAAGGCAAATAGATGAAAAGAGAAAGGAAAAAGAATTTTTTTCAAAACCTTATTCATTAGGTGACAAAGTCCTTGTAAAGTCTAATAAACCGTCCTCATTCCAAAATAAGTTATATCATAAATTTTTTTTCATATACGAGGGGCCATATGTTATTTCAGGTATATCAGGAAATGGATCTTATACTCTAAGAACAATAGATAAGAAACGTGAGATAGGTACTTATAATTCTAGGCTTTTAAAACCTTATTATGTTCCAATCAATGAGATCAATCAATAAATTATAATAAAATAAAAGTTTATGGTTCAAAAAAAAAAAAAAGTTTAAGTTTATTGGAGTATTCATTCAAATTTTGTTTAAAAAAAAAAAAAAATAAAAATAAAGGGGAAACGTGTTTACGGAAAACACTTATTAGTGGGACGGAACGATGAATGATCACGAATGACAAAATATAAAAAAAAAAAAACAACTAACAGCTGACAAATATTGTTAAGAATATGAGTTATAGTTTGTATATAATAGTAATAAATATGTTAATTAATATAATGTGTGAATAATAATAAGTTGTAAGTGTAGTGAGTGTCAAAAGTGAAGTGCCGTTCAGTGACAAGTGAAACATAGTGATTACTATCTGGGACGCGCGCTTAAGAGACAAGGATGTTAATAGTATAAAGAAAATTTAATTCTTAAATTTTCTTTCGAAAACGAATGGGATGTAGACAGAAAGTCCTCTGTCCCCCCCCTTACAAACACCTTAACTAATTCTGGGAATGGCCCAGAAGGAATGGGTAAGGGGTCTATTGTTTTGCACCCATATAAAAGGCCAGAAGGCCAGTGTGAATGGACAGTTAGTGTACACTGAGAATTACTGAAGCATCCTGAATAAGATCTCTCTCTGTATCGTAAGCCTGCTACAAAAGGTTATACTACTTCAGAGTCCATAAGCCAGTTTGAATCCAAGCTAATCGAGAAGGTCTTTCGATCTCAAGAAACCCGCGAGACACCTTCCAGCACACCCACTCAGCGGCCCAGATAAGTGACACAATCCACTCTTCAATACACAAATCAGTGCTAGCTGACACTTAAAACAACTTTAGTATTAATAATAGTGATTAATCTTATTTAATATCAATTGATATTTTCTGTAATTTTATTGAAGCCAGAGTGCTAACTAGTGTATAATAAATTTAGAATAAGTATTTAAATATTTTATTTTATTTTTTTCCTTCCTGATTATCCTGTTGGATACTACAATATATATATATATATATTCTTGTTTGTCTGTGTAAGTGATTCTCTGAGGTTTTTGGAAATTGATTTTGCGCACGCGAACAAACACACGACAAATATAGTTTAATTATAGGTTTTTTTTAGGTATTAATCGTTTAAGTTAAAATGTGCTATGTTTTGTTCCTCTGATAGTGAGTAAGGGGTAGAGAGGGGTGAGGGGTACATATGTCATGCACTTATTAATCAAAAACCCCTTATTATAATTTTAACTTGTATGATAATTGATAAAAATATTAATTACCGGAATAGTTAAGTGAATCATAAATCGTTAACCGATACTTTCCCTTCTAACAAAATATGTGTTGCAACATATATATATATATATATATATATATATATATATATATTATAGAATCGATCGTATGTGAAAAGCTACCCACCCGTTATGAGTTCGTGTTTAGTAGAGGAGGAAGGGGAAAGGGTGTCATGCCAGGCGAAAAAGGGAAAAGAAAGATCGTCTTTAGAGATTACGAATTCAATTTATATACATATATATATATATAAGAAATCTATAATCGCCCCTCACTCTTATTTTTACTTTTTTTTTTTTCTTTTACCAATAAACTCTTATCAAGAATTCTAATCCCATTAAATATAACCAGATTTCAATTTTTATTTTTTAAATATTTTGTAAACTAATATATTCATGAATATTTATCCCAATTACATAGAATATCTCAAACGTTTAATTTTTAATATTTTTGAAGAAAATTTAATTTAATTCGCTGTAATGTGTGTTCAATGAATTGAATTAATCTTTGTTTATTGTTTTGAGGTTATGATTGATTAATTTAACTTAACAGACTTCCCTTTTCCTCACCTTCTATTTCTTCTTTATTGTTACATTTCTAAATCAATCTGATTATGACTTACACATCAATTTCTTCATTCTATTTATCTACTGTCGCCCGGTTGACTCTTAATCAGGTTGATGATTGAATTTTGTACTTTATCTGCCAATTAGGAAGTCTATAAACGTTGATATTTGACAAACATAGTTTCGTTAAGAGAGAAAGAGACAGAGAATTAGTTCCAAACAACTTTCTATAAACTTATAACACCTCGGGATTAATTAGTTTCTATATTATTTTCATACACATTCTAGATATAGAAAACTTCTCGAGTTGGTTTTTACATACATACATATATATTATATATATCATTTTATATTTGCTAAATGTCTTTTTCTTAATTCCCTATAACTATTATATTTTATATTTATATACAGTTTAGTACTATTTGCAGTAGTCAGGCTGGAGAAAAGACTGTTTGCAAAATTCATAAACTCTCCTGGTAGCAACTTGTTGGGGCGGAAGTTAATCCAATTAAATTTTAATAAAATCATGACAAACTCTAACATCCCACCTCCATGAGGAATCCACCCGGCAAGGTAAATCCTAAAAAGAAGTTGTGCCTTTGTATTCAGTCAAGTTGAAAAGTAGGAAAGAAAATAAATAAATTGGAATTGTAAAGTTAACAACATTAACTAACTACTTTATAGATTTAGATTATTATTATTATTATTATTATTATTATTTGTGGGGATGAAAATGCATTATGCACATTTTGATGGTCTCTTATTTACTATAAAGTGACAAATAAAAACACCTCCAAACCATGTGAACCCCGAGTAGAAATTATAAGAAATTTAAGGATTATTTTCACTTTTAATTCTGAGATTTGGGCCTTAACGTTTTATCACCCATTTTGGCGCCATTTTCAAAAGATTTAGGAAATAATTTTTTTTGGGATTCTGGGTTTTACTCTGTGTGACCAAGATTAGATGTTGAGATTTTAGGTTGAATGGATGGGTGATTTTTAACTTCATGTGTTCCAAAGCTCCAAAGATCCTTGGCCAATATATTTTTTGCCATTCTTTCCTCTCCTAGCCACGTGTACTATCCATAGCAGCCTTCTCTATTTTAAAACCCTAATTAACAAGATACGTAGAGGTCATGCCTCGTTATGGAGTCTCTGCCATTCCCCGGTGACCTCATCTTTTTTTTGCCCATAAATTCTGCGAAGAATCTTATTCTCAAATACTCCAAATCTACTCTCGTCTCTTTAATTGTAGTTTCAAATAGTAATATTAATCTTTATTCCAAAATGTTTGATATTCTTATATAATACTTATTATTATTAAATCAAAAAATTATTTTTTTATCCTAGTTCCTAATATCATATCTCATATCAGTTCCATAGATTATTAAATTTTCTGAATTTTACATTTATAAAAGTTATTATTTATTTTAATAAAATAATTTTATTTTGTCTTTATACGTGATAATTTTGTTTGCAATTATTGCTTTTTATCTAAAATTATATATAAACTTAATATTTATTAAGTCATTATAATTTCCTATTCAGAAATGGGAATCCCATTTATATATTTTAAAAATGAGGTTATTTATATTTATCTACATATCTCAGTGGCTCTTCAGAACTTGAAATTACAAAGCTTTAAAAGAATATCAAATTTATTATGTCAAATAACTTTTAATTATAAATGAATTACAAGTTAGAGATATTCGGCAATCGATTGAAAATAATCAAATTACTTAATAAGATGAACGATTAGTAATAATAGTATGTAACTGATTAATGAAATTAAAAGAAATAATTTATTAGAAAACATACGAATTTTGTATAATGCAGGTATACTAAATTTCATGATTCTAGCTCAAACCGTTTTTGAGTGAATAATTTTTTTAACCAATAAATTCAAAGTTTTAGTAGCTGGCCTAAATAAAGATCAGTAATTGCTCACCCCGGCCCATTACTAAAATAAAACAAGGTAACACAAATATTGTTAAGCCATTTCAATTTTTAATTTTTTCAGACCCATTAAAAAGGAATAGAACAAATTAAAATTAATATACAAAATAGCCAATAGTTGCCACCCTGGCTAACTAGTAATTTTTTTGAAAAATAGATGCTAGTAATGGGCCACCCACTGGGGGTTTTACCTTAGTTAGTTTATTTTTCGAATCGGTACGTACTTTTCGAATAGGTCTTGTATTATTTTTTTTAAATGAAAAACAACAATAAATAAACTCATTATAGTTTTAATATTATTTTGCTTATTAAACAATCATTGCCCTTGGCAAGTATGAAATTGAGAAATTTATAATCATTAAAGCTTCAATTGAACATATTAGCTATCGAATTGGCACGTAGCATTTGCAAATTCATACATACATTTAATATTTAATAAGGGATGAATATCTAATAAAATCTCCCTCTGGCAGATGCATCTCTATAGATATACTATTCGTAAGTGAAAAGGTTTATACTGTATAATTGAGAATAACTCTCACTGACTATATTATACAATATAATTTTTTTACTCATTCTGTGGTATATTTCATATCCATTAGTTTTATATTGGAGTTGATATTAGTATAAGTGATTGATACCAGGGGTTTAAATTATACAATTTTCCGTATATTATTACTTAATTTCAAACTTCAAACTATTAATTAATAGTCTTTGTATGTATCTATTAATGGAATTCTATTTACAATTCCAATATATTTTAACTAATTGACCTGGATTTGTAAAATTAAATGATGATGCTATCTGATGGGAATTACAAATTCTTTTCGATTAATATAATTTGAATAGTTATTTAACAATAAAAATTTTATATAATTTGATAATAAAATAAGTAGATGTTAATTAAAATAAAATATTATACGCATAATTATTCTAACGAAAATTGTTAAACTAAAATTTAGATTGTCTTTTTATTATCCAATAAATGATAAAATATTCATCAAAATTTGAAAGGGAAAGGGATCGTATTTTTTTTTTAATGTCCTCTATATACCCTCTTCAGCTCTTCTGATAACGAATAATTAACAAAAATTGATTGGAAATCAAAATAGAATAAGGTTTTTTCACCCACCCTGAACAAACTCTTCATTACTCTTTTGTAATAATAAATAACATATTTAACATCCCCACTACCTTTTTATATATTAAAAAAAAAATCAATTTATCTACTTAAAATAACTTTTTACAAATTTAAATAAAATTATAAATTAATTTAGCTTTGAAAACTAACCACTAACTAATTTGCATCATTTAGGATTAATACGAAATTCGAGTAGATAAACGTTGAAATCACTGAATAATTCATTTCATTTTACAATATGCATAACTTACCAATAGAAATGAAAAGAATCTACTAAAGAGATTTTTAAAAACAAAATAATTATTCTATTTACATCATCAATCAACTAAAACATATTTTTTTATGTACTTTTAAGAACCTTTTTCAATGTCCGTGCCACAAAATTATAAAAAATCTTTTTGAAGTAACTAACGTGCCACAAAATTGTCATTTTTTTTTTCTCTACCACCTGTACCCCTTTTAGCTTGAATATATAATCGAATATTTTTGTATAACTTCTAACTATCCTGTATAAAAGTGTTATAATTTTAAATATTAAACTTTATTCCAAAAAAATAAAATGATTATTGGAAAATTTAGAATTTATTTTTGGTAAAAATATATCTTTCCTAAATTTTTTTTTTATTTTTATTGTATGGAAATTCTTTAATTGATTTTAGTTTGTGTTTTTAGTTGTAGATAATGACAAAAAAGCAAAATTTATATTTGATACCGTGAACCACTTACATTTTCTTGTTTCTTGTTTTGATAATGTTATGTTAAATTCTAGTAAAAGATTGCGATTCTGGCACTATTCTCCAACCGTCCTATGCGTAAAGTAAAGCTTGATATAAATTTTATAAAATTAATTTTTCTTTTTTTTTAATAATAAAATTTACAGCATATATTAAAATAAGAGCATATAAGAATATTCTGGTAATAGGTGTATTTCATCGCCCCAATCAATTTGGAGTTTATAACTTTACAATTTCCCAGACAAACAGACAAATAAAATGACAGACACGAAAAATACAAAAGTAATTTTTGGGTTCCCCAGGTTATGAAGAGTAAAGATTTGCAAAAAATTTTAAATCCTGAACAATGCTATTTGTACGGTAACAACACGCAATGGTATAATAGAAGTCCAAACGGTATACACTGAGTCTATCTATCATGAATGTTTTTATACTGCGAGGGAATTCAAGCGATATTTCAGCTTAATAAAATTTATAATATACCGGTTTAATCTACTAAGATAGATAGATAAATAAATATTCAGTTCTTCAAATTTCATAAATTTTAATTTTAATGTGATTTATTCATTTTTAATTTATTTCTATTGTAAAAAGTTATAATTATTAAAAAAAATAATTTTGTCTTTATGCGTTTCATGAAATTTTTCAAACGTGTCACTTTTGGCACGCGTGCCATAGGTTCACCATCCCTGCTCTAGAATGATTGAATCTCGTATCAGCACTCAATCCTCATAATCCGTACATCTCATGTCTTGAATTAATTAAAAAATAGGCTAGTTTTTGATAAGCCAGTAATTTGTAGAATATAAAATATTATTTTACGCACTTATTCCAGTAATGCCTTCTTCATTCGGCCCAAGTCTTTTTCAGCTGATCCATTTATTCAATTTTTGAAACAGAAAATATATGCAGGAGCTCCACGTTAAAAAAAAATTGTTGCATTTAAATTAAAAACCACTCTCTTATCAAACTATCTTTGTATATCATTCTAATAGCCAGGAGTATCCTTTCTTCTTCCTAATCAAATATTTTAAATGTATGATTATAAAATTGACTAAATGGATTTTCGCTATAATTTATTTTTTAGTTGCATTTTATTTTGACTTTTGAATTCAAAAAGAGATATTTCTAAAGTATTTTCAAAAAAATTCCGGGTATTGTGTTGGAGCAAAATAGTGTTTGTCACTGGCTCGTGTTTAATGTGGAACTGGTAAAAATTTCATTATTGTATGTCTGATAGTTATTACTGAATTGAGTAGAATGTTGAAATTTCAGATTGCAAATTTCGAGATAACAGAGCTAGATGAACAACATATTTTCATTAAATTTTACTTGAAACACAGGAAAACCTTTTCAGAAATACACCAAATAATACAGGAACCCTACCGATGAGCAAGATAGAAGTTTAAGTTTCAAGTTCTGGCATTCCTTCGACGTCTATCGACAGCAGATTCTTATGCAGAGAATGGCCCAAAAACCTTCCTTTTGTAAGAAGCACAAGGATTCCATATGGACTGGCTTTCTGGAGTGTTCCCAAACAATTTTAAATTTTCTCGTATGAAACAAGATCATGGATGTGCAAAGGGAATAGGGAGAATATAAAGGTTCTCAAAAGGTTTTAGACTGAAACAATATAAAATATTTAAAAGAAAGTACACACCTTTTCAACAAAATTGTAAAACGTTTCTTGACTTAATCTAAAACAAGGAATTAAGGAGAAAAGGAAATAAAGGAGAGAGAATAAATAGCTGTTTGTCAATACTGCTACCATGATAAAATTAGGTATTGTAGAAGTAATCAGTTCAATTTTTTGATCTATTCTTTTTATTTTAAAAAAATCTGATATTATACTAAAATATAATATTAATTAGATGATTAGATATTTAGTATAGATTTGTTTACGATATATTTTAATTATCCTATGATACTTATAAGAGGTCCTATTTACAGATAACTGACAGGAGAGACAATTCGAAATTTTGTTTCTCTAATGATAAACAATCTCTAAAAATATTCATGTTATATCCAACACTCCTCTTTTACACAAATAGGTTTAGGTCATTTATAACATTTGTGTTGCTTCTTATTAGTTTTTTCCTACTAAGAGTTTTGTTTAGGCAAATATTGTTTGTTAAAACAAAGCTTAGTTTGTATATAAACCGAAATATGTAAAGAACAACTTGCTATAATTCTGCTCCATTGACGTTGAGAACGAGACATGAAATCTGTCTTTTGTTAGTTCGTTAATTTAACATAAACAAATATTATTTAAAAATAATTTATAAAAATTAGAATTTGCTTAATAATTAATTTTTTTTTTTTATTTTTAAATAAATTGAAATAAATGGGCACATAGATAGAAATCTACATAGATGGCTTACGTTGAATGTGTTTGAATTCGTAATGTTTAAGTAATATTTCTTTCTTTTGCCCATCTTTTACATATACTGACCATTTACGCCATCACCTTCCCTAAACTTAACGAGATACCCCCTGGTATATACATCCGCGGTGTCGTACCCTGTTAAATTATTACTGTTATTTACATAATAATGCCATCGAGTGCTCTGAATAAGTAATACATTGGCACTTGTGAAACACACTCAAAGGGCATTAAATCGTGTAAGACAAATTAATTACAAAAACAAATGGCATACAAATATACACCTATATTTTTTTTTTTAAACAAAAACATCAATTATTTATTTTTTGACAAGTTTAATTATTCTAAATTTGTCAACACTTTGTTATATTATAATCATTCTCTTTAATATAGAAAATAAAAAAAAATTCAATTGAAATGTTAATAGATCTAATTTATTTTTAATTTCCGTCATTTGTAATTTGTTAGAAGTTATCAATGAATAATAATAATTATTTGTTCATTGTGTTATTTTTATCATTTATTATTCCAAAGAATATATATATATATATATATATACATAAATATATATGAACATACATATGAATATGTAAACGGAAACTTTAAGTAAACATTAATTCACCTCGTTTTAAATCAAGTTTGTTCATCAAATTATGAATTATTACTTCCATATGCTAACGACCTTGACATATTGAATACACCGGATTTTATACAAAAGTTTAGCAATATCAAACTCTCTTTCTTATTCGCATCAATGTAATCATAAAATAATTTTGTGAAAAAATAATTAATTAATTAATTTAAATAATTAAATTTTTTCGGATATGGAAAGATTTATTAATAATTATATTCCTAATATACATTTTTAATTTTTTTACCGACCGACGATAGTAAGGGAGGTATTGTTTTCACACTAAATTTCACATGTGGAGATTTTTACATATCTCCACGAATCATGCATTTTCTTAACAGAAAAAGTATTTTTAGCATAATGTATGTCCGTCTGTCCGTCCGTCCGTTTAGATGCTTGAAAGACTCAACGGATTTTGATCAAATTTGGTAAATTTACTTAATGCATCATTATGATGAATTGATCAACTTTTGGTGTACATCTGGAAGCTGGAAGTGGTAGTATTACCGATCGACGATAGGAAGGGAAGGGTTAGTTTCACACCAAATTTCACATGAGGAGATTTTTTACTTATCACCACGAATCATGCACTTTGTATTGGTTTTATCCTCGAGAAAAATCATCTTTATTAGTTTTTTCTTAATTTAAAATTATATGACGTCATTCAGCCATTCATGACGTCACAGCCTGGTTTTACATATATATTACAAATAAAATAAAATTAAAAATATTCATGTCCTTTCTGTTTTTTATTACATTAATAGAAATATTAAAATTATTTGAAATTGTTTTTGTAGCTGGAAATTAATTTACTTCATCGTCGGTTCGGACCTGGCCACAGGTCAACTTATTTTTTTAAGAACCAAATTGAAAAAAATTAGAAAAAACTGGACTAGATTTATGAATTAATTTGCATATATAAAAAATTATTTTGGAACCTCCAACTGAAAAATATGCTTTAACCCACGAAGGTTGAGATATATAAAATGTTAAATGGGTATGTAACTAATGTATTACTTACTAAATTTTTTTTAGAATTAAAATAGAAATTCATACTAGAAAATAATTGTTTAACGTAATTTGCTAAGAACACAGCAAAGAAAAGCATAACTCATCGATATCTTCGAAATGACATGTAGACTTACTATACCGTATCCCAACCAAGATAAGAACAATTCTTACCATTTATCCTCTTTTTTATGAAATAATTTACATTAAATTAAAATTATATCACATTCGGCAAACAATTTTAAATTTAAATTGAACCATTTATATTAATACGCCACCTCCTTGTTTTTGTTTTTTTCAAAATATGATAATTTCATTAATGAACTTCTTACTGATAAATTTATAATTTTTTTTTTAAATTTTCATTAAGATCTTTGAATAAAATTAAGCTTATTGATTTAATAGAATTAATAGAATTAAACTTATTGATTCGATTTAAGATGTATTCTAAAACACCACTAATTTTAAAAATTAATATTTGTTTATTTTATTTTATTTTAATAATACGATTAATAATTAATAATAGAGTATACTATTTAAATATTTCAAGTTTAAATTGGGTGGCTTGTATTGCTGGTTGCCTAAATGCCAGGGGCTCCTAGTCGAGTGAACGAACGCTCACTCAGTCAGTCAGTCGATTTCGTTGTGTGAGTGCCCATGCCAACTCAAACCAGGCGGGAGGCGATGACTCTCTTTCTCTCTCTACTATATCAAAAGCGTAAGTGTATTTTCTATTGAAATTATCACAATTCACCAATATAAAGCGATCAATTAACATCACCTCTACCATCATTGTAATAAAGTCTCAAATGATTTACTGATTTTTTAAAATAATTATTTTAATAGAAAAATATCATATTTGTATTTTATTTCATATTCATATTATGAATGATATTTTATTTTTTAATATATTTATATATATTTAACGTGATATATCTGCACATTACTCAAAATTTAATTTAAAATTATTTACACATTTTATTAGAATTTGAAAATGTATATATCTTCTTTTCTTCTAATTAATCTCTTTTCTATTTCATTTTTCTCATGTCATTTAATATAATAGGATATATTATATTTCGTACCCTATATATATATATATATATATATATATATATATATATATTTCTATTTATTATTATTATTCTATTTTTTAATATTTCCTATTCAATATTTGAGTTGATTTTTTTAATATATATTTGGATATTATTATTCATTTAAGTAAATATAATTTTTTTATTTTGAATTTGAAGTGACATTTATTCTAGAGACGCCCAAACAGCAGGACTAATTTATTTTATTTTATTCTTTTATCTTGTAATTTTCTGTTTAATTTATCTAAAAAAATGATAAATTCTGATAAATATTTATTTTTTCAATATCAATTATTTTCTGAGAATTCTACATGATTATCAAAATCAAAAATCAATTGAAATTTAAATAGAAATCATTTTAACATTCTCTTTTAATTATAGATAATAGAAAAGGGGTCAGTTTTTAATACTTTCATTTATTCAACAAGAATTTTATTATGTGTCTTTGAAATATTATTATATCTAAAAATTATTATTTCATTAAAAGTTATAATAACGAAAAATTAATATGTGATACATTGATTAACAACAGTTTCAAAGTATTTTTAATCTGCATTAAAAAAAATACAACTGATTATAAAGGCAGATATTTTATTAGACTGAATTAATTATAAATTTGGAAATAATTTTAAATCTCGGAAGCTTCTATTCTATAGCTAAACAGCGTAGGCGTTACGTTATATACATATATTATATATTACTCGTATTCTAAATTCTATTGTATATATCTCGAGACAACTCCAATATATTTACTTGTTTTTCTTATTTTGAGTTCAAGCAAGAGCTATTGAACTAATATATATATTTTCATGTTATCTTTTTTATAATTGCACACAAAAAAACATCTGATCATATTTCAGTTAAATAGAATTTCTCTGTGCTGAATTTAAATTTGAATATAAGAAATAGAAAAATTCGTAATTCTTAAATGTTATACCATTATGTATTGCTAAATATACATTTAGGTAATATTTTAAGTGTTTTATTTGTAATTTTTCAATTATCACTTGCAAGTATATTGAATTTCTATTTATACACAGACAGCGTTCTTCACACTTAGACGGGGGCTCCGCCCCCTGTACCCCGAGTGGTACATAGTATTTGGTGGTTGAAAGTAGTAAAAGGATTTCATCCATTTTGTTTCAATCAGTATATTACATAAAACATTCATTTCTTTTTGTGTTCTTATTTAAAATATATTTTAATTTAATGAGTAAATTAATTATATATATTATTATTATTATTATTATATTATATCTATCTATCTATCTATGTGACTCAAAGATACTCGAATGTTCTTGGCCGCAATTGGAAGGGCTAATTTATGGGGAAAGGAGGAGGCTCTATTAAATATTCAATTGTTTTTTTTAATTTAATTAATAATAAAAAAATAATTGATTATCGCGATTATTTTCTTTAACTTTTTATTTTCATTTTGAAATATACAATTTCATAATTTAACCTTTGATATATTTTAAATATTTTACTATATAGGTAGAATTAATTATTATTATAATTTCTCAAACATCACAAAAAAAAAAATCATATTTATTGTAAAAATATAACTCTTTTTCATTATTATTTTTTTTTAACTTAGCAAATATAAAAATATTTTATTTTTTTTTTTTATTATGGAAATTATTTCATATGAATATAAATATATTTTAATCGAATATATCTATACTCAATAATAATTTAATATTAATAAATTATCAAATTTTTTTCTTATCATTGTACTGATATATCATATTTGGAAAGAAATAAATTATAGTTAAGCTTATTTAAAAAATTAACTTAATGTATAATTTTTTGTTAATTATAAACATGTGGTACAACTTATTTTAAATAAATAAATAAAATTAGATCTCCTAAAAATTTTTTTAATTTTGATAGATCGAATATTCTTATTCTTTAGCTGACTTACAAATCCCATACGATCATTTTGCTTATTCTTAGGTGTATTCTGTCCCAATGTCCTCGCAAAAATTCTCCGGGAGATAAAAATGTCTCGGTATACATAAATAATAATATCATCCGTGAATAAACCCAATATTATTCAATTTTTATCGACCGACGATAGAGTAAGGGAGGTATTGTTTTCACACCAAATTTCACATGTGGAGATTTTTACATATCTCCACGAATCATGCACTTTATATTGGTTTTATCCTTGGGAAAAATCATCTTCATTAGTTTTTTTCTTAATTTAAAATTACATTCATGACGTCACAGCCTGGTCTTACATATATATATATTATAAATAAAATAAAATTAAAAATATTTATGTTCTATCCATATCTGTTTTTTATTACACTAATAGATATATTAAAATTATTTGAAATTGTTTCTGTAGCTGGAAATTAATTTACTTCAAACCGTCGGTCGGTTCGGACCTGGCCACAGGCTAACTTATTCCTATCAAATTAGTATTTTGATTGGATTTTTTTTCTATTTTTTCTAAATAAAAATAAAATTTATAGTGAAAAATTTTAATTAATAGTAATATAAATTTAATAATTTAAATATGTAAATATGAACAATTAAATTAAAATTATATTAAATATTCAACTTTTTTTTAATTTTTATACAAGTGATTTGATATTGGATTATTTTTCATTTTGATTTGATTGTCGATAATAATATTAAAATATTAAAATGAAATTAATATCAAAGAATAAATTTAGTTTATAAATTGAAGCAAATATAATAAGTTATATTTACATTTCGTTTTTTTTTTTGAATTTAAATTTAGAAAATATTAAATATACTTAAGAATGATTGTTAGGTTATTTGGCTATTGATACAATTTAGGGAATTTTTTCAAATAAAAAAAAATTGTATCAGAATTTATCTATTAATTAGATTGTGGTTCTAAATTATTAAATAGAATTAAATTTCTTTATAAAGACACAATGGTTATTAATATAAACATATAATAGAGTATAATAATGTTGTTCCATATTAATACAACAATTTCAAAGAAACAAACTTTGCAAATAAATTAAATACCTAAATTGATTATAGCGAATATTGTGAGAGACAAATAGAAAGAGAAAGAGAGAGAGAGAGAGAAAGATAAAGAGAAATAAGAATAATAATAAACCATTTAAAAAATTGTGATTATTTTTATTTTAAATTAAAATTAAAATTGCATTATATGAATATTTTATTTTATTAAATATTAAATGAATATCTTATTTTATTAAATTGAATTTTTTGGAGTACTATTTTGAAATATCATTCTATTATTATTATATATCAAAAAATTTCTTAATTTTAAATGAAATTCAATATTCTAGTATATTTATATACAAAAATCTGGAGTGTCTCCTCTCGACTATCTCGCAAATTTGAATTGGATTAAATAACATATTTAAATTAAATTAAATTAAAATTAATAAATAATATTTATTAAACCAGCGCATGTTTGGCTCTTTGTTGATGGCACCACGTCACGTGTTGGCGCGTGAGATTTGCAGTGTTAAAAAATTAATTCTGGTACTTTCAGCGATTCAATCAAGCTGAAATTCTATATATAGTAGTTTTATACAATCATTAATCATGTGAAAAATTATCCAAAATATATATAATATAATATAATATATAATATAATATATCTTTATTTTTACGGTCACTTTAGAAGAAAAAAAATCAAAACGTTGTAGGTAATGACCCTCTTCCGGTTGAGCAACATTTCTCAAAAGTTGATAGAAAACTATGAATTTTGAATAATGCCCATGTACCAAAATTCAACATTCTAGCTCAAACCGTTTTTGCGTAATCTTGGTTACATACATACACACACACACATACACACACAGAGACATTTTTCTCAACCTTAGTGAAAATGATTCAGGTACCTTCAAAACGTATAAAAAAGTAAATTAGTACAAGTAATTAAATTTAAGTATTATTTTAATCCTACAGTAATCTTACTTTTATACATTATATCTTGTAGTTAATTTAAATTATTAAAATTTAAATTTAAATATTTATTTTTTCTGTATAATTGTTAAATGATTGTAAAACTGAATTAGTTCCTTTATTTTTATATATTATCCTTTATTATCCCATATATTAAGTTAAATTGAATAAATAAAATTATTTAAAAAATAAAGGTTTATTTGTTTTATTTATTATTAACCACTATTTCGCATCAAACGAACCACTTCTAGGGATCACTCCAGGGCCGTCTTAAGGAATTTGACGCCCATGGGCTACTAAAAATAATGCGCCCTTCTTCCTAAGAAAATACACAGAATGGCAAATGGGAGTCGGAAAAGTTATACAAAACAAAAGTGTCAGAACTAGAAAAAAACTATTTATTACTTTTATAATAAACTGTTATCTTAATTGTAACTTCTTTAAAGTCACTTATTTAAAAGATGGGTATAAATGTTTACCCAGATTTGAGGGGATTATCTCAATAATGACAGTTCCGATCAGTTTTTTGTCTAATCGTTAGAACATGATCGGAACTATTATATTAACTCCAGTACAGCTCCGACAGTTCAAATGCGACTGAAACAAAAGTACGATCGGTAGGGTGTTACTCCTATTTCTCGTTGCCCTTCTCTATCTATCGTTTTTCAGCACATTTGAAAGAAATAAAAATCAGTTTAATATTTTAAGAAGTGTTTTAATTTAAAAATAAGTAAAAACTAATAAAATGAAAAATACATTTTTTCTATATCGCAAATAAAAAATTGCCGCCTCAAAAGGCTTGCGCCCTGGAGCTATAGCCCATTTAGCCCTGTAGTTAGGGCGGCACTGGATCACTCAAGAAGTTCCTGATTAAACACGAAAATTAATAAGTAATTGTATTCAGCATTGGAATAAATCTTTTAAATTCTAACCCTGGCTTTTAAAGTATTTTTATTTATTTCTTATTTTTAAATTATGTTTTTTCATTAATATCATTTGTCGAAAATCAAAGTAAAAAGTAATATAAAATGCCATCTCTACGATTTATGTATTATCTAATTCAATATAAATATATATATATATGTATATATTTAAGATTTATTTTTGTTTTAATTATCTTAAATCAACCTTTGATTATAATAAAAAATAAATTTGATGTGGTAGAAATTTAAACAAATTAAGAAGAAGAAATTGCTTTCTCACTGTCCGCTTAACAGAATATAACTTATGATTCGAAAAATAAGAAAAGCATAAAGTATTAGAAGAAGAAGAAGAAGAAGAAGAAGTAGGGACCTCTGAAAGCGAAAGATAAATTAGTAAACAATATAAATTGCCTTAATCACGTTTTGACTATGGAGAGATAATTAAATTTTACATTCAAGTTTTCGAGTTCAAGTATTAAACGAATTTTCCATTTCGAATCAGTGACTTGCAAAGTGGATGGTACCGGGGGAGGGGGAGGGGGATGGTGCTGACTGGAGGTGTAATGGAGTGGGGATTGGGAAAGTGAATTCAAATGGAGGAAAAAGAAAACATTTTGTTTTGTTGTTTCTATCATTTTGATGGAAAAGAGCTAAGAGAAAAATTATTATTAATAGTATTAATTAAAAGTAATAAATTAAATAAGATTTATATAGAAATATGCTTAGGTATAATATCTTTTTACAATTGCATTGATTATTCGAATATTTTTTTTTTATTGCTGGATGATTTCAAGAAATGAACGATAAGCACGTTTCTAAGAAGTTCAACTTGAATTAAACCACTTTTCTTTCGATCACACCATTTCACGCTTCACTCCAGCCACTTCTCTATTCCCCTTCTCTCTTCACATTACTCATAAAATTACACCAAAATACAATCTCTAAATTCAAATTCAAATCATTTTTTCAATATTGAAAAATGTATAATAAATTAATAATCTAATCTTACTAGATCCATTAAAAATTATATTTGTATAATAACATTTTTGATATTTGAAAATTAATTATTTTTATATATATTTTTTTTGTATACTTATATTCAACCACGTGGTCAAATTGTTCAGTAGCCAAGTTGACTATGCAAAAGGGTCACATGACCCCTTACAACCAATCACCTTGCTACTTTTAGTTGATGTTAGCCAAGGGCTTCTCCCTTGGCATGAAGATTTGATCTCTTCTCACTTGCATTTTGGACTTGATATTGTTTACACGCTTTTGACTTTTAGCTGTGAATTCGCCATTTTTTTAACATGTGTTGTTGACCACGTGTTTTGAAAACTGTGTTGAGTTATTATTATTGTTATTTTTTTGTAAACTTGTTTTATTTTAGCTGAGTGTTAGCTAGCATTTATTCCTTTTTATTTTTATATTTAATTTGTAAATTCTAAGGATTATCTCCTTTAATTTTTATATCAATTTCATTTTTTATTTTTACTTTACTAATTTTCTTTTCATTAAATATTATAACGTGGCAACGACCCTTTTTCTTTTATTTGTAAAAAAGTGAATCTAATTTTTCCTTTGCAGATCCATATGTTAGCATCGGATATTTTGATTAATTTAATTTGTTATTAATTTCTTTCCGATCTTGGTTCTCAAAGGCGAATCGCCTAAGCACTAATAGTCATACGTACTGCAATAGTCATGCGTCTTTTGTGAAATTTATTTCAGGGTTCCTTCCCAAATAATTTTATTTTACTCCCCGTGTGAAAGAGTTTAGAATTATTTTTTTAACTCCTTCACAGGTGAACCGACAGGCTCAACAATATTTTATTTTGTTTCGGCTTGTCCAGTAACCCATAATAAATTAATTTTCAAACTGTAAGAAAATCTGTTGAATTTCCCTAGAAAAGGCTCTAACCCACACAATATATATATATATATATATTTAATAATGGTAAAATTAAAATACAAATTTCTATTTAATTAGTTTGTGCAATGACCACAAAGTAGTGCTATGATATCAATATTAAATAGAGTCCTTATTGACATATGATTCGTTATAAATCCATTGGTGAATAAAAATTATTGAATGGCAATTGAAAGGGTTGTTTTTCCATTATAATGGTATCATTTAGCTACAGCCTCGTAAAGGGTCAATACAATTTACTCCAACCCTAACCCCTCACCATTTTTCTCCTTCTTTTTCAACCATACTCAGGCACACACGAGATAGAGTTCTTCTTACATCCGCTATGACGTGTTTGCAAAATCCTCCCCAACTATTCTTCTCACAACCGGATGATGTTTCGTTTATCTATCACCCCTTGCAAACGTTTTGCTTATAAATGATCATGATTCATCAAAGAGCAAAAAAATCCTTTTCTATTCATTTATATCAATTGTAATTGTGATTATTTAGAATTGGATTTTATAGTATAAGGCACTATTTCGTTATTGTGACTGAGTAAAGAAATCTGAGCACAAGAGAGTAGATGAAAATCACTTTCAAGTAATTTAATTCTATAATGCTCAAGATAGATCGAACTTTATCTAATACCTCTTTATATTAACGATTACAATTTGTGAGTATAGTACAGAATATTCTTATTTTAACCGAAAGTGTTAATCTACACGTTGTGAATTGAAATTTTTTTTATTTTCTCAAAAACTTGACATACATATCTATCGCTAAATAATTAATATGAATTTTATCAAAATCTTTTTAAATTAAGTGTTGAATCACCAGTCCTATTATTATTAATTTTTTTAAAAAAAATACAATTCAAATAGAATAAATAATTATTAAAATATACTTAAATATAATCTATGTGAGGAATAAAACAAAAACAAAATAATTTGACAAGTGGCCAGATCCGAACCGACCGACGGTTTGAAGTAAATTAATTTCCAGCTACAGAAACAATTTCAAATAATTTTAATATATCTATTAATGTAATAAAAAACAGATAGGCATATAACATAAATATTTTTAATTTTATTTTATTTATAATATATATGTAAGACCAGGCTGTGACGTCATGAATGGCTGGATGACGTCATATAATTTTAAATTAAGAAAAAACTAATAAAGATAATTTTTCTCGAGGATAAAACCAATACAAAGTGATTCGTGGTGATATGTAAAAAATCTCCTCATGTGATATTTGGTGTGAAAATAACCTTTCCCTTCCTATATATCGTCGATCGCTAATACTCTCACTTCCGGTTTCCGGAGCTGATCAATTCATCATACTGATGCATTAAGTAAATATACCAAATTTTATCAAAATCCGTTGAGCCGTTCAAGCTATACACTTCAATACGGACGGACGGACGGACAGACATGATGCTAAAAATACTTTTCTTTGTTAAGAAAATGCATGATTCGTGGAGATATGTAAAAATCTCCACATGTGAAATTTGATGTGAAAACAATACCTCCCTTACTATCTTCGGTCGGTAAAAATAAAATTGTTAAAAATTTTATATAACTTAATATAAAATTCACCGCACATTCACTCGATAATTAAATAAGGAAAAATGATTTCTTATTACAAATTTTAACTTCTCTGTTCTAAAATATAAAGAAAAAAAAAATTAATACACACAAAGACACACAATGTCGTTGGTTGAGGTTTATAATTGGATATATAAATCAAGTCTTTCGGGACGAAAGATTACCAGGACGGCCCGAGCGCGTGTTGGCTTATATTTTCTACTACCGCACACACAACTCCCAAGTGATTTTCAGGAAAAAATTAAATATTTGTTCATCTAAAAATATATATCTAAAAAATCCTAATTTCTACTAATACAACGTAAAAAAAACATGAAACACTATGAACAAAGTTAAATATTTTGTGAATAAATACATAAAATTAAAAAATTGACATTATAATTAATTATTGAATGAATTCATATGATAAAATATTCATATATATATTTCCCGTCTTTTGTTACCATTCCTTCAAATTCATATCAAATAAACTTTACAAAGAAATTATCATATTTCCTGATTACAGAAATATATATTGAACAAATATTTTAAGGAACTGAGTTACACAATTAACTTTTTTTTTTGTTGAACTTTAGGGAATTAATCAATTCAATTTTTAATGTTAATGAGTAAACGATCAGAAAGAAAAATATTCATTATGAAAGTGATTCTTATTTTGTAAAAGAGAGAGATGAATAGAGTCATTGCTTAATATTTAAAAGAAAAGTTAAAAAAAATAATGTGGAAATATAGCTTTATAGAATATACAAAATTCTATATTTTAATTAATTTGTATATTTTTTTATAACTGTTTTTCAAAAAAAAAAAAAATCAGATTTTGTGCTGAAAATTTAATGTAATTTTGGCTGCGAAAAATAAATATTTAATTTTTTATATAGCAAACATACCTTTTAATATTATAAATATATAACATATATGGTAACAAAGGGTTGGTTTTTTTAAAATTTAAATTTTTGTAATCTCTTTTTTCTATAGTTCAGTCCAATCTTCAGTTAAAAATCTAAAGTCACTGTAGAAGAAAGGTTATTTCAGAAATATTAGACCAAAAAACATTTTTTATTTAAGTTTAAATTCAATATTATTGAAAAATTGAAACAGGAATTGAAATGATAAACATTTACCGGGTAGAAAATTTTCACTTTTTCTTTCAAAATTATAGATTTTTGTATTCATTTGGTTATTTTATTATGATCAGTAAACATTTTATTTTAATATACGGGCTATTCCCAAAAAATATGTATTCATGTATTGTGAAAACAGTATTTAAACGGATTACTGATTAAAAGTATCAATTAGAGAAGACATAGAATTTGCAGACAGAGCAAATGTTACAAGATGCATTTTTGATCTATACTAGAAGCAATGGGACCGCAGAGGTAGTGAATTATTTCTTTAGAAATTTTATTGCTTGTTCAATTATTTTCATGAGAATTCTCTCGTGTCCAATAGCTACAAACTAGTTTTAAATTTTTAAAATTTGCATTAACTAATAAAACAGTTCATGCTAATTTTATTTAAATTTTATATACATTATCATTTTAACATTATTCCAAGATTTACCAATATTTAACCCATGAATCTTGAGTTATGATTAAACATAAATTTTATAGAAAAAAACTTTCCAATTTTCTTTCTTCACAAGCTTTGAACTTAAATGAATAATTTAAAAACTAAATCAACTCATTCTCAATAAAACGCTTATTATAAGTAGATACATAATTAAATTTTTACTCATAAATTAATATGCTTATAAATTATTATATAAAAGTTAAATAAGCCGTATTCATAGCTACGTATGTATACATAAGTAAATGAGAGTAATTAATAAGATGGATGTTATTTCTAAGTGTGTAACTTAACAGTTAGGGAAGTGTTACATGACCGGTTGGAGCTTGTTCAAGTAATGTTTTGCATTGAATTACAGTTGGGGATTAATTGATGCCATCTCCAAAGGAAATTTAACAAAAACGATCGACATCTGTTTGAATTTGTCAGCAGGTTAATTAATTTTCTGGGATTTTTTTAATATTTTAAAAATATATTTTTTTTTTATAATATTTATTTCCAAAATAAATAATTTGGATTGATTTATATAGTTTTATATAATTGTGACTTAATAATTGATGGGTGAGATATGAAGGTATTAAGTATAAATTATTTTCATTCAAATTACACATCTAAGATAAAAACAGGGCCGCCCTAACCACAGGGCTAATTGGGCTATAGCCCTAGGGCGCAATCCTTCTGGGGGCGGCATTTTTTATTGGTTTATATATTTTTTCTTATTGTTAAATAGTAGTTTTATAGTAACCTCCAACCCGGAGTGACATCACTTCAAAGATTTTAATCATGCACATTCAAAATACATATCTATTTTTCTTATTCATTATATCCGTATAAGCATTGAATAAATAATTTTAATAAGAATCCTAACAGCAGCGATAATTGTGCAGTTTGAAAATGTTGACATATAACATTTTCAACACAAATGACACTGTTTCAAATTTTATTGAAAAGTGTCTTTTTACGTGAATTTATTAGAAAATTACTTATGAAAAGGGGCGCAAAATTTTAGAAGCCCACGGGCGCCGAAAATCTTAGGACGACTCTGGATAAAAATTAAAGATATATTGCTAAAAGAATATTGTTATACCATTTTCATCTCAAAAATTGAATATAATTTTTATTTTGACCAAAATGATGCTATCACCGTCTACCTGCTCTTTCTCCTCCCTCTCATCGCATTTCCAAATAATATTAAAGAATATTTTAATCGGTGGTGTAGCGAATTTTCTACCACCAGAAGCAGATACCACATTTGCTGCCCTTTCACCCATTCACACATTTAATTTTCAATAAATTTTCATTAAAAAACTATTAAAAAAAATTTTCATTAAAAAATCATTATTGAGCTATTTTCCCAAAACAATATAATTAGCAAAAGAATATTTATGATTTATTGAAAATCTAAAAATAATTATTAAATTTTTTTAAAATGAATAGTTTGTTCATTGAACAAAATAATGTTTAACATCAATTTTATAAATTGTAAATTAACTAAAAATAAGTATTCACCATTTTAATTAAAAAGTAATAGAGATTAGGTATAATTTGATAAGGTTAATTACATTTACCTTATCAATAAGTTGCCCTGTGGCCAGACGCAGAACCGACCGACGGTTTGAAGTAAATTAAATTCCAGCTACAGAAACAATTTCAAATAATTTAAATGTACCTATTAATGCAATAAAAAACAGATATGGATATTACATAAATATTTTTAATAATATAAGTAGGAGCTGGCTGCGACGTCATGAACGGTTGAGTGACGTCATATAATTTTAACTTAAGAAAAAACTAATTTTCCCGAGAATAAAATCAATACAACCAATACATGGAGATATATAACGGACGGACAGACATCATGCTAAAAATACTTTTTTCTGTTAAGAAAATGCATGATTCGTGTAGTTATGTAAAAATCTCCATATTTGAAATTTGGTGTGAAACCAATACTTCCCTTACTATCGTCTGTCGGTAAAAATTATATTTTACATAAAAGGACTTTTTAAATTATATTTTTCAGACTCCTAAATTATATTGGAAATAAATATAAAATACATTTTCAAAATTAAAATTCTACTCAAAGAAAATTATTTTATAGCATCAACATTATCTATTGATTGTGCATTAGTCAAGATTACTCAACTTAACTCAGTGTAAATACATTTCCGAAGTGTTCAAAGCACTAAAATACCCGCAAATCATCCAATAAAAATTAGTAATCTCAAAAAAAATAAGTTGACCTGTGGCCAGGTCTGAACCGACTGACGGTTTGAAGTAAATTAATTTCCAGCTACAGAAACAATTTCAAATAATTTTAATATATCTATTAATGTAATAAAAAACAGATAGGGATATAACATAAATAATAAATATAAACTTTTTTAATTTTATTTTATTTATAATATATATGCAAGACCAGGCTGTGACGTCATGAATGGCTGGATGACGTCATATAATTTTAAATCAAGAAAAAACTAATAAATATGATTTTCCCGAGGATAAAACCAATACAAAGTGTATGATTGGTGGTGATATATAAAAAAATCTCCTCATGTGAAATTTGGTGTGAAAATAACCCTTCCCTTCCTATCGTCGACCGCTAATACTGCCCCTTCCGGTTTCCGGATTTGCACCAAAAGTTGATTAATTTATCCCACTGATGCATTAAGTAAATATACCAAATTTCATCAAAATCCGTTCAGCCGTTCAGGCTGTACACATCTATACGGACGGACGGACGGACAGACATGATGCTAAAAATACTTTTCTTTGTTAAGAAAATGCATGATTCGTTGAGATATGTAAAAATCTCCACATGTGAAATTTGGTGTGAAAACAATATCTCCCTTACTATCGTCGGTCGGTAAAAAATGTAACATTCAAAAGTTAAAAGTTACATTTTTTATAAATTTTTCTAAAATCTGCCTTTCACCTCCTTCCACCTCTCAACACTACTGATTTAAATAATTTTTATATTAGAATAATTTAGTTAGAAAATAAATTATTTTATATATATAAAACTATCTTATTTTAAGAAGAAAATTTACCAAAATCTATTTTTTTTTTCAAAATTACATATTATTTAAAATATTCAGTATTAAATGAAATGTAAACATATCGAGGGTGAATTTATAAAAATAATGAATTTCAATTTAACCGGATATTCAGTTCAATTGATTTTTCATTGAATATTATTAGCAATAATAGTTTTAATAATAGAGGGTGATAACGACACAGGATGTCCTTGACTATTCAAAAAGTATTTAAACGCGTGGACTAAGAGGCTTTCAAGTCTTTTAACCCCTCAACTGTGACGTTCAATACCCCTTCAGGCAGAGGTCGCATCCTGAACGGCTGAGACGTCCATCAGCTCCATCCGGCTTCCGACTTTTGACGCCTCACTTTGGCGCCAGAAAGGCGAAAAAGACAAACTGAATGGCGTTACGCCCCTCCACCAACCTGATCAAACCCAATGAAAGACAAAAATCAACTCAGAGAAAAATTTATAAAATAAATATATTTTTAATCTAATCATATATTTTACACAAAATATTTACTAAATTTTTACAGACCGACGATAGTAAGGGCGGTATTGTTTTCACACCAAATTTCACATGTGGAGATTTTTACATATCTCCACGAATCATGCATTTTCTAAACAGAAAAAAGTATTTTTAGCATGATGTCTGTCCGTCCGTCTGTCCGTCCGTATAGATGTGTACAGCCTGAACGGCTCAACCGATTTTAATGAAATTTGGTATATTTACTTAATGCATCAGTGGGATGAATTGATCAACTTTTGGTGCAAATCCGGAAACCGGAAGTGGTAGTATTAACGATCGACGATAGGAAGGGAAGGGTTATTTTCACACCAAATTTCACATGAGGAGATTTTTTTATATATCACCACCAATCATACACTTTGTATTGGTTTTATCCTCGGGAAAATCATATTTATTAGTTTTTTCTTGATTTAAAATTATATGACGTCACAGCCTGGTCTTACATATATATTATAAATAGAATAAAATTAAAAATATGTATATGTTATATGCCTATCTGTTTTTTATTACATTAATAGATATATTAAAATTATTTGATATTGTTTCTGTAGCCGGAAATTAATTTACTTGAAACCGTCGGTCGGTTCGGACCTGGCCACAGGTCAACTTATTCTTATTTTTAATATCTTGATATAGATAGTGGTTTAAATTTACAGTCTTATGACCATCTACCTTGATTCGAGGCCAGATGTATATGTATTATATATTGCAGCGTTTCTCATCCTTTTAGGAAACGCGGCTCAGTTTTCTATCATAATTTTCAATTAAAATTTAATCTTTTTTATCTAATTATTAATTTTTCTAAAATTTATTTAAGAATAGTGTTTTGTATTTAAAAGTATTGAAATGTTCCGACATCTGTTATATAAGTAATAATATCACAAAATATAATATATTTTAACAAATAGCCAGAAATTTCTCCAAAACTTTTAACCCTGAAGGGGTACCGAATAGTCGTCTATTCTATAGATATATTTATATTAGAATGTCATCTGCATTTGTCCCTAACATTCGTCTTATTTTTTTCATGTTTTAAGTTGGACATTCCTTAACTATACAAGTAATAATTTATTCTTTCAGACTGAAGATGAAAGCAATATCTACAGAACGTTAGTCTATATTGATCTATATCTATATGACACTTATATTATTTCTCTGAAATGGGTATATGTAAAGTAGGAAAACAAGGGTTGTTGAAATATTGCCATATTATTATAATAAGAAAAAGAAATCATAAAAAATAGGAACCCTCCTAAGGGAATCGAATATCAGTTATTGGTGCTGGACCCTCTAGATTGCCCATCCTCCTATTTCCGTATACTTCCACCTCATTCCCCCTTCCCCTTTTCTCACCCAGGGGTACTTTCACACTTATTTCACGAACGAATCGAACCATTTCCTTTTGCTATCTCATATTATTCGCCCTCCGATTAACATTCTAACCAAGAGTTTCGTTTGAATGTGTTTAAATGATACGATTAGATTGTCTGGACAAAGTCAGCATAGTTTGCAAAACCAAAACAACACAGACAACTTTTGCTGACTTTTTTTTTTGTTTCCTATGTATTTGTGAAATACCTGAATGAACCACTTAACTTTCTGTATTTCTTCTCACTCGTTTCTTTATCGTTTCTATATATAAATCGATTTGTTAGGATTAATGGTCAATGTGTAATGTTGACTTTTACGGAGAAGAAGAGAAGGAGGGATCGTTAGTCATAGTTCCTGGCAGGCAGGGGTTGGTTTACCACTATAACTCCCTTCCCATCCCCACTTAGACAGAAACAGGTAAGTGTTAGAATGCGTGATGGTGCGTTAAAACGACTTCCAAATGGACTGAAAAAGAAGAGGATTCACTGGCCAAGAAATCAGAAAAAAAGGAACTGCACTACACCTCCTTAACCACAAACCAAAAAAAAAAACAAAAAACAAAACAAAACAAAATAAAAACAACCATTATCCCTTAAGTAAAATATACAAGAGTTAAATACTACAAAATTGTGTGTTGACAGTAAATTCTATTAGTAAATACCACCCTAATTAATTATATATTATCGATAAATAAAACAATTTTGAATGATTTAGATCAGCTGTGAGCAACCTATTTACCGACCGATGATAGTAAAGGAGGTATTGTTTTTAAACAAAATTTCACATGGGGAGATTTTTACATATCTCCACGAATCATGCATTTTCTTAACAGAAAAAAAAGTATTTTTAGCATCATGTCTGTCCATCTGTCCGTCCGCTGTGTGTGCTTATAGATGTGTACAGCTTGAACGGCTCAACGGATTTTGATGAAATTTGGTGTATTTACTTAATGCATAGCTATGATGAATTGATCAACTTTTGGTGTGTGTCCGGAAACCAGAAGTGGTAGTAATACCGATCGACGATAAGAAGTGAAGGGTTATTTATACTAAATTTCACATGAGGAGATTTTTTACATATCTCCACGAATCATGCACTTTGTATTGGTTTAACTCTCGAGAAAAAACATCTTCATTAGTTGTTTCTTAATTTAAAATTATATGACGTCATCCAGCCCTTCATGACGTCACAGCCAGCTCTTACTTATATATTATAAATAAAATAAAATTAAAAATATTTATGTTATATCCATATCTGTTTTTTATTGCATTAATAGATTCATTTAATTTATTTGAAATTGTTTCTGTAGCTGGAAATTTTATTTCTGCGCCTGGCCACAGGTTGACTTATTCTTTAATAAATAAAGGGTGAACGAAAGTTCTTGACGGGCTGCAGACAAAAAAACACCTATTATACTAAATACAATATTATATTAAATACAATATTTAATCTACAATATAATACAATAATAGATGTCTCTTTAATAAAAACTATTTTATTTTATATTTAAAATTTCAAATAATTTATAATTATAAAGTTTTAAATAGGTATGCATATAAAATTCGAACTTAAGTGAAAAACTATAAATAGAGAATAAAAATATATTATTGAATAAAAATGTAAGAAATGTATGTATTTTTAGATATAAATGTTGATTTCACAAAGACTTGAAAAACAGAAGAAGATTAAATGTAACTCAGGTTCTTAACTTAACTTCATGAATATAGAATATAGGAAGATCTTTAATTTTAAATTAGGATTAAAATTACCTTTTTTTCATGAAATGTTGAAAAAATTTAATTAAAACTCTCTCACTCAATTTAAATAGGTTATCCCATCCGGGGGGTGTTCTATTCGGGTACCATGAAAATTCACTTACAAATTATTATATTAATTTTACTAAACAATATATTATATATTATAAATCTATGGAAAAAAATAATTTTTTTCTTAAAAGAAAGGTAAAGCGTCTGAGATTCATAACTTCACTTCAATGAGCAAGTATTTTTATTTTGACTGAACATGAATAAATTGAAATATTGAATCTTGACACTTTTTTTCAATTTTAATTTTCACCTAATCACTTTTTACTAAAATACTAATAAATAGTATAATAATAATTAATATTATTATATTATTTAAAATACTTACTATTAAATAAATTTATTTGATTAACTCTAATAGAATAAATGAAAAATTACAAATACAAATATAAATATTTCGAAATCACATAGCAATTTAAATAAATAAAAGAAATATATATCCAAGTACAACTTCTTTTGGAATCTCATTTTTAGATACAAGCTAAAAGTAAATTAAACTCATATTGAAATAAATAGCCCAACATACAAATTTAATGTTTAATTAATATGTATACTTAAATTTTCTCAATCACCACTAATACACTAATATACTAATATACTTGTTTTTCTAATAATAAACCCAATTTAGATCATTTCTATTATAACTCATTGAAATTTACTACGTTCGATTTCTAGTTTTCAAGAATTCAAGATTATAATATCTAATTAAACCACATGAATTGTAAATAATATAATATTTTACTTAATACATTATCATTTTTCTACATTTATTTATTATCTAATGTCTTGAAATGATAATTATATTATATGATTTAGTGTTTCCAATTAATTATAAAAAAAGAGAAAAAAATCCCTCTAAATGAAACATAAATCTTGATTAATTTCTCTGAGCAAAAATAATCTCTATTTATATGGTAGACGATATTAGTTTTACACCTTAATAAATATAAGATAAATATATATATATATATGTATAGAACAACTAAAATACAACTACTATATACTATAATAAAATTTCACAAATTATCACATATTATACAATATGATCTACCCTTTAAAAGCATTTTTTTATTATATATATATATTTAAGAATGGCTGTTTCATTTATCATAAAGAAAAGCTCTTTTAAACCTTTATAGAGAGAAATGGTTTAGATAAAGAAAAGAAAGAAGAAAAAAAAAAATAGATAGAAACGAGCTTGGAGAAAAAGACGAGTCTCTCTCTCGTAGATATATTAGTCCGTTTAACTTGAAACGACAAAAAATAAAGAAAATCTATTGGAAAACGACGGGAGAGGTCAACGCGCGAGATCCTAAAGTAAATAAATACACACATAGTTACACATATACATATACTCCTACTCTATTTAGATATCGATTTCTTATAAATTTTTTTTTTTTTATTTATTTATTTTTTATTTTATTTTTATATCAAATTTCACAAAAATATATATAAACAAAGTTTAATGTGCATTGTAAAGTTGAAATATTTATACACACATCTTTTGTTTTTTATTATTATATTGAAATTAATATACTAGGTGTAGGCATATGAAACCGTCCTTATTCTAGAAGTCTCCTAGGGGTAGGTACCATTCAGACAGTGATTGAGTATGTTTGTTTTGGTTTTGTGTGTAGAATATTTTGAATGAAAAAAAAATTCGAATTAACCACCTTCAACATATCTTTTTATAACGTTAAACATGTCGAAATTTGCGCGAGTTGCGGTCAGCATCGATTTTTTATTACCATTTGAAGAATACTGCTGCAGAATCACATCGAATGCTTGTGGAAACTTACGAGGACAATGTTCTTAGCCAAACACAGTCTTAAGAGTGGTTTAGAAAATTCAAAACCGGAGATTTTGATATTCAAAACGAAAAACCACGTTTAAGATGATGCTTGCTAGATAGAAAGGAAAGTCATTCATACATCGGATTGTTACTGGAGACGAAAAATAGATATATTTTGAAAATCCTAAGCTTAGAAAATCATGGTTTTCCCCAGGAAAAGCATCAATATCGACTGGAAGGCCAAATCGCTTTGGACGGAAGACAGTGCTTTGTGTTTGGTTATCTTATCTATTATGAGTTGGCTAAACTTAGCGAAACTGTCAATACTGAACGGTACAAACCACAAATGGCGAAATTGAACCACCACCAATCTTCGCTTTAGGATTTACGAAGGAAACCATTGAAACATTTGGTTGGTTAATTCTTCCCCATGCCCCTTATTCGCCAGACTTAACCCCTTCTGATTACCATTTGTTTGCCTCAATGGGGCACTCGTTGGCCCAACAACGCTTCGTCAATTATGAAAATGTCTAGAAATGGCTAGTGGGCTGGTTTACCTCAAAATAGAAAACTTTTTGTTGGAGAGGGATTCACAAATTACCAGGAAGATGGGAGAGCTGTATTACTAACGAGGGAAATTATTTTGAATAAAATATTTTTTTTCACTGACATAAAATATACGTTTATGTGTTCAACACAAACGGGCGGTTTCATATGCATACACCTAGTATATGCAATTGAATTATTAAAATTGGAGAAAGCCTCTTTTACAATATTAAATCAATAATATATATATATATATTGTAATGATATTTTAAAAATATTTATTAAAATATAAATTTATTTTTTGGAAAGGATTAAGACCTTTCCCTGAAAGTTGAAAAAGCAAACAAGAGCATTCGGACTTTTCAGGAAGAAAAAAAGGACAACCACTACACTCGGTCGTCTAAGGACTATCTCCTACAAAAGGACCGGCTACATTATTAAAAAAATATTGTTTTCCAAGAAGGATTGTTTTTTTTTATTTTTATAATTCAAGAAGTAAAAAAATTGTTTACCAACAAATATTGGTTTATTTATAATTTTTATAAAACGTCTTTCTATATTTTTTTATAAAAAATATAAAAAAATTACTGTATATAATTTTATAATTTAAAATCTTTACATTGAAATCTTTAAAGGTTTTAAAAATTTATATTTAAATATCAAATATAATAAATCTTATTATAAATTTTATTCTTAATGATAAAATTAAATTTTTTTCTGTTTTTTGTAGTCGAGATCTCCAGGTCAGTTCACACCCATTCAAAGTCCACCCTTTTCCATTACAGATATGAGACCAACCCTTCTTTTTCTTAGATTTTCCCCTGCAATATCCACCCATATACAAAAAAATCATTACAATATATATATGATAACGTGCGATTGTGCAAATTATTTATTTGTAACTGTCAAAGCATATATCGTGACAATTCCAGTCCTAACCTCGATTGATTAAAATCAGATCTTATTAGGCCTGTACTTGGCACAGCAATTACCTCTTCGATAAAAGCTGAAATAATCAGGGGCCGTTAACTTCCGATGAGGATGCAATTCAAGATATCAATGAATAAAGAAACTCAGATTTCTCCTTAACAATATTTTAATAAATGAATATAGACAAAATAATAGATATTATGAAATAATACAAGTGAAATGTTTAGATGTAAAAATAAATATAAATATAAAGAATGAATAGTGTAACCAAATCCTGGGTATTGTAGAAATGGAATCCAATGATACTTAAGCGAAGCAGATGACTCCAAGCCAGTGAAATTCTCTCCCATATGGTGTGACTCGTGGAAGTGGGTCGCCTTGGTTTGTAGTTTGGTAGTGGATGGCGTCTTCCCAATCCGTTTGTATTGTGGATGTGTTTCTTGTTGAGTTTAATAGAATAAAGGAGAACTAGATTCACTGGAAATGGGTTCTGCTACTGGAATAAGATTTGGATCTACTGGATAAATTGATAGTTGGAAGGACTTGGTTACTTATATTAGGTTATGAGAGGTTGAACATGTTTGATGAGCCTAGCTGTGGTTGAAGCTTAATGGAAGAAGTAGACTGTGGAATGGTTGTGGCTAGACTGGCGATATGTGTATGGAGATGGAAGAGGGAAGATCTCAGAGGTGTTAATTAAGATCACAAACTCCTTTGAGCTACCGGTCTCCCTCTAGAGTCAGAGAAGGGAAGTAATATTTAAAGCAATCATTTATTCCAATCATTGGCCTAAACAGTAACCAATAAAAACTCGAAAACACGGATTAGTTTTAACATATTATAAATATTATTATAATTATATAGTAAAAAAATATATACTAATTATGAAGTTAATGGTTTTACATATTTAATGTTAAAAAAATAAAATAAAAACAAGATTAATGAAAAACATTTATATAACCCATTCTTTTGGGATCTTTTGGTTTCTAATGGAATTACTCACTTCAACATAAGTCGATTGTGAAATTTAGAAATGACACTTCAGTTCTAATCTCCTAATAATCTATCCCCGCGACTTTGTATTATGAAAAAATGTCATCTTCATTATTTTAATTTACCTTTTATTACAATAATTCCGTTTAATATTTTTATCAAGTACGTGTTAATTGCTTTTTTTCATCATAATATCATTTTAAAATAATTAAATTATAAGAAATTTAAAAAATTGTATTAATTAATTAATTCATAATCTATAAAAAATCTGATTTTGAAAAAATCAAATTGAATACATTTATTTGTTTTGGTATTTTTAAATGAAGGATGAGAATGAAATAAAGGCGTAAGCTTGAAAGAGAGATGAGTAAAGTTTGCAAAAAGAGATTTTATGATCCAATTTCGTTTACAGCACACTCACCATTTTGATTCCGGACACCCCCACACCATCCCACCCCCATTGCCATTCACCCCTTTTCACTCGTCCTTTTCGTTTGGTGAAATCTCAAGGGTCACAACGGAGATAGTCGATGAGGTACATTCTACCCGGAGGCTACGGAAACTAAGAAATCATGAAACAGGATTTTAAAGGATGAGAAGAGTTAAAACTAATTTCGGTTATAAAAGAAGTATGTGACGAGAAAGTCAGTATCTCTGGTAAAAATAAGAACAAGTTGCATCATCCCTCTAAAAACGTTTTCTCTCTATCTCTTTTATCTTTTTTTATTACGTCATTTTTATCTTTAATTTAAAATCTATATATGAGACAGTCATGGGTTCGTTGAATTTATTTTGTCTCAGCAAATCGTTTATTTAATATTATTATATAGAACCTTTTTATTCTAATTTATAACCAAAAAACAAAAAATTATTATCTTGGAGAAGAGAGTCGATTTATCTATTCTATATCCCTTATTCAATTCAATTTTTTTCTCATAATAAGAAGGTAGTATAACGATCAAGTATTTAATCCTTTTAATGAACATTTATACAATAATATTTAGTAATTAAAAGAACATAGAACACATTTTTGTCCTGCCCGCCAAGCATAATACTACAATATCATTTTGTATATTTTTGAGATATTAAACCATTCAAAGGATTTTTTGAAATTCACATCATAGATAATATTTATAAAGAAGAATCGATCTGTATTGGTTGCACCCTCAGGAATAATCAACTTTATTAGTATTTTCTTAATTTAAAATAGTAAATTTAAATGACTATGTCATCCATATTGAAATGTGCTTTCCGCCTTTTTACTATCTCGCCAGATCGTATTGCAATCGTTAAAATTTTCGATGTCGAGATTTTGATGTTTTTGTACGTTTTGAAGGTCCCTGCCTCATTTTCACTAAGGTTGAGAAAAATGTATGTGTGTGTGTGTGCGTGTGTATGTATATAGACAAGAGTACGCAAAAAGGGTTGGAGCTAGAATACTGAAATTTGGTACACGGGCATTATTTAAAATTCATAGTTTTCAATCAACCTTTGCGAAATGAAGCTCATTCGGAAGAGGACCATTACCTACCACGTTTTCATTTTTCCCCTCTAAAGTGACCGTAAAAATAAAGATATATGTTTGATAGTTTTTTACATTATTATATATAAAATTTCAGCTTGATTGAATCGCTGAAAGTACGGAATTAATTTTTTAACACGTTGACTGGAAATCACGCGCCAACACGTGACATGGAGTCATCAACAAAGAGCCAAACATGCGCTGGTTTAATAAGTATTATTTATTAATTTTAATTTATATAAAATTAATTAAATTAAATATAATATGTGTTAATTAATCCATTCCAAATTTGCGATATAGTCGAATGGAGCCAATCCAGATTTTTTAAATTGAATAATTTGGGAGAGAATTGGTTGTTGGATGGAGCTCGGTCAGAACAAAAACTGTTAGCGAAATATTCCTGCTGCGACTAATAATTTTCAAATCCTCTGCCACCACAGAGTTAGATAATTTTCTACAAAGGGAGGAAATTAACTATGGTCTAAAAAATTAATAAATGAACTTAATAAGAAAAAATACAAATAAATCAAATAATTTAAATTAATACTATTAATAAATGTATAGATAGTGAGTTTATCTATAGTTTTATAACGTTAATTATGTTAATTTTATTTTTATAAATTGTCTCAAGTCTCTAACTTTTCTCAAATTTCATTATAATTAAAAATATTGAATAAAAACCAAGCAATGAAAATAAAATATCAAAATGATATGATTAAGAAATATTAAACTCTATTATAATATATACTTACGAACGATAGGCGGAGGAAATATTAGGAAGCATGCGGTTCAGGCCAAATTGATCAAGATTATATCAGATATTTGCATTAAGGCAGATATTAGAAAATAAACTAGAATTCAATATATCTGTTCACCAATTATTTGTAGACTTTAGTAAAGCATAACTAAGACTCAAAAGATCCGAAAGGCCGAAGGCGGTTTGAGCAGCTAGTAAGTGAATAAAATCACTTAAAGATTTTAAAAATAGAAATGGTATTGGAATTAATACAAAAGTTCAAAGTACAAGCAATTTTTCACTTAAAATCTCGTTTTTTCCTTTTTCTTTTGTTGTCCGATATGGAGAGCTTGGTTCCAAAACCCAATTCGAATGCAATCTTCAGGTGGAATTATATTTCAGATCACGTTTCGATTTGGGGATTTCAGAAAGCAAATCTCAAGAAACTTCCATCCTTTTAGGGTGAGACCTCCCCAGGTATCGACTTTCCAGAATAAATGTAATCACCACCAATTTATTAAAAGGCAATCGTTGGGAACAAACATTAAATATCACAAAACATACATAATTCAACAATGAGTTAAAAATCGACTCTATTTTATCTATCTAATTAATCGCCAATGAATTAAGAATTTTTCGCTAAAATATTAATAAAAAAAAACTTGTAGTTTGTTTTATATATTTTTATTAATTTAATAAAAATATTAATTCTCCCCTAACGGTAAGATAATTTATGTTTAATTTGTGTTTAAAAGACACTGCCAGAGAGTATATATTCTCTGCAAAAAATTATAGACATATATTTTGTTTATTTAAAATGGAAAATACTTAAATTTTCCTCAAAAGTTACAATATGAGAGACAATTTCAATCAACATATTAACATCAATTTTATTTTGTATTATAGATAAATCAATTAAGAGAAAAGAAAAACGAATTCTAGGAATTCTATATATATAAAGGAGAGTGTTTGTTTGTATGTATGTAATTTGTTTACTTTTTTGCTGTCATAGAAATAAAAAAAAAAAGAAATTTCTTACTTAACCGATATAATTAAAATTAAAACATATAAAACAATTATTTTGTCTGTTGTATTATATGGGTGGGAGGCATGGTCTATGACCTTAGGGGATGAAAGTAGATTCAGAGTGTATTTGAAAATATGATTCTTCCCAGCACTTATGGGTCAAAGAAAGATGAGGACACCGAGGAATGGCGGAGACTGCATAACGAGGAATTGCATGACCTCTATGCATCTTCAGAAATAGTGTTAGGGTTATAAAAGCGAAAAAGCTGTGATAGGCAGGGGACGTGGCTAGAATGGGAGAGGAAAAAGATATTGGTGCAGAGAGACCGATAGGAAAACGTCCGCTCAGGATAGTGACACTTGGAGAAATGTGGTTGTTGCGGCCAAGAGCTTTCGAATATCTTTGAACCACATAGATAGATAAATATAGCATATACAATAATAATATATATAATTAATTTACTGAGTAAATTAAAATATATTTTAAATAAGAACACAAAAAGAAATGAATGTTTTATGTAATATACTGATTGAAACAAAATGGATGAAAACCTTTTACTACTTTCAACCACCAAATACTATGTACCACTCGGGGGTACAGGGGACGAAGCTAGTTGTATGATAAAATCAAAAAAAATTGTCAAATAAAAAACCTTTTATTCATTTTATTAAAATATTTACATTAAAAATGTGTTATATTCTCTTTTCAATTACTATTCTGATCAAATTATTAAAAAAATATACCTATTTAAATAATAGATATAGGTAATAGGAAAAAAAGAATAAATTTAGAATAAATAAGAGTAAGAGTCTTTGTGATTTATCGATAAATTTTGTTTGATTTGAAAAAACAATCGGGATTGTAAAGAAATAGATCTAAAAAACAATGAATATAAATCTACATGTATAGTTGCTATTTAAGGCAGTGCTTTCCAACATTTCTGAATCGGCGCCCCTCTTTTTAAAAAAATAAATTCTTGCGCTCGCTCCCCTTAATTTTTGTAATAATCTAATTTCATACTCAATTAATTTCACACTAAATTAAGCAAAAACATATTATAGATTTTAGATAAAAATCTTAACAATAATTGTTCTAATACATTCGCATCCCCTTTACAACAGCCCCCCCCCCCCTTCAAAACACTGATTTCAAGTTACTGAAAACAAAAGTAGTTAAAGATATATAATTATAATAATTTATATATTTTCATATTTTATTTTTATTCTTGTTCTATTTTTATTAGAAAGGACAATCATTAATCTCAAAACAAAACACCTGCAAAACATAATTCAAAATAGGATAACTATTCAATTTTGAAACCTTCGCTCTATTAGCCACAAAGTAGTAAGAAGTAAGTATATTTGCCAAATGTAGATTCTTTGACTTGGACTCAAAATTATGCATTATTTGTTGAGTTACCATACAAATATCCAGATATTGAACAATCATTTGGCCAGGCAGGACTTATTCATTCATTGGCTCAGTCTAATTTATACTACACTGATTATTACTGATTTGATTCAAAAGAAAAGATCACATATGCTTGAAATGTCGTTTGTAATTTGAAGAGATTTTGGAATGATTTTTAATCTGAAGTGTTTATTGATACGAATACAGCCTTTTATCTAAATACAATTTATAAATAAATATTTCAGAATTACTTATTGGATTTTAGATGACCCTGCACACACATTGGATTAAATATATTCAGTAATAAATACATATATTTCCAATACATTATATGTTAATATATAATGATAATATATTTTTACTAAATCTCGTAATTCAATTTATACTAATGAATATTAAAATTTAATGTTAATTTAATTATATAAATTTGAAATTAAGTTATTTGTAAATTGTATGCATATTTTCATGTTCTCTTTAAAGTGTAATTATAGAGGTGAAATCCCTTATGGGGATTTTAAAAGATATCTACTTCGATTTATAGATAGGTATGTATATATTTCTATATATATAACTAAGAACAGGATATTCTAATATTATTTTGTACTTTAAAGGTCTTAAGGGAGAATAATTGTTATTGTCCTAAAGGAATTGAATCCTCTTGTATAAATATATTAGTTGTAACATAGGTAGGTGGGCGTCTGGGGATGATATTATACTAATGGATACGATTTTAACATTAATATAGCGATTTAATAATATTAGATGATTTTATTTTCAATTATGATTCATTATATAGTTCTTATTCTATTTCTAATAATTATTCTTAAACTTTGAAGATAATAAATCAATTTAATTTATCTCTCTGGCTCTATTGAACTTGAAAGTTCTTGGTCGGGTATCAGTACCTACATTTCTCCAAACGCCCTTAAGTCATTTCCATTCTATTCCCAATTCTGTTAAATTTATTTTTATAATATCAACCCACCAGTCGTTTTCCAATTAGCCTCTAAACAAACTTCTTACTAACCTTTTCTTACTTATTCTAGACACGTCGTAACCTCCTTGATTATTTTTTTTATTTTTAAGAAAAACATAGTTTTCAACAACATATAAAATTAAAAAACAAAAAATTAAATTAGGTAATACTTTTATAAACAAATATTTTATAAAAGGGAAATAAGCTAAAATATCAGGAATAAATTAATTATTTGATTAATATTATTTTTATTATAGTAAAGGGTGTTTCTTTTAGAGGTATAGAACTTTAAATTGCAATAAAACAACGATTATTCGATTATTCGATTGACATTAATTTTATTTATACGAAAGATAATCTTGTGGCATTACATTTTATATATGATTTCTGGCATATTACCGCCACTGCTGGCTCGGATGTAGTCCAATCTAGACGTCCAATTTTCGATAACTTTTTCCAACATTTGTGGCCGTATATCGGCAACAACACGGCGAATATTGTCTTCCAAATGGTCAAGCGTTTGTGGCTTATCTGCATAGACCAATGACTTTACATAGACCCACAGAAAGTAGTCTAGCGGTGTTAAATCACAAGATCTTGGAGGCCAATTCACAGGTCCAAAACGTGAAATTAGGCGGTCACCAAACGTGTCTTTCAATAAATCGATTGTGGCACAAGCTGTGTGACATGTTGCGCCGTCTTGTTGTACCACTGCTCCTGGACATCATAGTTGTTCAATTCAGGAATGAAAAAGTTCGTAATCATGGCGAATGGACTCATTTGGGTCTTCCTCAATGCTACGCTCTACAGTATCAATAGCTTCTTCTGTACGCACCGTACGGCGTCTCTGGGGATGCGAGTTATCAATAAGAGTAAACTTGGTGTGAAAACGTTCCATGGTTAATCGAATTAACTGCTCTGATGGACGATTTTGTCGACGATAAAATGGACGTAGTGCTCGATGCGTATTCCGCACAGAACCATTATTTTCGAAATAAAATTGCACTATTTGCAAGCGTTGTTCAGGCGTGAGTCTATTCATGATGAATTGCCAAACCAAACTGAGAATAGATCACTTGACAGCTGTTAAATCGGTCGTCAACTTGAACAGTCATGCCAACTAAAAGTTCTATACCTCGAAAAAAAAACACCCTTTATATAAATTTATAAGCAACTTTGACAATATATTAATTGTATATCATATTATTTATAATTGATGAAATGTTTTCAACAAAAAGGGAAAAACACATTCAATTCTAAATTCACTTATCGATACATATAAATATTAATTTTGTAACCTAAATAAATAATATTTTTATTTAACTCTATACTAATTTTAAATTTGTTTTTTTCATTGATTGGTCCTGAATGGTTTATATCGCGTAGTACATTGATTGCAAATGATCTCCATTATAACATTCATAAATATGTTATATTTTATATGAAATGATTTATATTTTCATTAAATGTATGTATATATATATATATATATATATATATATATATATATATATTATTAACATTTTCCATTCTTTTATTTTTGTGGTATTTTTATGTGAGCTCTGGTTAATTTAAATCATTTTTTATATTCAAGTTATAGTGTATTATATGCAAATATTATTTATTTTAATATTATGAATTGTTATTGTGAAGTTTAATAGAGAGTAAACCCAAGATAACTATTTAAATAAATTAAATTTAAAAGAAAACATAGTTGATTGATGATGATATTGATTGATTTGTGATAAACAAATTGATTAAATTTTTTCTTGATTAATATTCATTGACTTTTCGTATTTTTAAACATGAGGCTGAAAGATCTAACCTTGCTTTATTTTAATATAAATAATACATTAATAATTTAAATAAATATTATACAAAGAGGGGAGGTGAGCATAGATCTTATATAAATTTAAAAAAAAAATTCATTGAAAATATTTCTAAGTAAATCATGAGCCTATATATTGTCTTAATTGCATTGCCATTTGTTAATATCAAGAGGGGTCTTTTATATTTCAACATTTCTTGGCACCCCTTAACATTTCTCTTTCCCTTTCTATTTTCATTCCTAATAAAAGACCCTCTTCCCCTATTATTTGTCCCTTCTTAATTGTGGTGTGTGAAACACTTATAATACACGCTAAGTACAATAAAGCAAAGAATGTTTGTTTGCAATTTTGCTATTATCACTATTATAAAAAAAAAACATTTATTAAATTATCACATTTTCGGGATGTTTTAATTTAGCATTATTATAGTATATTTAATTGAAATACAAAGTAAGGAGATGAGATTTTGCAGTATTGTTTTAATAAGTAAGTTTATTTAATTAACACAGAGAGAAAAAGGGACAGCTTTCCATCTATCCAATAAAAGAAAAATGTTAATTTTTAGTAGTTTGAATACCATTCATGTTATTATATTTTATTTATACTGACTAAATTTCAACACAGTTTGCACCTCATTATCACCAGTCAATTTAGAAATTGTAGAGTCATGTTAAGGTTCTATTAGGATGGGATTGTCCATTACTTGGTATGACTACCTACTACTGCCACGTACTGTGGCACATTGCAGAAACGGTGACTGAATATCAAGAACGACGACGATGCATGCTGTCACGCGGGTTATCCTTTCACATGATAATGCTCGTAATCATGTGGCTGTTGCGCACCAATCATTGATATGGAAAATTGGTTTCACAACCTATCGTAGATGTTCTTCACCCAGGGTATCTATCCATAGTTTCTTTGATCTCGGGACTCTAGAATACTTGTTTAAGCTACAAAGTGATTATCTTTAGCCTGACTGTGTGTTATATCTATATTACATTTTTCTTTTGTATACAAATTTATCTATTATCTATATATAAAAGAGAGTGTTTGTTTGTATGTATGTAATTTGTTTAACTTTTCGCTGTCATAGAAACAAAAAAAAGAAATTTCTTACTTAACCGACTCTTGGTAATTTAGAATTATAAACAAAAACAATTGAACATCAAAAAAAAATTTCCCACTTAACCGACACTTATGTATACACGTAATGTATGATGGAATTGAGGCAGGAAATAAGCTTGGGATTGAAATTAATAGGGATTAAACAAAATATTTAGTAAGAGAGAAAAACATTCTTAACACACAAAGTCTTAACATACAAAATGTAAAATTTGAAAATGTAGAAAAATTTAAATACTTAGATTCTATAATTACAAAGGATAATAATATTGGATAAGAATTTAAATCGAGGTCGCAATCGGGTAACGACTGTTATCATACAGTAAAGAGGCTAAACTCATCAAAACTTTTATTAAAATGGATGAAAATTGAAATATTTAAAACAATTATTTTGCCTGTTGTATTATATGGGTGGTCGATGTTCTTGGGAGAAAGTAGATTTAGAGAATTTGATATTAGGATTGTTTGCAGAATTTAAGGTCCAAAGAAAGATGAGATCACCGGGCTATGGCGGAGACGGCATAACGAGGAATTGCATGACCTCTATGCATCTCCAGATATAGTTAAGATTATGAAGGTTATAAAAATAGAGAAGGCTGGGATGGGAAGGGGTCATGGCTAGAATGGTAGATTAAAGATCGGCGAAATATATTTGGAAAAACCGATTGGGAAACGTCCTGTGTGATTGGGAAGACCAAGAACATGGTGAGTGGACAATGTAGGAAGGGACGTGGGACAGATGGGACAGGGTAGGAGTTATATAGGATGGTTATAGCTCAGACTTGGGGGTTACTTTCAAGATCCGTAGAGCCACAGGGATAGTTAGATTGATATAACAAATACAATAGTAATATATAATTAATTTACTGATTAAATTAAAATATCTTTTAAATAAGAACACAAAAAGATGTGATAATATAATGTAATATACTGATTGCAACAAAATGGATGAAAATCTTTTACAAACAGACTTTCAACGAAATACTATGTATTACTTCGGGGGTACAGGGGGCTCCGCCCCCTGTCTAGATGAGATGAGCGCCGAGTGCGCTCTGATCAGCTAGTATTAATATAATGAAACCATTTTTTTTCAAACCATTTAAAAACTTATTTATTATTAATAAAATGAAAGTTATACTAAATATTGTATCTTATTTATGTTATCGAGCGAATTAATTTATTAAAAAATCTTGGAAGAAAAACTATTTTTGGAAATATTAATTAATAAAAAAGAATTCAACTTTGAATTTATTTTAAATCTATATTATGGTCATATCGTGGTTTTATAAATATATATATAAATATATATATATATATATATATATATATATATATATATAGAATATATCTTTAAGTTTCTGATGTATATGTTTAGTAAAAGATATGAAAAGATAAATAAAATTTGTATATTTTATTCTAATTTTTTTTATTCTTATTTAGAAATGTTCTTTTATAAAAAGACTTTATAAAGGTAAATATTTTATTTCATACTGAACTACAAAATTTAAATTGAAACGGACACAAGATATAGAAACTAGAATATTCACTTCCATTCATGCACTCACACTCGATGTAAACCTTAAAACGATAAAGATTTTTTTTTATCATGATCGTAATATTTAAAATAATAATAAAAATATATTTATTAATTTAAATTTGAATAAGTAAATATTGCTAAAAAAATATTCATGAATTGTAAAATTATATAAAATTAATTATTCATAGAATGATTTTTTTAAACATCATTACTTCATATTGAATTTTAAATTTATTCCATATATATTCTATTATATATTAATTATTCAGTGTTATATATTCAAAGTAAAACAATAATGATTATAATATAAAATATTTTGAAATTTTATATTAATGTTTGTTTAGTACTCTGGAAGGTTATATGTATAATGAACATGGAAAAAATATTAAAATTGATTATAAATATATATTTATTTGTTTGTTATCTCAATCGTTAATAATTTGCTAATAATTAATATTTTGTACTAATATTTAAATTGTTTTTAGATTGGTGTTTGAGAATTAATTCCATTTTCGGTTAATTTTCGTTTTTTTTTACTCTCGATAGTTACTTATTATTATTTCAAGATTTAATATATATATATATATATATATATATATATATATATTTATATTTTATTAATAAAGACTAATATATTTACATAATCTAGAGAGAAAATTGTAACGTTGAATTGAATTTATACCTCCTACCTACCTTTATAATCAAAATGAATAAAATATCGCTTTATTTTTTTTTTATTACCGCAAAACTGTGATTCTCCTCAAAGATAAATTTTATATTATATATACGTATATAAAGATCGTAATGCCATTTTGCAACAAAAAAAAATTATTATTTGTTACAACTAAATAATTTATAATTATTATTACTATCTCGCCAGAGATAGTATTGCGATCACGAAAATTTTCGATGTTGAGATTTTGATGTTTTTATACGTTTTGAAGGTTCCTGAATCATTTTCACTAAGGTTGAGAAAAATGTCTGTGTCTATGTGTGTGTATGTGTGTATGTGTGTGTGTATGTATGTAGGCAAGATTACGCAAAAACGGTTTGAGCTAGAATGATGAAATTTGGTACATGGACATTATTCAAAATTCATAGTTTTCTATCAACTTTTGAGAAATGGAGCTCAACCGGAAGAGGGTCATTACCTACAACGTTTTGATTTTTTTTCCTCTAAAGTGACCGTAAAAATAAAGATATATGTTTGATAATTTTTCACGTGATTAATAATTGTATAAAATTGCTATATATAGAATTTCAGCTTGATTGATTCGCTGAAATTACCAGAATTAATTTTTTAACACTGCAAATCTCACGCGCCAACACGTGACGTGGTGCCATCAACAAAAAGCCAAACATGCGCTGGTTTAATATTTATTATTTATTATTTATAATTTATAATTAATTAAATTTAATTTAAATATAATATATTATGTTATTTAATCCAATTCAAATTTGCGAGATAGTCGAGTGGAGACACTCCAGGTAATTTAATTATTTAGCCTAAACTCTAAAGAATCAATTTCTCTGTATAATAATAAATTCTTTTGTTATATTTATGGGAATATATTTTTAGAATGTTACATATTATTAGTTAATTCAATGCCACTTAAGAAATTTAACTGATTTAAAATTCTTTACTTTAAAAAAAAAATATTGTGTCACTCTATTATGACAAGATCTGTTCTATTTTTTTCATTCAAATCACTTAATCAATTTTGACAGGCATTTGAGAGTAACATTTTTTCAGAATAGATTTTCTACGAAATTGACCAGAATGTATTCAAGTGTTTTTATATTAAATGCATTGCTAAGAGAAACTAATTGAAAGTGATTCACCACGACATATATATAACCAATTCAATGCAATTTAATTAAGCTTCCTCCTCTGAATCAGTGGCGCCGAGATCCTGGAATATCAACCTTGATAATACATACCTCTTTTTTGAGTATAATTATGCCTTTGTAAAAATAAAAAAAAATCCATTTTATATTTAAAATTCAAAATAATTTGATTGAATTTAATTTTTTTTTGTTATTGCCTGTTTTTTACATTACTTAGTTAGAACCATAATTATTTAGTTTCACCAAGAGTTTAAATTATTGAGTTTTGTGCTATTCATTTACTTCTATAAAAGTCTTTTATATTATCGCTCCTAAATGACTGACGGTAGTTAGATTTAAAAGTTGAAATAACATTTTGACTAGAAAATAAAAGTAAAAGGTGACATAAAATAATTGGTAGATGTAGAGTTAGAAACTCCAATGAATAAATAAAGTTAAAATGTGTATTGTGACATATATATATATAATAGATACAGAAATTTGTATCTATACATAAAATATGATCATAAAAAAAATAAATAAAATAAAACAATAAAGAAGTTCAGGATTAAAACATACCGTTCATTAAGGTACTTACTTAATTGGTATATCTTATCTTCTTATGAGAGTAAAAATTGTTTGTTTGATTGTTTCTCTGTTCTCAAAAACCGCTCTAACGATTTTTTTGAAATTCACACCAGAGATAGTATTTATAAAGAAAAATTGAGTTTTATTGATCACATCTCAGAAAAACTACATCTTTATTAGTTTTTTTTAATTTAAATGTATATATGTGACGTCACAACCACCGCCTGTGAGATATATACATATATCTTCTTATACGAGTAAAAATTGTTTGTTTGTTTGTTTCATTGTTCTCAAAAACCGCTCTAACGATTTTTTTGAAATTCACAACAGAGATAGTATTTATAAAGAAAAATTGAGTTTTATTGACCACATCTCTGGAAAACTACATCTTTATTAGTTTTTTTCTTCTAAATTTAAATGTATATATGTGACGTCACAACCACCGCCTGTGAGATATATACATATCTATTCTTAAAATAAAATTAAAAATATTTATATTATATTCATATATTTGATTTTTTAATTTTGTAACGCCCAGATTGAAAAGTAGAGAAAAAGTCGTACAGGCACAAATGGACATACCGGTGCCATCTATCGGAATCAACATGATTGATCGGTGGATTGGAGGGGAGATAGCCAAGTGGTAGGGCGAAGTAAAAAGAAAGATATTCTCGCTTGTCCAGTGGATGAAATATTATGGTTTCGCTATCGAATTAATTAATGTGTTGTATTTTACCGAAAATTCTACCGTAAATGTTTCTCTCTCGTAGTGTCTGTAAAAATAAAATATATATATTGTTGTGATATTTACCTGCAATAAATACCGCCCATATCAGATATCGTACCGGTTACCGCCAGTTTTTGGTTTACCGCAAGTTTTAGATTACCGCCAGTTTTAGGCTACCGCAAGTTCAGGTTACGTGCAAGTTTTAAGATATCGCCGTTTCCGGATATCGCTTTTCGTTATGCCTTTTGGTCTCTAGAAAATACACCTACTTTCCGTACCGCTACAGCACTACAGTATCGTATCGACATTTAATATTATTAACGTTCATCTATTCAGTGTTTCGTATTAGAGATTATAATAAAAAAACCAGTGGGTCCCCCGATGAGTTTCTATCTAGCAACCTAAGTTAAGCTTAGGCATTCATGTATCTTAAATTGTACAATAAACATATGTGTACCGTAATATAAATCAAAGTTTGTATATATCTTGTTTATAATATTAATATCTAAATAAAATAAAATTTCATTTCTTATAATAAATTATTCTTATCTAATTTCTCTCTTATGTATTTATTTCGTACCGATTGTACAATTAAGGTCTCATGAGTACAATTTCATTAATAGTTTTACATTTAAATTATTTGAAATTGTTTCAATCAACGTTTAAAAGAAGATTTATCTTTATATTCGATTCGATACATAGTAGGAGAATTAAATGACATCATCAATTTATTATAGAACGAATCCGTAAATATATTTTTAATATTATATATTAGCTATTGATTATATTGTAATTCCACTCTTAATTATATACTTACATGAAAAAGGAAATCCAATTATGAGATCAAAATTAAAATTACTTATTTATATAATCTTTAATTTTGTATATCAAAACGCCAATTGAAAATGAGTGAAAAATGATTTCTTGGTTATATAAAAATTAAAATATGATTTTTTAGACGTCCTCTACGCATTTTTAATATTATAATTATTTATTAAAAGAAAACAAAAACAAAATTAAATTATAAATATAAATAAAACATAAAAATTATAAATATTATATACATATTCTTTGACCAATTATATGTTGCATGTTGTGAGTATGTGATTACACAAATTGGGAAAAAATCACTCGAAATGCAATTAAACAAAATAATTGAAAAGTTAGGCTAAGCAGACGTCTTAAATATTATAAGAGATTCGGCAATTGCAATTACAGATAGCGAGGAAAAATTAATGGAGGTTTGAAATTAATAGTGATAAGAAAAAATATTTAGTGACAAAGAGGAACAGTATTAACATACAAAATCTTAATATACAATTTAAATCGAGGTATCAATCGGGAAACGCCTGTTATCATGCAGTAAAGAGGCTTATCTCATCAAAATTATTATCAAAGGGAATCAAGACCATGGACGCATAGGAAGGGACGTAAGAGAGGTGGGACAAGGGCTCAGGATAGGGACATTTGGAGAAATGTGGCCAAGAACTTTCGACTATCTTTGAGCTATATAAATAGATAGATATAACATATACAATAATAATATATATAATTAATTTACTGATTAAATTAAAATATATTTTAAATAAGAACACAAAAAGAAATGAATGTTTTATGTAATATACTGATTGAAACAAAATGGATGAAAACCTTTTACTACTTTTAACCAAATACGATGTACCACTCGGGGTACAGGGGGCGGAGCCCCCGTCCAGCTGTGAAGAGCGCCGAAGGCGCTCTGGCCAGCTGGTATATATATTTATTCAAAAAGAAACAGCAGATTGCAAACATGTATTTCTTCCAGATTACAGATGATGAAACATGATTCTAACGTTAATGAATAGAGAAAAGTTTACAATTACAAATTTGCAATTATGGTATGCATTCAATAAACGGTGGCTCATTTCTTGCAACACACAAATCAGCTAATCTTTGGTTATCGAATTCACTGCTTTAATAATTCGATCTTGTAGATCTTCAAGAGTTTCAGGTATAGGAAGGATGAAAACAGGCTCTTTTACGCGTAACCGCAGAATAAAAATCACCTGGGAGGCCTGCAGTTTGTATGGCTTCATGTGCAGACGATGTTTTAGAATTCGCCATACCGTTGGATGAGGAATTTTAAGTTCTTTGCTTGCTCGCGATGTGGATTTCTTTGGGCTCCTTTCGTAAAGTATACGACATTCTCGTTCGATATGCGTGGACGTCCCGTCCTTTTCCCTTTGCAGATACAACCATCTTCTACGAATTTTCGATGCCACTCCTAAATTTGCTTATGAGACGGTTTATTAAATTGACAGCGAAATGCTCACTGAACTGCAACTGGCGTCAGAATGCACGACTGAACACATTTGATAATTATGATAAATAATTAAAAAATTGTAATTTTCAAAATTTAAAAATTGTGTAAATTTGTTAAAGGATCGAGCGATAGCTCGGTGTTATACGAGGTTTGTTCAAAAGAAAAGGTGAACTTTAAATTATTTCGAATAGTATTTATTTATTCATCAATATCCTTTTTGTCCCCTTTAAAGTAATTCCCCTCAGATAGTATGCACTTAAGCCAGCGCATCTTCCAACCGTCGAAGCACTTCTGCAATGCGCTTTTCGGTACTTAGCTCGTTCTTCGATTCAGACTTGATCTCATCAATTATGGCAAAACGCTTTCCTTTCAGTTTTTATGAAAAAGTCGAAGGGAGCCAAATCTGGTGGCCAAAAAATCACGAACAAGCAATGTTGTGTGAGCTGGTGAATTATCGTGATGCAGAATCCATGATTTGTTTTCCCACAATTCCGATCATTTGAGCCAACAAAAATGTTGAATAACTTCCTTGTAGTATTCCTTATTAAATTCAAAATTCTTTTGAGCAGACCTTGTCTTATTATATTTATCATTAAATATATTATATTGTTAAATTAATCGTAAATATTTAACCGTATTTTCTTATTTATATTCTTTAAATTCTTACATATATTTTTCATTTAAAAAATTTCTGGCCATGGACTCTCGTTTAAAATTTAAAATTGAAGGCTCTAACATCGCCTCGCCCTAGAATTTAATATATTATTGTATAATTATACAATATAAACATTTCAATTATTTTGAAAATTAATAAATTAACACTTGTCGTAAAAGATTAAAGGATTTTCCATTGGTATATATATATATATATATATATATATATATACAAAGGATTTTTAAATCCAATTTCAAATTAAATAGAACGATTTCGATTATTTTTTTTCTATTTCAATCTTATTTCTCTATCTTTCTCATTTTCTTGTTTCCTTTACATTGAATTTTTTCTCTGTCATTTTCTCTTTCTCTTTCCCTTTTCATTTATGTGATTTCCATTTAGTAATTTTGCTAAATTCTCATCTTTTGATCCCAATCTCATCTGAGTTCGGCCAACTTACAAAGTGCTAACGTCTTTTCAACGCGTCCCTTTTGGATCTTCTAAGTCCTTTTAACCAAAATGTTGTTTTAAGGTTCAACGACATGGGAAGCCCTTTAAGGCATTTTAGGTTTTAGTATCTCTACTTGTGATAGAATAGAGAGTCACTGTGGACCAAACCGAAAGACTATAACAAATAAATCAAATCCATGAAGAAAATAGGAGATAATTATAATAATAATAATAATAATAATAATAATAATAATACACAATAAAAGACATCTTTTTTACTATCTCGCCAGAACACGCAAAAACGGTTCTAGCTAGAATGATGAAATTTGGTACATGATTATTATTCAAAATTCGTAGTTTTCTATCAACTTTTGAGAAATGTAGCTCATCCGGAAGAGGGTCATTACCTACAACGTTTTGATTTTTTTTTCCTCTAAAGTGAGTGTCAAAATAAAGATACATGTTTGATAATTTTTCACATGATTAATAATTGTATAAAACTACTATATATAGAATTTCAGCTTGATTGATTCGCTGAAATTGCCAGAATTAATTTTTTAACACTACAAATCTCACGCGCCAACACGTGACGTGGTGCCATCAACAAAAAGCCAAACATGCGCTGGTTTATAATTAATTAAATTTAATTTAAATATAATATATTATGTTATTTAATCCAATTCAAATTGCGAGATAGTCGAGTGGAGACACTCCAGCTAATTTAAAATGAATTTTGATTAAATATTAATAAATTTGTATTTAATGTCATTTATAGTAAATTAATATTAATATTACTATCAATCAATATTATATTACAGTGGTGCCTCACACAATGAACTTAATTCGTTCCAGGAGCAAGTTCGTTATGTGAAACGCAAGGGGATGCAATACAACGGCAGCGATCGTGGAAGCTCGGGCGAGTTCGTTGCGTGAAACGAAGTTCGTTGTATGAATCATGAAATTTAGTTCATTATGGTTCGTTGTGTGCAGCGTTCGCTGTGCGATGCGTTCGTTATGCGAGGCATCACTGTATAAGATATTTTATTTTATTAAAAAAACATCATTAGTAATCTAATTAATAACTAGCATGATGATCTAAAATATTTTCTCAAAATAATATTTTGTTGTTCTTAACCACGAACTTTGTTGTGAAATTTAGTAAAAAGATTCTAAAATAAATATTTATAAAAATGATACGAATAATAATAATAATTTATAAATTAATAGGAGCCGAAATTATTTTAATAAAGAGCCCCTTGAGTTGTATATATATATATTGCCAGTTTAATAAAAAATTATATATTAATTATTAATTAATTATTATTCATAATATATTTACTCTTTTATATTAATTTTCAATAAAATTATACTTACCTTTTCTTTAGAAGTTTACCAATTTAAATATAATATTATAGCTATAATCATAATAACATATCATATGTGCAAATATAAAAATCTACTCATATATTGTATATACATTCAATTTAATATTCTTTTATTTAAATATTTTTTTTTTTAAATTTTCAATTTTCCATTCCGTTTCTCTCTTCTAATTATCTCCCTATTCTATATCCGCCCGCTTTTGTTTGTCCATTTCATAATAATATTCATTACAATGATAATGACACAATAGGTCATTATATTCTAAATATTTAACCATTTGATTAACCGAGTTCCCATTTAATTTAGAATAATTAATTCAACCCCTTCAATAAGCATTTTTCTATCTACCAGTGAATTAATATTTCTAATTAAAAAAAAAAGGTAAAGGTAAGTTTAGATTGGTATTGTGGAAAGAATAGGGAGGAAGAGAAAGAGAGAAGAGAAGGAGAGGGACAAAGAAAAACACAAAAAAAATATGAGTGGAAAAAATTAATTTCCAAGTTTCTATTATTGTACATTTATAAACAGTTACACGAGATGAATGAAAAAAGTGAAATATATAATTCAACATTTTTTTTGTGTTAGTTAAATTAGTACAATTGAAAAAATTAAATATTCCATCAATTATTTAATTAATTGATTTTTAGCGTTGTCTGTTGGAAAATTATTTTTTAAACTTAAATTTTATATTTATATGCTCGGATTTATCCCTAATCTATGTGATATTCATTTTTAAAATTTAACATTTAATTATTTTTCTCTAATAAATAAATTAATTCAAATTTCTAAAAAAATCAATAACATTTGTTATATTAATAAAAATCACCCAAAATTATTAAATTAATTATATGCATTTTTAAAATTTCTTATTATTTAAATCATACTTTGTGGTATTATAAGGTATGTGTTTAATAAACAAAACTTTAAATATGTAGAATGTAGATTACTTTAATAATGAATGAAAGACGAAATTATGAAAATTCTTACTTTAATTTAATTTTAAAATTATGTTATGGTGAATGATTACGATTTTCATTGAAGATTAAAAAAGAAATTTGTGTTTGATTGGTGTATTTCAAAGATTAATTATAGACATTATAATATAATAATTTTTCTACATAAGCAATATACTATAATTTTAGAAAATAATTTAAATGTATTGTTCATGAATAGAATCTGTTTATTATTCGGGGTGACATTTCATATTCTGACTTTCAATCGCGTTGAAATGGGACTTAAGCTTTAACAAGACCTGATGTTGGATTGTGGTGTGTGGATGCTCCCGGGGGAGGTATCAAACCCTACACCTCCCCCCCTTCTTTCTGGTCTACTCTACTCACCCCCGGGGCCGTTAATAGAAAAGCCTATATGGCGTCATTGCCATCGGAATAAATCACAGCTTAATGGGGTCTTCCACGTGGATATTACAGTCATAGTTTGTGTGTGTGTGTGAGTGAGAGAGAGATAGGCACAGCCACAAACAATATTTATTGTTTTCAATTAATTATTCTTAAAAAGCAAACAAGCAAAAACAAAAACACTATAGAGTAGGTAGAGATTAAATAAATAAATAAAATGTTTATTTAATTTTATTGTGAATTTAACAAAAAAAAAAAAAAAAAAAAATTAAATATTTCAATTTGTAGGTTTATTAATATTTTTAATTATTATTTTATAAATGAATACGCGGCATTACATTGAGGAATTTCTTGAAAATGATCCTAATAATTCTAGAATGAAGACTTCTGCAAAACAGAATGGTTTATTTAATAATTCGTTGAGAGAAAATATTGATTATAATTGTTAATATAAAAAATAGAGTATTTAAATATGTAAATAAATAATACATTTTAAAATAGAAAAAGATAATTGGATCTTGTCATTCATGTCATGTTATCGTGATTATTTTTACTTTCTCGCCAGAGATAGTATTGCGATCACGAAAATTTTCGATGTTGAGATTTTGATGTTTTTATACCTTTTGAAGGTTCCTGAATCATTTTCGCTAAGATTGAGAAAAATGTCTCTCTGTGTGTGTATGTGTGTATAAAGACAAGATTACGCAAAAACGGTTTGAGCTAGAATGATGAAATTTGGTACATGGGGATTATTCAAAATTCATAGTTTTCTATCAACTTTTGAGAAATGTATCTCAACCGGAAGAGGGTTATTACCTACAACGTTTTGATTTTTTTTCTTCTAAAGTGACCTTAAAAATAAAGATATATGTTTGATAATTTTTCACATGATTAATAATTGTATAAAACTGCTATATATAGAATTTCAGCTTGATTGATTCGCTGAAATTACCAGAATTAATTTTTTAACACTACAAATCTCACGCGCCAACACGTGACGTGGTGCCATCAACAAAAAGCCAAACATGCGCTGGTTTATAATTAATTAAATTTAATTTAAATATAATATATTATGTTATTTAATCCAATTCTCAAATTGCGAGATAGTCGAGTGGAGACACTCCAGATTTTTTTAAAAAGATATCTAGTGTATTATTTAGAAATATAAATAAAATATAATTTTAATAAAAATTAATATAAAATCGAAGGATATGACGCGTTTTATATATCTCGAAAACTAGGCATTTTGGCGTGGGAAATGATAGTATCTTAATTTAAGAATAAATCTGTAATTTTTGCAATGAATAGTCGTAATAGGCCATTAACACCAATAATCATGCTATAATAGGTATTAGCGTTGGAGCAAAAACCCAAATTGTGCAGCAAATCCCTTATATTAAACGAATTAAAAAGTGAAAAATAAATAAACAAATACATTTAAAACATTCTAATTCAAAATATTTTTAAATGGAAAATAATTTTAAATAATAAAAAAATTGAAGATATAAATTAACCCACTAAATAACAATATAAGTAAACTATTTATTCATTTTTTAAATTAATACAATATCAATGAAAAGAAAAATTATTAATATGATATTTGAAATATATCAAATATAGAATTAACGAAATTTCAATCAAAATATTCATGTCAGCCTCAGGCGGGTTAAAGACTTTTTGCCTTCAATCTAAAATCGAAGGATGATCATTAAATTTCATCTTTACTGGTTTGGTGAAACAAGACGATTTAAATTTCCTTTTTCAAAAAGGTTACAAGGGTAAGCATTTAGAGAGAATATCTTGGAAATACTCCCTTGAGGGATGATTTTAGTAGATATCTTGTTGAAAATCAATAAAACAATCCTTTTTAATGGGAAACATCAGCTTTCCTTTGGCAATCAAACGAATCATCCACAAGTCATTCAACCATTTGAAAATCTTTTATTAATTATATTAAAAATATTAGAAAATACTTAATTAATTTTTATGATTGCATATCATGATAGTAATATTATGATAGTTTACAGAAATAAATTTAATAATTGACTCGTACTTTCTTTTACATAATACATAAAGTAATATTAACATTTCTACAAATGATATATATAAGGATTATAGATTATTAGTTTTTGTATTGTTTTTCTCTGTGTGTATATAGTAAGAGATTAAAATATATAATACTAGCTGCTCCGAGCGCCTTCAGCGCTCTCCACATCTAGTGATACAGAGTTTTTGGTTGAAAGTGTGTATGTAAAAGGTTTTCATCCATTTTGTATCAATCAGTATAAGTAGATAAGACATTTATTTGTTTTCTTGTAAAATATATTTTTATTTAATCAGTAAATTAATTATATATTATTATAGCTGACCCGGCAAACGTTGTTTTGCCATGTAAATAATTTCTAGAGAATTTCAAGTTTAAAATATAAAAATTAATAAATTTGTAAAAAAATAAGCGGGAGTGTCCTCCCCTAGACATTCCCGCATATAAATAGGTATAAAGAGTTGTGAATGAATATTTAGAATGTAATAAAGTGCTAATTCCGGTTAACTGATATTTTAAATGTAAAAAAAACAGATATGGATATAATATAAATATTTTTAATTTTATTTTATTTATAATATATAAGGGCTGGCTGTGACGTCATGAAGTGCGGGGTGACGTCATATAATTTTAAATTAAGAAAAAACTAATGAAGATGATTTTTCTCGAGGATAAAACCAATACAAAGTGCATAACACGTGGAGATATGCCTTCACGTGAAATTTGATATGAAAATAACCCTTCACTTCCTCTCTTCGATCGACAATACTAGCACTTCCGGTTTCCAGATTTGCACCAAAAGTTGATCCATTCATCATACTGATGCATTAAGTAAATATACCAAATTTCATCAAAATCCGTTGAGCCGTTCAAGCTGTACACATCTCTACGGACACACAGCGGACGGACGGACAGACATCATGCTAAAAATACTTTTTTCTGTTGAGAAAATGCATGATTCGTGGAGATATGTACCTAAAAATATCCACAGGTGAAATTTGGTGTGAAAACAATACCTCCCTTACTATCGTCGGTCGGTAAAAAGGAAACGCTACTTGTATAGGTAAAATGTCACTTCCGGTAGTCAGATCATGATGAAATTTGGTATCTATATTTTTTTCATATTTTTAAATCTATATACAAAATATGAAGCAAATATCTCGAAGCAAACTGGTACTTTACTTGAAAGGTAAACGCAACCATTGTAGGTAAAGTACCACTTCCGGTTAACCGATTTTGACGAAATTTTGATAGAAATCTACAAACTGTGAATAATATCGGTGTACCAAATTTCGAAGTTCTAGCTTGATTAGTTTTTGAGTAAATTTGCTTACAGACATTACATACATACATACATACATACATACATACATACATACATACATACATACATACATACATACACACAGACATAATTCCAAAAATGGTATTTTCCGACTCAGGGAGGTCTAAAACGTCAAGATCTATCAAAATCTCGAAGTCGAAATTTTTGACGATTCCAATACTTCCCTTATACGAAGTATGCGGGAAAGTAAAAATATAATACTTAAAAAAAAATGTGCCTCGAACTGAGGAAGCAAAGTCATAAGTTAACGCCTTAGCACGCTCACCCATGAATGATTCTTCTTTTCAAATGTCCTATTAGGATATAAATATATATAGATGTCAAACTATCGCCAGCAGTGCCTCTATGATCTAGCATTGTAACTAAACTATTTTAGGTAAATACCACCCCCTGGACACACCTTACTAATTAGCGGTTTGATAATAAAATAAAAACCTTTTTTGAGACCTACTGAATATGCATAAAAAATTTCATAAGAATCGGTCCAGCCGTTTCGGAGGAGTAGGATTTCAAAGTTTTGTGACACGACAATTTTATATATAAGAAGAAAGAAGGATAAGATTATAAAAAAAATTAATTCTCATGATAAGTGATGAAGGGGATAGATTTGAGATCACTTATAGAAATTATTAGATTTTTTTGGGTATTTACCCAAAAATTTCATTATAAAATGTTCTTAAAATGTCGAAGAAGTATTATGAAGATTTTGCAACACCGACAGAGAAAATTCCCTCAAAGGGTATCTTTGTTAGAATATCATTCAATGAGCTTTTTAGCAATTTAAATACTTTGGACTATTTAAGGAACGAGGGATTGAAAGGTTTACTAATAAGTCTAGACATCCAATCGTCCTATCATTATTGAGAGTCGCTATAAGTATGGCTTTCACACAAGAGGTTCATCAAGAGTTAATTTTCTCTTTATTATTTCATAAAAATATATTTAAAAAAAAACTATCAATATAATAAAATTGAGATAATTTTTTTTTTTTTTAAGTGAATTGAAATTTACATAAAATTTAATTTAAAAAATCAAAAATATATATATTAAAACTAATTACAAGACTAAAGATAATTTTTTAGATTAATTTTTTACAATAGTGTTGACATAAAATAATTTGTAACTAAATAAATTTTCATCTATGTCTTATAACTTAACCCTAATAGGTTCTCCCAAGGTCTTATTGTGTTCCTTTTCAATCGCCCTTTTGATGACTCAGATTGTTATGGGTCCCAACCAGAAACTCCACAACTTTCTCCCTTCCTCTTCACGATTAATTCCTAGTCTAATTGCTCATATATCTGTCACCAATAAAATTTATTCCTACTTCTAATTCATTAATAAATAATCAAAATCACCTCGTATGGTTATTTAAAATACAAATTGTTTCTAAATAGTCGGCAACTTTTATATGTCAACCTGTTGAGATTTACAAACACAAATTTATTATTTTTCTTTTTTCTCTTCTTTTCTCGCTTCCCTCATATCTTTTTAACTATATCACAAGTAACTTACATTAATTATGTATTTATGGGCGTATTTAATTATAATATAATTATATATTATATTTTTAATTAAATACTATGATGGGAAAATATAGTCAAATAAAAATAGTAATAATAAATAATCTTCATTCACTTTATTTATTAGAAAAGAGAAGTTGAATGATTGTTTATTTTTTAATTTTATAGTACTAATATATAACTTTAATATTTTAATATTTATAATAAATAAATTATTTAAAGAAATAATAAATAAATAAACAGTAATTGTTTATTATATTATTATTATAGTTATATGGTTATTATTTTAAATAATTATTGTGGGGAGTTAATTGCAGAACAATGTGTTTTAATGTTCCTAAATATCATCAAAAGAATAATAAATAGAAGAGTAGAGGGATGCTAAATTATATTAAATAGATATGAGATTTACTATTAATTCCTAAGAGGATTTTAATCTTCAGCGATCTTAGAAGAGACCTTTTAAAAGATTAACTGAAATGGCACTCTCTGACAGGCTAAAAAAAATAGATTCTCAAAAGGGGGAATGCAATGGAAATTAGTAATACCAGTTTCAACTTTCAAATAATATAGAATTAAAGGGTATAAATAAATAAATACTTGATACAGAGAGAGTACGACAGTGAACACTTGTTGGAACATTGAACACATTTTATCTATTGATTATTTAATAGGAGGGTTCAAGTGGGGTGATAGGTGGGGTGGAAAAAGAGGGGGTTGAAATAAACATACGATGTGATTCCACGTCTAAAATTAACAACTCTTATTCCCTCTCACTAGTTGATAAAGATCAAGTCAATTAACAAATTAATTTTTATCCACTTTGTGCATTTTATACAATTCAATAATTTAAATAAGAAACTTTAATGAAATGTGAACAGAGATGAATGTTATGTTGTTAATTCAAATAATGGCATCAAATTGAATTTTAAATGAGACATCCTTAAACTTAGAAATAAATTTATATAGGAAAAATAAGTGATGAAATCATCGTCTTCTGAAATAAAATTAAGACTCCACTTTTAGAGATTAAAAAAATAATGAAAAACATGAAAAATTAAACGGATAAAAAAGTATAATTCTTTATTTTTAAATAAATAAATATTAAAATTTAAATATATAAAAAATAAATAAAAAGAAATGTTTTTCCACTTTAATAAGATATTTTTTTATTTGGTTATTTAATTTCCTAATTTAATTAATTATTTAGATAGAGTGTTTCAAAAATATAATTTAAATATAAAATTTTAATAAAATTTAGCGAAATTTATCTTGGATTTATTATTTTCATTTTATTTTTTTTTAAACAAATGATGAAGAGTTCAGGGAGGTTATTTTATATTATGTCCAGGTGAACTGTTGCTTTTGTTTGAAAATTAATTTATAAGCCTAATTTTATCAATTTTTAAACCATGAGCCAATTTTATCCACCTACACAATTTCTTTTATAAATATAACAAGATACTAAAGAAAAATAAAATTAAAATGTACACTTTCATTATATTCGTTATTCACTCGAGATGACATCGAATATTGTGATGAGATTAATTGAATATTCATCCTTTAAGAGAAAAACGAGAGAGTTAAAGGATTGACTCATTTTTTTTAAGTTATAAATCATCATTAAAATAAGACAGCAGGAAACGAGTTGAAATTTTATTGAAAAATTTAAACTTAAATTTTAGATAAACAAATATTTCTAAGATTTCTTTTTCTTTTCTTTTTGAAGTTATTTATTCGAATAATAAAAGCTAATTGACTCTTTATTTATAAATAAAAGAGAATTATCTTAATTAATTATTTAAATAATAAGTTTTATTAAAAAAAAAAATTATTAAAAAAAAAAAAACCGGGAGCTTAGCCGCTAGGTTATAGTGACCGGTCCGTCGACTCGAGTTCGAGGGTTCAAACCTCGTCGAGTGCATCGATATATAAATATAAATATAAATATAAATAAAAAAATAATAATAATCAAATCTGAGAAAGCTGGCTAAATGCAGATATATTCCTAAAAAGCCAAATCAAAAAAAAAAAAAAAAAAATTGAAGGTTTTAAGAGATTTATTTAATAAATTTAAATAACAATAAAATATTGATTACTATATTAATCAAGAGCGTAACTATTCTAAACTACCCATCTCTCAAAGGTTCAGACCACCCCTTAGCAACTCACTAAAATTTATATTTTTATATCTGAATTTGTAAACTGATTAATAGATTTATAATATAAGAAATAAAAAATAATAGTAAACTATGGTAAAATAATCTTTTAATTATTTTTTAAAATTTATCTAAATTTTTTTATCAAATTAGTAATTAACCAATGTTAGAAATTAATTATTTGTGATAATTTTATTTTCTCTTCAAATTGATTATTTCTTTATATGTATATTTTCTAAATCATTTTTAGCTAATTTTAAGAAATGTTAAACTTTTTAAAGTACAATAAATAAGTTAGTAATTAGTATATTATTATTAGAAGAAATTTATTTTCAAAATTTAAATTTTCATTTAAACATTAATATTTTGGTGTATTTTCATTGATTAAACTTTCACTTTAATTCCTTTAATAATATCTGTTTCATGAATTTCTCTACAGTTTAAATTAACTTTATTGAATTATTTTCGATCTTTTTTTAAGGATTACCTTTTTTTGAATTTTATTTTCTTTTTATTTATTTATTTAAATATTTTTGAAAAAATCCTTGTTTATTTTTTCACCTAGGCCAAGATGTTTTCGATACCAATGGTCATTAAAAGAATGGAGGTGGTCCGTTGATTTGCCAAGCGAGTTCCTGCCTCCTGCGCGCAGCTGCGCGCGCCCTCTACACTCAAATTGGAAATGCCTGTCTCGGCGCCGGGCGGTCTTCAGTCGCACTTGCAGCGGCAATCGAATCGTTTCGGCCCCACTTGTATCGTGCCGTACCGCGAATTTCTTCATCACATTCATTCATTTACCGATCTTTTAATTAATCAACATAAAAATAAATATAAAAAAAAAAAATTAAATAGCCATAATCTATCTATTTATTTAAATAATTGTAAAATAAATCTGTGTGATTTATTATTGGTTTATTTATTTTATTTTTATTGAAAAAAGGAAAAGAAAAACGTTTCGGTGATTAATTATGCCGCGGTCATCGCGATCGCCCATTTTTTTGGGCCGCCGTACCCAAACATTGAATCAACACGGGCGCAGTGTCTGGTATCACGTGTTTGCGCCTTTTTTTGTTGCAATTGTTCTTCTGAGTCCACATTGCAGCACCTTCGTTCGGGGTAAGTCCAATTTAACAAAATTTCACTTAACTTAGAAATTTTTTTTTCTTCATTCTCTCATTTATTAAAAAGAAAAATATATTTTTTTTCTTCTCTCTTTCTCTCTGTCTTTTAATTAATATAAAGATAAATATATTCAATTTATTTTTTAAAAACAAGAAAAAAATTTTTTTTTTAATTTTTAAAACAAATTTTTTTTATAAAAATAAATATAATTTTAAATATTATCATAATTAATAATAATTTTTTCGTGTTTTTTTTTTTGGAAATATATATTTTCTACTTTTTGTTTATATAATATATGAAAAGGGTAATAAATTATAGAATATTATCATATTTCACTCCCAAATGAATTCTATTTTTATTTTATTTCTCTTAACCTTATTTGATAAATAATGTATAGTAAAATTTAAATCATTATTTAGAAACTAATGTAAAATCAAATTTAAATAAATTTTATAACTCAAATTCTATAAAACAACCCTCTTATAATAATTTGTCAATATTATCTTTCTTTCTAATCTAATTCATTGAATTATAACTTTTCCCAAATTATTTGATTAGATTGTTTTATGATTATAGATTTTCGCATTTTCTTATTTTCAAATTATTATCAACAGTCTTTTTGAAATAAAATTAAAATCTTGTATATAATACAATTTTTTATTGAATTGATCGGGATAATTATATAATTTTAATTAATGAGAGATTAAGATTTAACTTACTACATATTAATCAGTAAAAAAATGTAGTTTATCCAAATTTCCAAAGAAAACATTTTTTTTCTTTTCCCAATTTCTGTTGAAAAACATATCAATTAATTACATTTATAAATTTAAAAATAAAAGGTATTTATTTTTTTAAATTGGTTATATATATATGAATTATCTCCTAAAAATTAAATGTTTAAATTCTATTTATTTGCTTTTATTAAACGATAACGTTAAAAAATATTTTGATTGTGGATTAAAAATAAGTAAATAAAATAATAATAAATAATGAAATAATAAAAGAAAATTTTTAAAATTTGTTCCAACATTGAAATTATAAGGCTTTTTTCTATATTTAGAATATTATATTATATTTAATATATTTATTATGTCAAAAGTATAAAATATATTGTAAATGACAAATATAATTATTGTCTATGATAATACTAGAGTATTTAAATTATTATGGAATTTCATATTTCAAATATTATTATCATTTGGATTATAATAATTACGTTTTATTTTACACCAATATATATACATTTATATAAGGAATTTGCAGAAATACACAAATTAATGTAGATCTTTGAGGATTTTTTAGAATGATGCAAAAGTGTGAATCTTTAACTCACAAAATAATAAGGATTTAATTTATTTCACGAGTGACTATTATTGCTATTAAATAAAAATTTTCATAGATTTACATTTAAATTATAAAATATATATAATATTTTATCAGAAGAAATGCAAAACTTTATTTATTTATAAAAATAAATTTGAATGCTAGTCTGTTAGATAGAAATTTTAAAGTTAAGGTTTCAGAAATATAAACAAATGCGTTTTTTTTAACATTTCATTCCCATTTAAAAATTGGAAGATTTTCATTTACAAATTTTCTTATTAAATAATTGAAATGCGGCAATTATTGTATCATATGTAGTTTTGTCGGGTTAAATGTTCAAATAAATGAAATTCTATACAAATTTAAAAAAAACAAAGAAATTATAGATTTAAGTTAAAATATTAGGGACCACATCTTTATTACATCTCTTTAAATAAAACATCATTTATATTATACGTTTAGATATGAAATTTTTAAATTGATTTTCCTTTTCTTTTTTAAACCGATTTTTCCATTTTCTATAAGAAAATTTTATTTTATTTTTTGCAATTGATTCAAAATTATATTTAATTAATTCAGAATTTAATATAAATGATATTAGAAATTTTATTATATATTTTATTTAATAATAATAAATGCGACACAAAAAGTCCTATATATAATTTCCCTATACAAACTGATCTACTGTTTTTAGCACTAAAACATAAAAAACAGATTTATAATTTTTTTTTTTAACAAATTTAATAAATCAAATAAATATTTATTATAATTTATTAATATTAAAAAAGGAAATATAATATTTATAATAGTGTAAATCTGTCCAAAACAACTGTAAGTCATAGAAATTGAAATATTATTATTTTATATAAAATATATTAATCAAAAATAAACATACATAATTTTATAAATAAAATAAAAAGATTTTTAAAATAAGTTTATCTATCATTATTTTTTTGTTTTGTTTTTTATAATAACTTCTGAATATTCATAGAATAATTCACCTATTCAAGATGTGAGAACACAATCATTTATATAATAATTTAATATATAATATTATATTACTTGATTTCAATGTAATGTTTAATTCGTAAAAATTTGATGTAAGTATCATCTTACAATTAGATCAATTTGAAATATCCTTGAATTTTGAATTATTAGTAATTATTTTCATAAAATGTTAATTTCATTAATAAATAAAAGGAATATTTTTATAATATTTAAATTATTACATATTTTTATATATTCTAAATAAAACATCAAGTAATTTAGTCTAGTTAAAATATGCATTCGTTTAAATATTGAATAAAAGACTTTTGAAAAGGATTATGAATGTTGATGAATATTAAATAATTAAAATTCATGAAATACTTATTTTGAGAAATCAAAAATCAAATATATTTTTTACAAATTAATTTAAAATATTTAATATTTAAATAGTTTAAATTCTGAATTGTTCTTTTTTAATTAAATTATTTGTATGTATTATATAAGTATTTGAAATATTTTTCATTTTTTTTTTGTTTTTGTTTTAATTAATAGAATAAAAACACAATAGGAAATTTTTAATTATTTTAAAAGATCAAATAATATTAAATTAATAAATAATACTTTGACAATATTAATAATTTTAATTTATAGAAAACTTTGAAAATATTTTCTTAAATCTTACAAATAATATCATATTATTAAAAATATTAAATATTAAATGATTCTTTTTGTCTTCCCTTTTTGAAGTCAACATTAACTTCTATGAATTGTTAACATAACAGAATATTGTTCAACTTTGATGAATTAATCCCCTTACTGCGTTATCGAAAATTCCTTAGTCTGATTTTCCTCTTATATAATAAATATCACTCACACTTCTAGACGACGATATATTAATATTTCTATAAATTTTAATAAATATAATAATTATTTTAATTTAATATATTATTTATATTGACATATTATGATGCCTTAAAATATGTTCATTTTGCATTAATATTCAGAGGTTATTGATAAACCAGATTATCAATTTTTTTTATAAGATATTGCATGAAATGTGAAGGTGCAAACCCTTTCATCATATATATATATATATATATATATCCCTAAATAATTATGTATTTTAAACATAATTAATTTTCAATTTTTTTTCAATAAATTTTATAAAAACTATGTATCATTCATAATTAATGGTTTATCTGTATGCTATGAATATGTGTTTGTGAAATGAATATAAAAAGATTAATTTCAAAGTTGACAAATGAAATTCTATCCTAAAAATTTACAAAAGAGAAATGAATTCTCTCTCTCTCTCTCTCTCTTTTTATTTATTTTATTTTATATTTTTTTCTATCTAAGTTGGTTTGTTTGTGCACCCTAATAAGATTTTTATTCTCATTTTTTTCCCTCAACATTACTATTAATCTTAATATGTTTCTTTTTTCTTCATTATTCTTAATATCATCAAAATAACTAAAATAAGACAAATACGAAATTATTATTATTATTATTATTAATACTAGTATTTTAAATAATTATATATATACTATGTACCTACTGTTTTCGAAATTTATGTTACTACGCCTCTTTATATATAATTATAGCTCCTTCCCTGATATGAAATAAATAATACAAGTCCGTAAGAAGTTAGTTTGCAACACATTTATTTATTTATATCTATTGGAAGTAATTAGTGAAAAAAAGTGTTTGTTAATTTTATTTATTTTTATTACACATGTACCTTCTTACGATCAGGAATACCTTATTTGAGCATTAGTGATTTTTCCTCTTGAAAAAAAAGAAATTAACGTTCGAAACGTCAATTAAAATATAATAATTTCTCTAATTATTCTTTCTTGGTTGAACTTCTTTTTCTATAAATAATCTACAAACCCTTTAATTTGCTAGTGTCACAAAGATCTATTATATATTTATATATATTAATGTTGCATTAAAATGAAATATTATATTCTCTTAAAATTCCCCCCTCCTTGCTTTACACAACTCCTCAACTACCGATTTGGAAAACGCTGCTATGACCTTTTAAGAGAACATTAATTTATCATTGTAATAGAATCAAAAGTAAACCTTAAAGGTATAATAATAATAACAATATATATTTACCCTTTGTGACTTTTATATAATAATAATTTATATATGTTTAATTTATGTTTAATATATTTCTCATTCTATTTTCATATTTATATAAATTTTCAAAATTTGTCGTTCATTTATTATATATTAAAACAGAAATAATTGAGAACTAATAATTTTGATAAATTTTTATAAAGTGAAGAGATAATAGATACAAAAGTTGAAATTTAATATAAAAATAATTGTATTTTTATTTTATTTTAGTAAAATATATGAAAATATGATTATAAGTTAAAGTTCCTAAAAATAAATATAATATAAATAATTTAAAATTTGAAAATTATAAATAGATACATACTATATAAATTATAAATCATCATCATTTTCTGAACATTTAATAATTAAAAAAGTATAATACTAATTTTTGTTTTTCGGAAAGTTGTCGTATGAGCACTGGACAATATTATTTTTCTTTAATTTCGTTAGGGAAAAAGTTTTTTGTTCCACTGATTGGGGGTGCTAAAAAAATGCAGCCCTAATGGGAAGACATGATGCACTTGAGCCGATTTCCACTCGTGTTGTCAGGGTTCATGAAGGTTGACGGGGAACAGGGAACGAGCCCTCTTGAGAGATTCTCTTCTCCCTCCTTTTTGACTTTTTTCCTTTTAACCATTATATACATAATACAATAATACTTTTTCTCTCTTTGATCTTATCAGATTTAAATCACTAATATTTTATTGAAATTGTAGAATAAATATATTAAATTAAAAAAAAATCAATTAATAAAATAAACAGAATAAATCAATTTTTCACTTAAAATATTGTAATAAATAATATAAAAACAAAACAACACCTAAAATCTATATATGAAAAAAATTAGCTGGAATGTCTCCACTCGACTATCTCGCAATTTGAATTGGATTAAATAACATAATATATTATATTTAAATTACTTAAATTTAATTAATTATAAATTATAAATAATAAATATTAAACCAGCGCATGTTTGACTTTTTGTTGATGGCACCACGTCACGTGTTGGCGCGTGAGATTTGTAGTGTTAAAAAATTAATTCTGGTAATTTCAGCTAATCAATCAAGCTGAAATTCTATATATAGCAGTGTTATACAATTATTAATCATGTGAAAAATTATCAAACAAATCTTTATTTTTACGGTCACTTTAGAGGAAAAAAAAATCAAAACGTTGTAGGTAATGACCCTCTTCCGGATGAGCTACATTTCTCAAAAGTTGATAGAAAACTACGAATTTTGAATAATAATCATGTACCAAATTTCATCATTCTAGCTAGAACCGTTTTTGCGTAATCTTGGTTACATACATACACACACACACATACACATACACACACACACCGACATTTTTCTCAACCTTATTCAAAATGATTCAGGAACCTTCAAAATGTATAAAAACATCAAAATCTCAACATCGAAAATTTTCTTGATCGCAATACTAACTCTTACGAGATAGTAAAAATACTCTTTATGAAATTATTTATTTTATTTTTATATTACAAATAAAATAAAAATAATAAATTCAATTCAAAGTGAGTTTATATAAGCTGAAAAAAATATTTACAGGTTTTCTATATTTATAAGGTGTAAATAAATTGAATGTTTACAGCTAGATGGAGGCACTAGTCAAATTTAATACATTATCAAATAGATATTATCAGAAATTCCATTAAATACATATCTTAAATACCTTTAAATATTTATTAATTCAGTTTAGTCTATTCTACGTTTAATCGAAATTACTAAAGGACATCAAAGGCGTTGTAGATTATCAATCAAATCAATTTGAAATGTCCATAAACATATCATAATTCAGTGTCAATGGTTTAAATAAATATTAAATAAATGATACATTTAATCAAGTATTTAATAATTTAATATTTATATATATATATATATATATATTTAATATAATATAATGTTACTATTAATATGAATATATGAATAATAATTTAATATTGAAAAGTAAGTTCGTTATGTATTTTGACCAACCACATTTCAATTTTACAATATTTGAATGTTCTTATCATCATTATATATATATATGTATATATATATATATAATTAAAAAGTTATATATATATATAGGTTCTTAAAATGGGGGGGGGGGGGTATTTTAATAATTAAAATAATAATAAAATCTAAATATATAAAAGGTAAATGTTGGATGGTTTTGTACTCACTGCCTTTCTGTTGAGCTCCAAAGAATCCTGAGCAATCCTGAGACTGGCACACACAGACCATGACCCAGAATCCCAAAAATATTCCCACCTAAATAATCTCTTGAAAATGGGGCCAAAATGGGAAAACAATCTCTCAAAAATACGTGATTATATCCCTGATAAACCTAAACCAACATATATACAATATATATATATATATATATATATATAAATGTTTTCTCTTTATACATACCCAAACACTCCATCTGTTTAGTTCTCCAACTTATAATATTCATTAACTCTCGAGAACAATTTTATATTTTGATAAGAATGTAGAAAAAATGTCATAATTTTAAATTTATTTTCTCTCTATAGAAAATTTATTGAAGATTTTTTTAACCATAGATTATCATTATTAGTTAGGGGGATAAGATTGGAAGATCCCTTATAATTTATAATTTTCATGTGAATGTGTGTTTGGGAATAGGAAATTTAATATTTACAACGAGAATTATTACAAAAAAATAAGAATATTTTAAAAATAATTAAACATTTTGATTTATAATAATTTTCATAAATGTATAAATTAATAATAATAATAGTTAATTCAATTTTTTAGAGCCATATTGCAAAATCGAAATGTTTAAGAGACAAACCGGAAAAAAAAAATTGCCTTTTTTTAGAACCATATTGAATATTGAATTATAAGATAGTATAATGTAAGTAAATATCAGTGGTACTATCAGTGAGATCCATAGTCGTGGGCCCTTATTTTCTTTTCATGGATCCCCAAATTTCTTCGCTGACGTAGAACCCTTGCAGGTTACCATAGACCCCTGGGGGTCAATATAGACCACTTTAAGAATCACCTGTTAGACAATTAGTGTATTATAATTTTTGAATTAAAATTCTGGAACTAGTTAATTTTTTTTTTTTGTAAAAAATTCTTATATTAATAATAAAAAAATATTGTATAAAAATTAATTAATTTCCTGTAAGTTCATTTTATAAATATATATGTTGAATGTAAAAAATAAATAATTCTATTTTAACGTTATGGATATATATATAAGTATAAATATAGATATATACAAGTATATTATGTTATATATATAATATATATATATATATATATATATATATATATATGGTTTTATATTCTCATATAATATATTAGGCATGTTTAATAATTTATAAATATAGGGTTTTAAAAAATTGTAAAACACACACATTTACTAATTGTTTATTGAATCTTGGCAGATATTAAAAAAAATCAACATTTCGATATTAATATCATTTCTATTATTTGATTACAAAAATACATTGATATTTGTTTTACTCCATTGCCTATCGTTTCCATTTCTCTTTCACTTGGATGATAGTTAATTTAAAAATATATCATAAAAATGTAAATAAATTCTAAATATGCAATATTTTACATCTTGCAAATAGAAAACGAGAGTGTAAGAGTGAGGGAGAGAGAAAGTGTAGGAAGAGGCAGGAGAGAAGGGATGAGAATGAGGGAGAGAGTAGAGAAAAAAAATAATACGTATGGGGACTAGGAAAACAAATTTATTCACGTATTCAATAAAGTTTTTTCAAAAAAAAAACTGCTATTTTATTTCGAAACGAGCATTCAAACTTGAAGGAGATAAATCGAAATCGATGGGAATCGTAATGGATGTCTTTTTGGGTTTGAAATCTGTCAAAAAATGTGGCTTTTTCATTTTATTTTTTAACCCATATTTAACTCTTTTTTTAACAATTTTTTCTATATAAGAATTTAAATATTTTTATTAATTTAATTTAATTTTTACACGCTTTTATTTAGTTCCACATCGTGTCCTGTTGTCAAATCTTGCAAGGAGAATTTGACCCACTTCTCAATGTTCGAATGAGTTGAAATTTTGCATACATATGTAACTCCGATGACAATGCAATATTGAGGTTCATCCCAGGTCATAGGTGACCTCGAAAATATTATTTTATAACAATTACTAATTATATATTACCTAGTATTGAAAAATAGTAATTATCTATAAATATATATATTAATAACACCTATATTAATTTTTTTTTCCAAAAACCTGTTTTGAAAAGATATATATATATATATATAAACCAATAATCTAATAATAATAATAATAATAATCAGCCTCCTATACCACCGATTTGTTATATAGTATTTTGAGTTGAAGAATCGACTTGAATTAGATTCTTTCAACATTCACACTATAACCTGAAATCATAAACGAGGCGGAAATAAAAAAAATATAATATTTTTTTTTAAAACACGCTTTTATTTAAATGCACTAAATAGCGGAGGCGCCAAACATGCAGGAAAATACACGTCAAATAGACATAGTTATTAAGTATGTGGAAAAGAAAAAAAAACTGAAAGGTTTTTGCATATACAATGAAATGTCCTTCGTATTCTTTTCCTTTCTCTGCATGTTTGGCGCCCCGCTTTCATTTTTTAGAGATGATTAATTGTAAGGAAATCGTGGTGTATGTGGAGAAATTATTTTCTCCTTTTTAGTTCATTTAAATAAAAGCGTGTTTTTATTAATTTAAAATTTTTTATGTATTATAAAATAATTTACATTAAATTAATTCCTGACCGTAAATCATTGATATATTCAAATAATGATAATAACAACACCAGATTCCCAAAAAGTCAGCACACCATATTTTATAAATTCCCCGGTAATATTTTAACTATGTATTATGCTAATAAAAATTTCAATATATTACCCAAAATCAATGATTTAAAGATTAAAATTTAATATATTTAATATTATAAAATATATCTTACTAAAATAAAGTTTTTATATTAATTATATATAATTATTTATTAATTTATTTATTCCCATTCCTGTTCTATTAAATAATGACAATTTATTATTTGATTTATTAAAATAACAAAAACAAAAAAACATCTTACAAATCGGTTGCCGCCTAAGTGAGGTAATGATGTTCTAATGATCGTGTCCTCTCAACCTTTAATCTTGATTTTCTTGACCGGAGGCTCTTCTACAGGGTGTCTCAAAAAAATGTACGACTGTGTTGGAAATGCTCTCAATGAAGATGATCCTGACCGGAGAGTTCAATTCTGTGAATGGTACCTGGCAAAATGTGCAGAAGATGCAGGGTTTCCATACAAAATTGTTTGGAGCGATGAGGCCACCTTTAAATTAAATGGCTCAATTAATCGCCATAATTGCACCTACTGGGGTACTCTAAATCCTCATGTTACAGTTGAACACCATTTAAACTTACTAGGGGTAACAGTGTGGTGTAGGACAGGGCTTCTCAAAGTAGTGGGCGGCGGCCCCTAGGTGGATTGTTCGCAGGGAGGGGGTGGAATTTCGAAAAATCTGACACATAAATTATAATAATTAAATAAGGTCATTGTTAATATTAGTAAATGCATGTATTTTTTGACATGTATAGAAATTTAAAGCTATAAATTTAAGCAATCTAAAAATAGGGGGGCCGTGACATATTGATTTGTGTTCCAAGGAGGCCGTGACTTCAAAAAGTTTGAGAGGCACTGGTGTAGAGGATATCAGCATTGGGCATAATAAGATCATTTTTTTCAACGAATCTGTCAAGGGTGAAATGAACCTAACCTTGCTGCAGGAGTCTGTTGTTAGCTTTGTCTTGACAACAATTCTTATATTCTTTAATTACATCTTTCTTCTGTAATTCAACCCTTTAAACTTGTCTCTTGTTATAATAAATAATGTTTTTATAATCATTAAAGTGTTAGTACATTTTTTTGAGACACCCTGTATTTACCAACTAACTTGACTTTAATCCCCCAGAGGGGCTGGGTGAACTCCGTTCCATATTCCCAAGCTAAAAATTCTCTTGACCCCCCCTCCCCCGAGTTTGAATTGATATTAAAATTCCTAGAAAAAAAATACACAAAATTAAATGTCGAAAGTATCATCTATTTCCCCAAAACAAACTTCTTTCTATATGACATTTTCAAAAACATTTAAATTACTAGAAACGGACCATATTTCATAGTTATAGTTATTGTTTCCTTAAAGTTAGTTCATATCAATGATATATAAGGTTATGTCAAAAAGAAGGAGTCAAATGGAAATTTGATTTAGCAATTAGCTTATCACTTATATTTGGATTTCATTAATGTTTTGATAATAAATCATTAAAGTAAATATCCATTTTATATAATCAATCGAAACATCGGAGCTATTTTAAATTAATAAAATAATATAATCCATTAAAACCTAAAAAAAATATTAAAAAAAACTTTCATTTGTCCAAATATTATATTGAATTATTATATTTTAATAAAAAAACTGCTTAAAAACCATTTTTTTTTTAAATTTTTTCAACATTAATATATATATATATATATATTATAATATTTGATTTAGTTTAATTAAAGCTTTTATATGTAGATTAAATTAATTTAATTTCCGCTTTTGCTTAGAAATGTTTGTATTTGTATCTAATGTATTTGTATATGAGTGGATTTCAGTACATATTAAAACAAGACGATTGTATATAAATGAGAAAATTAAGGTTTTTAATTATTATATAACTAACTTTGATAAGTTCTGCTTGAATCTACAATGATAACTATTTATTATTAAAAGTTTATAGGCATGTCAACCGTGTATAAATGAAAATTAAATAAATTGAAGAGTTGTACCGTAATGTACTTTCTTGACCACCATTTCTAACCTGAGTCTATTATATTTAGTTTCTATACTCTCCTATTTTTCAAATTTTATTTTAATATAGTTTCTTCAAATCTCTCATTCCTGATACACCCACGAACATTTTCCTAATAGTTTTTTCTTTAAATAAATTTATTGGAAGAATTTTATCATTTAATACATGATTCTCAATATGATAAAAATAATCATCATATTAACTCTGTAATTATTTTAAAAATAAGAGTAACAAATTATTTCCTCTTATAACTTTTATATAATTATTATTTTTTAAATTATAAACCTATTATTATAAATATATATTATAAATCAATTGATATTTCTTAAAAGCTTGCTTAAAAGAATGCTTTTTCAATTTACCAAATTTAATCATTTTTTTTTTTAATTTATAAGAAACAACAAACATGAACAAATTCACAGGTGTATTATTAAATGCTTTTTTATATTATAAATTAAATCAATTCAAAAATTAATGAATCAACATAAATATCATATGCTAGTAAAATTTCACTTTTTGAACACATCCACACAAGAAATCCAAAAAAGATCAACCACATTAAGTAGTAGAGGAATTGGGAAATACGTCTATATCAGTGATTCTAACCTTTTTTTTTACCGCGGCACACTTTTAACGGTTTAAAAATTTGACGGCATAGAAAGAAAAAGATAAGTGTAAAAGTTTACCATATTGAAAAAAAGTAGTACCAAAAGTGATTTAATTAAAGAAAAATTTAGAAAAAAGTCGGAAATGTTTAAGAACCTAGTCTCAAAAACGTTTTAACATTTTTTTAGAACCAAATTGAAAAAATTTAAAAAAAAAAGTTTAAGAGCTTCGTAATTTCGCGGCACACTAAAGTGCCGCGGCACAGTGGTTGAGAATCAATGCTCTATATGGTATATAATCTTATCCCAAAACAAATTATTTAAATACTAATACACTAAGGAAGAAAAAATATATTGAGAATTATCTTAAAATAAATTATGCTATTTCTTTGTCATATAATATAATAATATAATATAATATAATAATTTCCCTTTCCAAATTTCCAAATGATAGCTTAATCTCTATAGCAATTTATTTATTTTTTTATTTGATTAAATATTGGATGCCATAAATATATAGAATCAACTAAAATTTAAAATTTCTTTTAAAATTTAAATTTATAAAAAAAAATGTAAAAAATAAAATTAAAGGATTAATAATGATAAATGAGAATTGGAATAAAAAAAAAATTAACTCGATTTCAATAAAAGATAAATAAATATTACTTACTTTCTTCCAAGTTCATATTTTATTTAATGGGATTTTATTCAAGTGCCCATCCAATGATTTAGTCCAGTGGTTCTTAAACTGTGGTCCGCGGACCCCTGGGGGTCCGCGAAGCCTTTACTGGGGGTCCGCGGTCCTCGGAAAAAAATCATCGTAAAAATATATACATATATAAATATTTAAAGTTCATTGTTTAACTATATCCTCCTAGAGAATTACGGCTATAATTTAATACTATTAATAATACTATTTTATTTTATTAAATTGATAATTATGTCAATTAATTTTTTGTGAATAAATAAACATATATAAAAAACTATATATAAAATTTGAATTTTCATCCATTCATTCATTTAAAATCATTTTTCGATTGTTCCTTTAAAATAACCCCTCTTAGGGGCTCGGAAGGGGAGGCATATAAGGGAATTTTCTTTCACTTTGTTATTGGGGAAAACCAGGGGAGGGGACAGTCTTACCCGGAAAAACCCAAATTGTCAGCGTCCACTCTGGGGTTTTAAACAGTTTTAAAGCAAATGTTAATTATAAGTTCATTTCTCAACGAGTTGTATCTTTAAATTATTTTTATTAATGTTAATTATAAGTTCATTTCTCAACGAGTTGTATCTTTAAATTATTTTTATTAATTTAATTAATTATAATTAAATTATAGCTAATAATAGTTTATTATAGCTAATAATTTTTTTTAATTTTTAGTGTAATTTGCATGATCATTATTTTATAAAAACACTAAACACATTTTGCAATTTCCCAGAAAGGCTGTTTTTGAGAGTAAGTATAAGTTAGTTTTATGAATAAAAAATATTTATTTTAATAATATTTTAGAATCAAATTACGAAATTAATAATATTTTAGAATCAAATTACGAAATTAATAATATTTTAGAATCAAATTACGAAATATATTTATTATATAAATTAATATTCATTTAAAATGATATTAAATCATTTATTTAAAATGATTTAAAACATTTATTAAAATGATTTAAAACATTCATTTAAAATGATATTAAAACATTCATTTAAAATCATATTAAAACATAGCTAGTAAATAATAATTCGTTATATTTATATTATATTTATATTATATTTATATTATTGTAGTTCAATGTTAATAAATTACTCCATAAAATGGATCGTTGGCTACAAACTGGTTCAACACAGAAACGGAAAGAATCAGATGATGAGGCATCAACAGCAAACTCTACCAAGAAACGCAAAACTAGAAAATATTCGGATGATTATTTATCATTTGGATTTACTTATATTTGCAACAATGATGTGGAAAGACCAGTCTGCGTTCTATGTCAGGAAAGTTTATCCAATGAAAGTATGAAACCTGCTAATCTCAGACGTCATTTACAAACAAAGCACAGCGAGCATGTTAGTAAGTCTATCGAATTTTTTAAAATGAAAAAAGAAGAACTTAATTCAAGTGAGAAATTGATGGTAAAGACGGGATCTGGTGGTATGAGTAAGAAAGCAGTAATGGCATCATATGAAGTAGCTCTACTTATTGCTAAAGCAGGAAAGCCGCATAATATAGCAGAGCAATTAATTCTTCCTGCTACAAAAGTAATTACAAATATAATGTTAGGAACTAAAGCAGCAAACGATATAAATTTGATTTCATTATCAAATGATACGGTTAAGAATAGGATTGAAGACATGTCATGTAATATAAAAGAAGAATTAATATCGAGAGTGCGCAAAAGTCACTATTACTCATTACAATTGGATGAAAGTACTGATGTCACTAATAATGCCAATTTGTTAGCTTTCATTAGATATGAGTTTGAAAATCAAATACAAGAAGATGTATTGTTTTGTGATTCACTACCTTCACGAACGACAGCTAATGACATATTTAACAGTTTGAATAATTTTATAACCGAAAATGAAATAGAGTGGCCAAAATGTGTTGGAATTTGCACTGATGGTGCTCGTGCAATGTCAGGTACAAGAACTGGATTGATTGCTCTTATTAAAAATGTTGCGCCTCAGGTTGTTTGGAATCATTGCTGCATTCACAGAGAATCATTAGCAGCCAAAAATATGTCACCAGATTTGAAAAGAACATTAGACGAAGTAGTTAAAATTGTCAATTTCATTAAGGCTCGTCCACTTAATTCCAGAGTTTTTAAAATTTTGTGTGAGGAAATGGGTAGTCAACATACACATTTATTATTACATACAGATGTACGTTGGTTGTCCCGCGGGAAAGTACTCATTCGCCTTTTTGAGCTTCGAGATGAAATACGATTGTTTTTAATAGATGCGCATTTTGAACTGACCGAATGTTTCAATGATTTTATCTGGTTAGCTAAGGTGGCTTACTTGACTGATATTTTTACAAAATTGAACGAACTTAATTTGAGCCTGCAAGGTACTGTTGTAAATATATTTAAAGTTGAAGATAAAATAGAAGCAATGATTAAAAAAATCGACTTGTGGTCGAAACGCATCCAGAACGGTGTATATGTGTCTTTTCCAACTCTCAATGATTTCATAGAAAGCTCCAGTGAAAAATTGCTTAATCAAACGCGTCAATTATTTGTTGAACATTTAATTACTTTGAAAAGCAACTTCAGGAAGTATTTTTCTACTCCTGATCCTTGCAATAACTGGATCAGAGATCCATTTAATATGGAAATTACAAATGCTAAACATTTATCTGCACCTGAACAAGATATTCTCGTGGAATTATCATGTGATACAACTTATAAACTAAAATTTAACAAAACTGAATTGAGCAACTTTTGGTTACTTCTCAGGTCAGATTATCCTGCGCTTGCAAATAAAGCACTTCAACACTTGATTCCATTCTGCACAACATATTTATGCGAACAAGCTTTTTCGGTACTATTTTATATTAAGTCTAAATATAGAAACAAATTAAATGTAGAGCCGGATCTTAGATTAAAAGTTTCCAATATTAAGCCAGATATTGAGATTCTTGTTTCAAGAAAACAACTGCATACATCTCATTAAATATGTAAGTTATATTTAATGAGATAGATGCAGTTATTTTTTAAAATATTTCTTATTTAATATTTTCTGAAAAAAATTATAAAATATTTATATGAATTTAATGTAAGTACCCATTATAATTTGTGAGATTTGTTGCTATGACAATGTTTGTATTTTCTTTCTTCAATATTATAATTTCTAATAAAATGTGTTCTACAATATGCAAAAAAATCGTTATTCACCAATCACTGTTAGAAATATTCATCATATATCCTTGTCCTTATGAGATCGTAAGCCAGAAATTAATTAATAAAATGACGTAAAGTACCTAAAGTTGTGATGGGGGTCCGTCAAAAAAAATTTTTTCAAGTGGGGGTCCGTGGAGTACATAAGTTTAAGAACCTATGATTTAGTCGACAATCCCACACTATTCCTCTTGGGTTATGATATATATATTGCCCTTCCCCTATACTGATAAATGACTATTAATGTTTGAAAAGCGTGGCCAACGGCCGTAAAAAAATAAAATAAAATAAAATAGAATCCCTTAAAATTAAAACGATCGGAAAGCCAACACATTTCCTAACTATCATCAGTTCAAGTTAATTCAATAAATCTTTTTAGTATTTGTTCGAAATAGATTCTTCATCAATCTTTGACTATCCGAAACCCACCCATTCCTAACACCTTATCCCCACCCTTCTTTTGTCTCCCTAGTCTAGCCCCTTAATATTCATTCCGTTCAATAAATTTTTCATAGTAATAGAAAACATATCGCTTAAACAGAAGGCTAGGTCAATTAAAGTCAGTTTCTTTGGGGAGTCTTTAAATAAACTATAATAATAAACGCAGTAATTTCATTAACCCTGAATAGAGGGAGATCCTTGTGACAGAAAGAGATGTGTGTAGTGGGGGAGGGGAGCTTAAAGGAAGAATAAATCAAAGCAATAAGAAAGATACAAACCGAAGGAATCATCTAATTATATTTCATAGAAATTGCTTGGACGTTTTAATGGAACATAAACAAGTCTACTGTTGGTGCGAATGGAACATCCGCTTGTCCAGAAGTGAGTACATCCTTCCATCTGGAGAAGCAGGACGAGAACTAATCGAATCCACTCTCCTATTTATATTTTCACTTTAAAGAAAAATTAAACTGATAACATATAGTTATCTTAACCAAATTCAAGCAAAAAATACTGAAATGACAAACGACCCATATATGCTACGAAGATTTTGAATACTCTAAATCTATTTTTGTCTTCAAAAGTCATTGGTCTCGCCTCAAACCCATCTTACACAACCCGTAATATAATTGTTTTATATATTTTAATTTTTATATGCTTATATACCATTTATTGGAATTTCTTGAAGCAATTGTTTAATATAATAATAAAGATTGGGCAATTAATAAAATTATCATAATATATATAAACGTATCAAATATATTGAAATATCAAATGTAAAGTAAACGTACTAGTGGTAGACCCCTTTAAGAGACATTTTCATAAAGTTAATGTATATTTAAATATATTTTTTAAACTTTTTTCTAAACATATTTTTACTATCTAGTATTGCGATCACGAAAATTTTCGATGTTGAGATTTTGGTGTTTTTATACGTTTTGAAGGTTCCTGAATCATTTTCACTAAGGAAGAGAAAAATGTCTGTTGGTGTGTATATGTGTGTGTATGTATATAACCAAGATTACGCAAAAACGGTTTTAGCTAGAATGATGAAATTTGGTACATGGGCATTATTCAAAATTCATAGTTTTGAGAAATGTAACTCAACCGGAAGAGGGTCATTACCTACAACGTTTTGATTTTTTTTCCTCTAAAGTGACCGTAAAAATAAAGATATATGTTTGATAAGGCTTATTTTAATGAAAAGTCTATCAAATGGTCAATTGCTGGCACAGTGGTCCACTACTGGTACGTTTACCTTATAGTGTATCAAATGTAACATATTATATATATAAGTTATTGAAATTTTAAATTGAGTTGTGATTATCAGTTGATTGATTATCAGATGAAATAAATTAGAGTAATAAAATTTCCACATTGGTTCATTTTTAAAAATGCTCATTCAAACTTGTAATTTGAACATTTATTTCTTATATCTAAAGTCGCAAAAGTTTAGTCTAATTTTAATATCTCTCCTTCAAGTGTTTTGAAGTGTTTTCAGGCAAATACTAAGTGTCTTTAAGAAATTGAACTCTCCTATTTCCAAACTTTATTCGATTCTCTTAGCAACAATCTTAAACAATCTTAAAATTCAAAGAAAATTGTTCTTTTTCTTTATTTTCTCAAAGAATAAAATCCAAAAAAATACTGTTGTCTAATTATAATTTAAAACTCAATTGAATTTATATACTAATAAATATAAAATAAAATATTTTAATTTTTCAAAATTCCTATCTTCAGAATAATGTTACCACATGAGTCACACAGACAGACACCGGTACCGATTATTATATATGGTATGAAGTAGTTAAGTTATGATATATTTTATTTATTAATTTATATTTTATTCTATAGAAATGTTGAGATTCTGCTCCATTATGTAGTTATCACCAAGATTCTCTGCTGAGGGTCTAGCTTGGCATATCTTTGAACAATTACTCATTTGGTAAAAAATATTAAAATGTTTGTAAACATTATTTTACAATAGAAATGTTTGTGTTCAAATCTTATAAATGGTTTATTTTTCAAAAAATTATTTTTTATATTAATATACCTACCCCTGGCTTTTGTTCATTCTATGAAAGTGCTTTTTAAGTTGATTACCGTCTAAACGAGGTAGATGTATTGTACGATCAGTACAAAGGATTCTCTCCACCTTTATATTGATTTTCTTGATTAAAACAAAATAATCATTAGTTTTTCGAGGTAAGTTTGCTGTATAGTTTTTAATTCAAGATATTATGCTACACATTATGCCATGTTATGCCATTTTTGAGACAACTTTTTATTATCTTTTTTTATAATATTGTAAAAGCTGTAATAGACATTTATAAAATTGTGTTTAGTAATAAAAATTGTAGACTAAGTTTTAAAATTATTAAGTTAATAAAGTATAAAAATATTAAAATTATGTATTTATTTAATATTTTTTAAAGTATAGAGCAGCAACTCGTTGTAATTGATTGTGAATTGAATTTTAATTATTTTTATCTAATACTTACTCATTATCTATGTTTTTATTATTTTTTATATTTTATTGAAAGAAAATTGAAAAATATTTACATATTTATTTTAATCTGAGAATTTTGTATATTTTTCAGATCGATCGAGAAACAAAATATCATAATGGCTCAATCGGGCCCGAATAATACAAATGGCACTTAAAATAGATTTAGATCAGTTCAATAGAGATAGAATGTTTAACTCTTCTATGTATTTCACCTTCTATAATTTTATATGTAAATTTATTATCTTTTCTGTTTTTCATTCATTTTATTTGAATTTAATGATTTTAACCAATTCCTATAACCTTTAATCAAAAAGCAATTCGTAGTAATATAATATAATGATAAGTATTTAGATGATGCTAAATTTGTATATAGAGTACAAATAATTAGTGTTAATGATTGACACTGTGATGTTTGGGCTTCGATCTGAACATCCGGCATGGAGTCATGTTAATTACATCGTTTTCATAAAGGATACATGGGTCACTCAATATAACACAGGATATAACCTATTTAAGGTGAAATAACTAGAGTATAAAGTATACATGATTCCCCTTTGAATGGTACACATATAAATATGTGAAGCTGGTTTACTAGATGGCACCACTGTGCCACCCATAACGACCTCATAAAATAACTTTCGGATCCTGTATTAAAGTGGAAGTGGCACACGCTTGTCTCTTGATTAATTTAATTAAAGCTCTTCTTGATCATTATACGTCAATTATTGAATAAAATAATCAATTGGTTTTTAAATTGATGGCACTATTTGTTAATTGATTATTTTAAAGAGAGAGAGAGAAGGATAAGAAGGGTTAATAAATTTTCTCCCACGATTATTTTTTTTTTAAACGAGATCATCTAATTTAAAAATTCATCATAATCTGTCTCTATAGGATTAGGTATATTAAAAATGCATTGGTGGTGCTCTCCTCTTTCTCCCTCCCTTCACCCATCCATCAGTCTGCAAAGTTAGGGGTGGTGTTGAATTTTACCCACGCTTTCCAGTTGCTTGGGCTTCGCATGTTGGGTGGGTTAAGCAAAAGAGGAAAAGTAAAAGAAAAAAATATCTTAGATGCTTGAAATATTTATAAAGAAAAATTCATGGGAGATTATTTAATAAGATAAGTGAAATGTTCGTTTAATTCAAAATGACTTAAAAATTTAATATTAAAAAAATTTAAAAAATGTATGTTAATTTAATCAAATAATCTGAGTTTAATTAATTATATAATTAAATCACAATAGAGAATAGAACAGAATAATACCTTTTTTCAAGTAAATGGAATTTATCTTCTTGGTAAACATAGTAGTATGATAAAAGAAATAATATACAATAGAAAATGGGAAAAAGACAAAATAAATGATAAACAAAAAAATGAAAGGCTTGATTATCATAGATATATTTAGGAAGAAGAAATATAGAAACTAGAAATATATGATAGATTAGAAAAAAGAGAAAAGTTGTAAAAAATAAGTAGACCTATGGCCAAGTCCGAACCGACCGACGGTTTGAAATAAATAAATTCCAAGCTACAGAAACAATTTCAAATAATTTTAATATATCTATTATTGTAATAAAAAACAGATAGGCATATAACATAAATATTTTTAATTTTATTTTATTTATAATATATATGTAAGACCAGGCTGTGACGTCATGAATGGTTGGATGACGTCATATAATTTTAAATTAAGAAAAAACTAATATAGATGATTTTTCTCGAGGATAAAACCAATACAAAGAGCATGATTCGTGGTGATATATAAAAAAATCTCCTCATGTGAAATTTGGTGTGAAAATAACCCTTCCCTTCCTATCGTCGATCGCTAATACTACCACTTCCGGTTTCCGGATTTGTACCAAAAGTTGATCAATTCATCCCACTGATGCATTAAGTAAATATACCAAATTTCATCAAAATCGGTTGAGCCGTTCAGGCTGTACACATCTATACGGACAGACGGACGGACAGACGGACGGACAGACATCATGCTAAAAATACTTTTTTCTGTTAAGAAAATGCATGATTCGTGGAGATATGTAAAATCTCCACTTGTGAAATTTGGTGTGAAAACAATACCTCCCTTACTATCGTCGGTCGGTAAAAAATGATTTTATTTATAAATTTATAAAGTTTTATAAGATATCACTGTAACTCTAACAGCGAGTAATAATCGCATAAATAAATACATATTTTATAAGATATTTTCAAATTATTTTTATGATTATTAGTTTTAGCTTTTCATGCCATCATCGCAAGTAGTCCAGATATTATATTATGTAGTAAAAATAATCAAATAAACTATAATTTATATATATATATATATATATATATATATTGATATCTAATTATCAATTTATTTATTAAACAGTTAAAATGAGTTTGAGAGCATTTTTAGCTTAAGTTAGATCCGATTTCAAGATCAATTATTAAATTATCAAAGATTAAATTCATATTCGAAAAGAAAAAAATTATTTAAATAAAAAACATTACTTTTATATTTTTTTAATTTAATTAAAATTAATAATTTTTTATTATGTTGTTAAATAAGATTAAAAGTAGAATGAATCCCTCTGGGTAGAGTAAATATTCTGAAAAATAAATTGTACAAATGTATTTTATAAATAAAAAAATAAATATATTATCTTTATTATCTTTATAAATATATTAATATTTATTTTAAAACTTAAAAAAATTAAAATTTCTCTTTTAGCAAATTTGTTTTTTTTTTTTTTATTTTTTTATTTTATTTTTTTTTTTTTTTGGTTTATTGGATTTGTTCCATGACAAATGGACATTAATATATATCTAGTTAATTTATCTTTCTGAAGATTTTTTTATAGGAATACTATCAATTTTAATCAATAAATAAATGGTGTGAGATGTAGAAAAATATTCTCAATGAATATTAATTAATTTGAAAAAATAAACATAAAAACATTTTAAAACAAGCCTTATATATTACATTCATATACATATTATATTTTGAAGTTATTAACCGAGGGTAGCGGCGGAAATTAGCCGCGGGTCTCCCTCAACCCTGCTCATGCTTGAGACGGGCCTGTGGTGAGGTCCAGGAGAAAGTCTCCCACCCCTTCTCCCCCCACAACCGATGCTTCAGTAGGGGTGGGATTAAGAAATAAATTGGAACGCAAACTCCCGCAAGAGACTCAATTCGTTTTGACGATACGCTTTGGATTCTTCTAATTAGATTTGTGATGACTATGATGATGAGAGAGTGTGTGTGTATTTGCCTATGTATATTTATTTGTAAATAAACCATTTTATAGAAAAGCCCAAACAAGAAGTGATGTTGCTCTTTCGAGATAATTTACCCCTAGACAACGATCCAACCCCTTCCAAATCACTATATATATTATTTCCTTAATTCGCCTTCTATTTTTTCTTTGGTCAAATAAAATTAATCGAATATGTAATACAGATACAGTTTTATTCTTTTCTAAGAAAACTAACATGTTATTCTCGGGTTAGAATGTCATGTTTTTTCTCTAATCTCACCGTTGTGTTGTTCTTTGTTAACAACTTTTTAAATATATATTTTAGTCTTTGGATATCTCAAAAAAAGTTTATTAAATCTTGGAACTAACTTGTCTTAAATTTTACCACATCTTTCAAGGAAAGCATGAAACATTTATTTAATCTAATACCCTTATTCTTATTATATTTCTAAACATCCCCCTCTTCTCATCAGCCTCTATGAAAGAACCAATTTCATATACTATGTTGTTTTTTTTTCTTCTAAAAGTCGTATATTATATTTCATTTTTATTATATTTTTTAACCAAGTAAAGATAGAGAGAGAGAGAGAGAGAGAGTACCGAAAGGAAATATAACTACCTTCAAAAATTCAATATTAAAAAATTTAAGACCTTCTCAATTTAATTACAAAATGATAAATTTTGCATTTAACAAAATAAATTACATATTATTTTCACATTACTATTCTTATTATATATTTTTATAGATATATAGAAAAAGAAGCAAGATAAAAGACAATATTTAAGATAAAAAGAAATAAAAGTAATGATATCGTGTCAAGATTAAAATTCAATAAATTTATTCTATTTTAACAATTTCACAATACAATCTACATATTTTCTTCACTAGATCTATTAAAAATACCAAATACATTATTTTTGTGAACAAATAAATCCTTAGTGGGTTGTAGAGACGATGACATTTTTAACCCAATTTAAAAATTCCCAAAAACCTGTTTTTAATTTAGTTTAAAATATTTAAATATTAATCTAAAATGCGCTACCTATATATTGTCTAACAATAAGACATTAAATTATAAAATTAAATATTCAAAATAATTTTTATTTTATTATTATTTTAGATATATGTATTATTTATTTATTACTTTTTATTCAAATTTAAATTAATGAACCCAATTTTAATATTGTTTTAAATATTAAGATCGTATTAAAAAAGTTCATTTTTACCGACCGACGAAATTAAGGGAGGTATTGTTTTCACACCAAATTTTACATGTGGAGATTTTTACATGTCTCCACGAATCATGCATTCTCTTTCCAGAAAAAAGTATTTTTAGCATGATGGCTGTCCGTCCGTCCGCTGTGTGTCCTTATAGATGTGTACAGCTTGAACAGCTCATCGGATTTTGATGAATATTTACTTAATGCATCAGTATGATGAATTGATCAACTTTTGGTGCAAATCCGGAAACCGGAAGTGGTAGTATTAGCGATCGACGATAGGAAGGGAAGGGTTATTTTGACACCAAATTTCACATGAGGAGATTTTTTTACATATCACCACGAATGTATTGGTTTTATCCTCGGGAAAAATCATCTTCATTATGTTTTTCTTAATTTAAAATTATATGACGTCACCCAGCCATTCATGACGTCACAGCCTGGTTTTACATATATATATTATAAATAAAATAAAATTTAAAATATTTATGTTATATGCCTGTCTGTTTTTTATTACATTAATAGATATCTTAAAATTATTTGAAATTGTTTCTGTAGCTGGAAATTAATTTACTTCAAACCGTCGGTCGGTTCGGACCTGGCCACAGGTCAACTTATTATAATCTCTATAAAAAGTCTGGATTTTTGAGATTAATTATTCTTATCTCTAAAAATTTTCATTAAAATTAAATATAATATCAATATATTATTTTTAAAAAAAATATAAATGATTAAATTCTTTAAATTAGGTTTGGGCATATTATTTTCAAGTCTTACTAAATATTGTTCTCAGAAACCAAAAGTTATTTTCAAATTTTATTCAATATGAAATATATATTATCATTTAATCATATTATTTAATTATTAATTTAAATAATTTTAGATTATTAAAAAGGTTCAAATATTTCAAACAAACATTCAATATATTTAATATAGATATATTATATATGTATATAATTTTCCATATTATGTATGTATATAACATTAAATATAATAGGTATTTTTATTCAAGTAATTCGCTTTTTGTCCCATCACTTCCCCTTTTACCTTTCAAAGGTTTCTTTTAAGACAGTTGTGCTTGAATATAGGTTTAGTTGATATCGAAACTCACAGTCTGATTAAATAAATGTCACAGCCCTTTTGGTCAACTGATCTTCAACATTATATAGCTAAAGGGATTCTACAGAACTCGTTGAATTGATTTTGATTTTTATTACTCAATCAAATCAAAATTATATTTTCAATATTAGGTCTAAAGTTGTGGTATGATGAATCACACGTATATATATATATATTAATAAATTTATTATTAATTTTTATTTTTTTAATTTTTTTTATAAGTTGAATAGTAACTTTATTAAACACCTCCCCCCCCCCCGCCCCAATGTAAATAGTATAAAGGAAAATGGAATTTGTAATATTTCAATATCTTAAAGTGAAATTGGATAGCTCTGAAACAATTCAGCTTGAGCGAATCGAATAAGATTAGTTGTGAGAGTGAATAAAGAGAATAGAAGGCTTTGGATGGGGTAGGAGTGGTTTGAGTATCGGGGATGAGTTTGTAATCTTCGAAACGCGAAGAAGCTAGAAAAGTTAATTTGAAAACATTTCGATTCGGTCAATATTAGGTCTAGATTAAGAGAAAATTATTATAAACATATATATATATATATATAATATATTCTTTGAGATTGCAGTGTAAATGTAAAGGACATTATTGTGTTCGTGATAAATACAATTTGAATATGAGACTTTGAAATTTCTTTGCGTTTTAAGGTCACATTAAACAATTTCTGACATTTTTTGATAATATAAGAGTATGTGTGAAGGCTCTAGCATAGGTAAATACTCTTTCTCTCAATAATATTAAATTTTGAAAATTCTCTAAGAAAATTTAATAAATTCAGATATTCGATTCATTAACGAAAGATCTTTGTTTTTCCTATAAATATAAAACAGCTGTACTTTTAAGATGACGTTTTCATTTAATGGATTAATCTATGAAACTAATAATTTTAAAAATGATTTACAAATATCAGCAATATTTATAATATCTAACAGTAAAATTAAAAAAACTAAGAAACTAACATTTTTTTTATTTATAAAAAAATAAATTTAAAAATTAAATATATAATAATCTTAATAAAATTCTCAATTTTCGTTTGTGTGAAGAACATATCAGTTAATTTGAAATTAATGAGTTAATGATCAATATATTCTAAATCATATTCTTTTTCTTCAATAAGATAATAATGATTGTATTTTTGGCATATACATACAATCAAAATATTATATATAAAATAATAACAAAAATTGTGATTAAATAACTTCAAAATTTATATTCACATTAATTCGATTTTTATTGCGATTTGATAAAATCAAAAAAAAAAAAAATTATAATTTGAAAACTAAAACTTTTGATATTTAGGACAGTTATAAAATAAGAATATTCGTTAAGTTTTTATAAAGTCCTTTTATTACGAATGTACAGAGACGAGAATTTTTTAATTCTTTCATTTTTATCTTGTTAAAATATATATTTATATTCATTTTTTTATATCAAATAAAATAATTATTATATTATATAAATTTAACTTTTGAAATATTTTTTTCTTTTTGATTTTTTTTTTAAAAAAAAGTCAACTTCTCTGAAGTTTGTCTATCGAGTTAATTTGTATATTCAAATTCTCACTTAAAAAAAAATTCTCTGCCTCTGGATTATTTTATCTGATTATATTCTATTTCATTTTGTAGAAGAGTTTATATATATATATATATATTTAAATTTTATTTCATTCATTTATCTTGACCTAGCTAGTTAGCTGAAGGGAGATTTTAAAGGCAAAGTAAAAAATAACTTTTTACTTTTTTTTTCATTTTTTTAAAGCGAATAGTCTTCTTCGCAAACTTTTTTTTGCCTTATACTGTTAAAAATTCCTCTCACCTATACTACTTTTATTTCAAACAATCCCTCTCCTACTAATTCTTCCAACCCTTAATTACAGGATAGAGCAATAATTTTTCTTTGTTTACTTACATGTTGGTCATTTAAGTGTTATAAAAGAAAAAAGCAAGGTTAATAATTTAAATATGAGTAAACAATATTGAGAAAAATAACATAAATTATATTTAAAACAAAAAAAAAAATGTGATGATAAATTTTGTCTTATAAGAATGTAACATGTTTTTCAAAAATGTCATGTAAAAAGAGAATTTATTTTGATTTATGGCTATTCAAATTGCATATCTTATATTTCTGGTAAACATTAATGAATATCAATTATAAAAATTATATTTAACTAGCTGCTCAGAGCGCCTTCGGCGCTCTTCACACCTAGACGGGGGCTCCGCCCCCTGTACCCCCGAGTGGTACATAGTATTTGGTTGAAAGTAGTAAAAGGTTTTCATCCATTTTGTTTCAATCAATATATTTCATAAAACATTCATTTCTTTTTGTGTTCTTATTTAAAATATATTTTTATTTAATCAGTAAATTAATTATATATTTTATTATTGTATATGGTATATATATGTATGTGGCTCAAAGATACTCGAAAGTTCTTGGCCGAAACAACCACATTTCTCCAAGTGTCCCTATCCTGAGCCCTTGTCCCATCTCTCTTACGTCCCTTCCTACGCGTCATTGGTTTTCCAAGCGGACGTTTTCCAATCGGTCTCCCCACCAATATCTTTTTCCTCTCCCATTCTAGCCACGTGCCCTGCCTATCGCAGCTTTTTCTCTTTTATAATCCTAACTATTTCTGAAGATGCAGAGAGGCCATGCAATTTCTTGTTATGCAGTCTCCCCCATTCCCCGGTGACCTCATCTTTCTTTGGCCAATAAATGCAGGGAATAATCCTATCCTACAGGCAAAATAATTTTTTTATATATTCCCTTTGATATAATTTTGATGAGATAAACCTCTTTATTGCAAGATAACAGGCGTTTCCCGATTGCAACCCCGATTTAAATTCTTCTCAAATATTATTATCCTTTGTGATTACATTCAATTTTTCAACATATTCAAATTCTACATTTTGTATCTTAAGATTTTGTATGTTAATACTCTTCCTCTTTGTTACTAAATATTTTTTCTTATCACTATTAATTTCAAACCTCCATTAATATTTCCTCGCTATCTGTAATTGCAATTGCCGAATCTCCTATTATATTTAAGTATTCTGGGTAACCTAATATTTTACAATTGATTTCCGTATCTTATTTTTTCTTTACTACCTTCAAGCCAAATTTGAAGATCAAAATTTGAAAAAGTTTATGCTGATCTATATTGAGTCATGCGTATGTTTTACTAAAGTCTACAAATAATTAGTGAACAGAAATATTGAATTCGCGATTTTTTTCCTAATATCTGTCATAATGATAATATCTTAATTAATGTTGGTCGATTTGGCCTGAACCCGCAATGATGTCTCCTAATATTTCCTATGGTTCTTAAGTATTTTCTATGTTATAATAGTGAAATAGAGTATAATATTTCTTGATCATTACATTTTGATATTTTATTTTCATTGCTAGATTATTATTGAATATTTTTAATTATAATGAAACTTGAGAAAATGCTTGAGACAATTTATAAAAATTAACGGTATAAAACTATAGATAAATTACCAATATATACATTCATTAATAGTATTAATTTAAATTAATTGATTTATTTGTTTTTTTATTATTAAGTTCATTTATTAATTTTTTTAGATCATAGTTATTTTCCTCCCTTAAAAGAAACTTATCTAATTCTGTGGTGCTAGGGGATTTGAAAATTATTAGTCGCAATATGAAGATTTCGCTTACAGTTTCTGTCATGTCCGACCTCCGTCCAACAGTTATTTCCCTCAAGTTTCTTGCTTCGCTTAATCATGTGATCTATATATTTAATTTTTTTTGATTCATTGTAATAAAATTTAAACAAATAAAAATTTTCACTTTGTTAATTTATAAAAATTTCAAATTAAACTGATTGTGAGTGATACGCTTTGCCAATACTTTGAATAATTTGTGTATAGAAATATTGAATGTTCTTAGCGAGATTTTTTAACCTTTCACTTTCAAATAGAAAAGAAGAAATATATTCAAATATATAGAAAGAATAAATAAAAATTAAGTTAATATAAATATGATCTAAATATTTTATTAAATTAATTAAAATGGGAACTTTTAGAATAAATTATCTAATTGAATTGATATTTGAATATTAGAATTTAAAATAAAAAGGGAAATATTATAATAATTCTTCGATTGGGAATCTCTATGATAATTCATTGTTTGAAATGATTCCGCTAGGCCGACAGTGAGCCGCGAGCTGCTCTTGAATGAACAACACGGAGAATTATATAAACTTTAAAAAATTAATTTCTGCGGTTATTGTTGACATATAAATAAAATTTATAGCCTATGTTACTCTAGGGGTATATAAGAATATTGTGATGTAATTTCATAGAAATCGGTTCAGCCAATTCAGAGTCTATAAAATAGTAAATTTCCGGACAGACAGACAGACAGACAGACAGACAGACATGAAAAATTCTAAAGTCACTTTTGGATTCTAGAGGTCATGAAACGCGAAGATATGCAAAAATTTTTAAATTCTGAGCAATGTGCAGACAAAAACCTTTTTTTATATATATAGATATATTATCACTATTTAATAAAGATAGAATATTAATTCTATATATATTAATCATAGAATTAATAAAAATAATTATTCAAATTTAATTTAATATATATATAATAAATTATTTAATTTAATTGAGATTTTATTATTTTTTTAGATATTAAATTTAAAAATTTATTTATTTTTTAATAACTATTTCATGAGAACTGTTATAAACGATGAAAATTGTATAGTTATTTAATTTTTTTTATGCCGGGGGGCCGTTCAGTGTTCCATTTATTAACAATACTATAAAATAAAAATATTTTGAAAATAATAGAACAAAAATGACTAATTCATAAACTTAAAAATCTGGAGTGTCTCCACTCGACTATCTCGCATAATTTGTGAATTGGATTAAATAACATATATTAATTTAAATTAAATTATAAATTAAAATTAATAAATAATATTTATTAAACCTGCGCATGTTTGGCTCTTTGTTGATGGTACCACTTCACGTGCTGACGCGTGAGATTTGCAGTGTTAAAAAATTAATTCTGGTACTTTCAGCGATTCAATCAAGCTGAAATTCTATATATAGCAGTTTTATACAATTATTAATCATGTGAAAAATTATCAAACATATACCTTTATTTTTACGGTCACTTTATAGGAAAAAAATCAAAACGTTGTAGGTAATGACCCTCTTTCGGTTGAGCTACATTTCTCAAAAGTTGATAGAAAACTATGAATTTTCAATAATACCCATGTACCAAATTTCATGATTCTAGCTCAAACCGTTTTTGCGTAATCTTGGTTACATACATACACACACACAGACATTTGTCTCAACCTTAGTGAAAATGATTCAGGAACCTTCAAAACGTATAAAAACATCAAAATCTCAACATCGAAAATTTTCGTGATCGCAATACTATCTCTGGCGAGAAAAAAAAAACTGAAATTAAATTTAATTTTATATGATAACAAAAAAAAAATTCTTATTTTTTTTTTCACTTATCTTATAATATATATACAAGAGAAAGAAAGAGAAGGAAAGCAGAAATTTTTTTTTACTATTTATTTGAATTATTTTATTTTTAAAATCCTTTGTCTTTTATTTATCATTAAATTAACTTTATTTTCATTCCAGAAATCTTTTTTTTATAAAATAAATTTTTCTATATACATGAGTATGTTTGTGGGTGGATGTGGGCGTTTATTTCTTCAACCATTTTGTGGGGACAAGACAGATCCAGCCAAGTGAAAAAAGCACTGATCTAAAGAGACAAATTTCTCTACTCTTTTGGGCGTTGATCCTGATTCATTCTGAACCCTCTGAATCAGTACACTCATTTATATATATATATATATATAATAAATAAATTATATTTTTATAATAGTAATCATATATATATATATATATTTGTTATTTTTATTTTTATGTTATATTTATCTAAGTGTTATTTATTTCACTTTTATAAATGTCATGAACATTTAGTAAATGGGAGATAGAAACATAAAAAAATGAATTAAACAACAAAACTGACACATTTTTTATTAATTTTTTTTTTATCTCCACCTCCTGTCTTGTATATTTTTAACTTGTATTTGATTATTTTATCAAGAAATATAATAACAATTTTAAGTGAATTTATATAAATAATTTAAATAGGATTTATATATTTTTTTTTAATTTCAGACCTCCTCAGACCGTATTTCGTTACATTTTAAGTTCACCATATTCATTTTATTAGAAACATAAATTTGTAAAAATATCTGAATATAAGTTTTGGCATGATAATTTCAAAATAAATTAAACAAATTCTATAATATATAATAATATAATATAATACACATTATTAGTAATAGACAAAAACAGTTTTTTACCGACCGACGATAGTAAGGGAGGTATTGTTTTCACACCAAATTTCACATGTGGAGATTTTTACATATCTCCACGAATCATGCATTTTCTTAACAGAAAAAAGTATTTTACCACGTTTTTCTTAGCTTGCTTTCTTGTTTGTTTATCTGTTCGCGTCAAATCTTGCAATCGAAATTTCGACCACTTCCAGTCATCCAATCGCTCTGAAACTTTTCAGAGTTATGTATTCTGGATGACAATACAATAAAATAACACATTCGTAGCTTGCAAGTGTTTAATTAGAGCATAATTAATGAATATTTGTATTTTGTTAACTTAAAAAGGAGAAACAATAATAATACAACAAAAGGCCCTTTCCAAAACTTACCTTTCTCAATACATAATACAAAAGAAGAAAACAACAAAAGGGACTTTGTCAAAACATTAAAAATAAATAATACAGATGTCCATAGTCCGCTTGTTTAAAAAAATATTCAAGAGTTGATTCTAGTATGTATTAAATATATTCAATATATTAAATATTAAATATATTATTTTTGATCTAAACCAGGGGTTCTCAAACTTTTTCTTCCATAGACCCCCTGTAGGAATTTTATTTATTTCATAGACCCCCTACCTAAGGAATATATAATTAGCTGGAGTGTCTCCACTTGACTATCTCGCAATTTGAATTGGATTAAATAACATAATATATTATATTTAAATTAAATTTAATTAATTATAAATTATAAATAATAAATATTAAACCAGCGCATGTTTGGCTTTTTATTGATGGCACCATGTCACGTGTTGGCGCGTGAGATTTTTTCAGTGTTAAAAAATTAATTCTGGTACTTTCAGCAATTCAATCAAGCTGAAATTCTATATATAGCAGTTTTATACAATTATTAATCATGTGAAAAATTATCAAACATATATTTTTATTTTTACGGTCACTTTAGAGGAAAAAAAAATCAAAACGTTGTAGGTAATGACCCTCTTCTGGTTGAGCTACATTTCTCAAAAGTTGATAGAAAACTATGAATTTTGAATAATGTCCATGTACCAAATTTCATCATTCTAGCTCAAACCGTTTTTGCGTAATCTTGTCTACATACATACACACACACACACACACACACACACACACACACACACACACACACACACACACACACACACACACAGACATTTTTCTCAACCTTAGTGTAAATGATTCAGGAACCTTCAAAACGTATAAAAACATCAAAATCTCAACATCGAAAATTTTCATGATCTGGCGAGATAGTAAAAATGTGTGCAACTACCACAGACGACTCATTTTAAAATACATAGTAATAGGAAAATGAGGGGAAATTGTATAAGAAGAAAGAAACTGAAAAAACTGACATATCAATAATTATATCTATATTTTTAATGATTAAATTTAACACATAATAAAAAAAAACATTAATATTTTACAAAATTATAATATTAGTGTGATGGATGAACTTGACGTTTTTGTGCGATTTCTTTTATGTTTGGCCTAAAATTACTAAGTTTTATTCATAAATCTCCCCTTTTAATTTATTTTTTACTAAAGAGACATCCATAGACCCCCAATAGACCCCTTGGTGATCATAGACCCCCCATGAAGTCCTATAGACCCCCAGGGGGTCCACATGGACCCCTTTGAGAATAGCTGATCTAAACGAATAGAGAATGGATTTTACATAAAATTTGTAATCATTTCACAAATTAATAATATAATAAATGACACATTGTGAATTGACGATAAAAATAAATATATTTCATTAGATCTTATTTTATTATACTAGCAAAAATTGTATAAATATATTTTTAATTTTCTTTCGAAATTAATTAAAAAATTTTAAAATATTTTAAATATAAAAAATATTGATACAATATCTAATACAAAAACGAGGCGGGATGCAAATATAATACATTAATTAATAATAATAATCAAAATATTAAAATCCGTTTAAATAAGAAGTTTGAAAAAATGTTCAGGTCGCTCCCCTCCAACTAAATGACAGTCCTGATCGTATGTTCCATGCTGCGAATTAAATTTGGATTAAGCATCATAAATTCTAAAATAATAATTAAATAAATTTCAAATAACGATTAGATATTTATTAAATGAATTACTAATAAATAATATTCAATCTAATGAAATAAAGAATCTCTATATATTATATACACGGTAAATGTATTAGAAAAAATAAAAAGCCATTTTTTTTTTATGAAGAATTTTGATTTTTTTAAATTATAATTTCTGACTTTTGATTGATTACATTTAAAATCATTTTAAAGTTATAATTTCGTCTTTACAAAGAGAGATAAAAAATTAATAAAATCAAAATATTGAAAAAATATAATAGGGAGGTAGAAAAAAGGTTCAAACTCCCCTCTTCTTATTTTTACTTAACGGGTCTTCTGATTGGTTGCCTGTTTCTACACACCTTTTTTCGACTTAAACGCCACCCTCAATTTCCTTCAGCTATCATTTGCTCTCTGCATCTCACCAAGTCATCATTAGCACTCTTGCTAACTGAGTGTATTTTACCACGTTTTTCTTAGCTTGCTTTCTTGTTTGTTTGTTTGTTTATTTATCTGTTCGGGTCAAATCTTGCAATCGAAATTTCGACCACTTCCAGTCATCCAATCGCTCTGAAACTTTTCAGAGTAATGTATTCTGGATGACAATACAATAAAATAACACATTCGTAGCTTGCAAGTGTTTAATTAGAGCATAATTAATGAATATAATTTTGTATGGGAAAATCAAAACAAAAAGTGTAAATATTTAAATTTGAAAAAAACCGTTAAAAACCCGTTAAAAGAATAATATAATATGTATAATATTTAAAATGTAAATAAATTTGAAAGAAGGTATATTAATGTTTTGTACTGTAATTTAGAAAACAAAATTTAAATTTATGATGAGTTTTAGGCAATAAAGAATTAAAATATGACAAATTTAAAAATTTCTCTTTATAATTCAATTTAAATTTATTACTTTCAGGATAATAGTATTTCATGACTATTAAAGTCAATCAAAAAACTTAAAAGTAGTATAGGTCAAGTGAAATCGATTGCAATATATGAAGACTAAAAAGTAGAAAATAATACTTTATATAAAAAAAAAACTTTTTTAAAAAACCACGTTTTTAACGCACTAAAAAGAAGAAAATAATTTTTCTGAAACCCCATAGGTACTGACATTACAAACAAGAGATATGATTTGAAGAAAATTTTCTATAACGTAAAACGTGGGGCGCAACTATGGCTAAAATATTCTGTATCGTATAAAAATTTATAAATAAATGTTATTAGGTACAAATTAATAGGATAAATGAATTCATATTTTAATTAGCTTCAAAAAGTAAAGCTTATAACTTATCGAAATTTTTAAAAGAGGTAAATTTAATTTATGAAAAGATTACCTTTAGATTACTAATAATATTCACTTTTAAAAAATTCTGATAAAAAATGACATCCTAACAATATTCTGGTAAATAATATAAGAAATTTAACTTGAAGAAATCTAAAACTAAATTTTGCTACTGCAAAACTTCTAGCAAATATTTAATATTTATGTTAATAAAATTTCTAAAGTGTAAATTGAAGATGTATATTTAATATTAAGGAATTAATTTTCCAAAAAAAATTTACATTAATAAAAGTATTCTGTTGGATTACTAATAATATTCCCTTTTACAAAAAGTCTGGTAAAAAATATAAAACTTAAAATATAAATCCATGGATATTGAAATAAATTAATCAAAGAAATTATATTGCATTTAAAAAATTTATTATTATTTTACGTTTTACGTTATAGAAAATTTTCTTCAAATCATATCTCTTGTTTGTAATGTCAGTACCTATGGGGTTTCAGAAAAATTATTTTCTTCTTTTTAGTGCGTTAAAAACGTGGTTTTTTAAAAAAGTTTTTTTTTTATATAAAGTATTATTTAGCATGATGTCTGTCCGTCTGTCCGTCTGTCCGTCCGTATAGATGTGTACAGCCTGAACGGCTTAACGGATTTTGATGAAATTTGGTATATTTACTTAATGCATCAGTGGGATGAATTGATCAACTTTTGGTGCAAATCCGGAAACCGGAAGTGGACGATAAGAAGGGAAGGGTTATTTTCGCACCAAATTTCACATAAGGAGATTTTTTTACATATCACCACGAATGTATTGGTTTTATCCTCGGGAAAAATCATCTTCATTGTTTTTCTTAATTTAAAATTATATGACGTCACCCAGCCCTTCATGACATCACAGCCTCGGGTAACGCCGGCTACTTCAGCTATATATTATAAATAAAATAAAATTAAAAATATTTATGTTATATCCATATCTGTTTTTACATTAATAGATATATTAAAATTATTTGAAATTGTTTCTGTAGCTGGAAATTAATTTATTTCAAACCGTCGGTCGGTTCGGACCTGGCCACAGGTCAACTTATTTTATTTTAATTTATCATTTCAATTTAACCTTTTATGGAGGGGTGTGGTTTATAAAACACATGCAAAAGCTATACTGAGTATAGTAATAAACTCAAAGCTTATTTTTGCCAATGTTATACAATGATTATATTTTATACATATATTGTTAACAATAACAACTATTTTTTTTTAATATCCCATAATTAGATATATACGTTAGCTATTTTTTCGATTTTTTAATTTCAATTCTACTAAATACCCTTAATATACTAGTACCTCTCTTTTTCATACACACACACACACACACTTACTTACATTTTAGTTTATAACATACCTGTAATTTAATACACAGCAAGTATTTCATGTAGATGAGGGTTTTCTTGTTCATGTCACCCCTCAATGAGGATACCAAAAATGAAGAATGTGGCTTCAACACACACGTCGGGTGCCTGCCTTGACGAGGACGACTTGAAAGTTGGCTTATCTGATTAATCCCCTGTAGATTGCGTTTCGCGTTTCAATAGGCTTTTCAAATGGATCGACAACTATTTTAGGCATTGTGCAAAATGTGGATAGCTGCCGAACTCTCAATTCTATCACACACACTTGGAGATAATTAAATGACAAACCTCCACACCCTACTCCCCTATCTATCCCCTTCGTGTTCAATTTAAAACGAACCCTCAAAATTTCTGATTTTACATGCAACATTAAGTTGTTTTTTTTAACTTTTCATCATAGTAAAAATAAATATTTATTTATTTTATTCTAACTTGCAAAATAAATAATTATTTCGGGTTATGATACAAATATAGTAAGTTATATTCTTCTAATTACTACGTATTTTAATAAAAATAAAAATTATTATCTAATTTATATTTATAAAATATTTTTATTAATTGACCTAGCAGCAAGTTTAGCATAAATGAATAATAAATAAATATGTATATTTATATATATTATAGGTTATTTGTAATGTATTTTGATAATTGAAAATTGACCAAAACTTGATATTCTTCAACAGAAGAAGTTCTTACCGATTATTCCTTACTTAACCCGAAATTGTTACGTTTAATTAATTATTTAATTTAATGCAGATTATTAATAAAAATAAATAATAAATATAAATGAGTAGATGAGGTCTGTTCTGTTTTAATTCAACTCTAATTACACTCTTAAAAAATCTCATTTTTTTCTAATATCTATTTAGTTAGATCAGTGGTTTCCAAATTTATTTGGACAAGCCCTTTCCAGAAAATAATTTATTCAGCGCCCCCTTTCCAGAAAAAATTTTACTCAACGCCTCCTTGGAAATTAACTTTTTTTTAATTTTAATAACAACTTCGTAATCATATATTCACTTATAAATAAAGCAGCAATCATTTTTTTAAATTTTATTTCATTTACTCATCATAAATCCCAAATTAACAAAACCTATCAGTGTTTCTAAAAATGTTAATTAGATATATGTACTAAAAGGAATTAGTGTTATTATAAGAATTATCAAATTGTATTAAATTTGATTAGGAAATAAATATTTTTTTTATTTGGAAGTATTTATAATATCAATTGCATATATCCATATGTAGTGATATGATTATAATATGTATGTAGTGATATGATCTGCTTTAATATTCATTTAGAGCATTCAGAAAATACTTTAGAATCTAATTTATATATTTATTTATTTATTAAAAATAAAATAATTACTAATTAATAATTAATTGACTATAATATTTATAAATACTAATCGTTTGGCCCGCCTATGGCTACATAATTTGAATCTAGTTAGGTCAAGCTCCTAGCATACAAAGGGACGTATATAGGCAACCCTTAAGGCTAATTATCTATTATTCATAGTATTAATTAGCATTTTATTTGAAAATATCCTCTAATCGTATTTAATTAAATCATATATTTCAATTTTATAATTTATATTTTCAATTTAATTAAATATTCAATCATTTCAAATATAAATATAATATCTTAATATACATATATTCCACATTTAATTAAGATGTATTTTACTTTTTTTTGTTACAGGTAAGTGAATCTTTATCTCATCCCAAGATACTGGCCAAAGGTTTGAAAAAATTTTGAATTATATAATAATTATAAACATATATAATGATTTTAATTGAATAATAATTTTTACAAAAAAGCCCATTTATATATATAATATATATACTGCATAGTAACAAGCGCCTATTGTATTTAAATTCTTCTTGAATATTTTTTTCTTTGTGATTATGTGATCTAATTATCAAAATTTTTCTATATTTTAATTGTACCCCTTAGTATTTTGTATTATATTATTTTCTGATACTAATTATTATTTCTTAGCTCTATTAATTTCGAATCTGATTAGTAGATTTTCAATGTTTTCTTTAATTGAATTTCCTGAATTTCCCCCAATTTGTTTAATCACGTATTCCAATGTTAAATTAAATAACATACTAATAGTAGTAATAACGCTTTTCCTTGTTTGATTCCAGTTTAAATTTTAAATATTTCTGATAATTGATTCCCGTATTTAATTCCTTTTTACAAAATCGAATCAATTGGAGTAATTTTTTTCGGAATTCCCATTAAAATGAAAATTTGAAAAATTTGCAAAATCTGTCTTTGCGAGAATATTTAATCTAATGTTGATCGATTTGGCCTGAATAGTAGTGAGAATTGATATTGTTCAAATATTTTTTTTTTGCATATGGTGGTAATTTTAATAAGAGAAGGAAAACAAGAGAAAGGAACCAAGTGTGGGAGTAATACACACGAAGAAGCACATTCAGTTTCACCCCTTTACCTGATCAAGGATTCTTTTGGAGAAAAATAAGAATTTGAGTTGACCTTATCGTTTTTCTAGTCTTTATGCGAGTAAAGAATAGTCGATCAATTTTTGTTGGAAACGTATGTGTTTAGTTTTACTACATTTACTATACATTCACTTAATTTTAATTATTGAAATATACTAAGGAACTTTGCTAGTCATATTCAATTTTAAATAATGGGTAGTCGAAAAAGTCTTTTCGTATTTCTAATCATGTGGTACCCACACATCAAGCTTCTTTTTGTAGCCAGCCTTTTTTAAATGGTTCATGATGAATGTTAAGTTCCTTGGCAATGTCATGGCTGCTTATGTGACTGTCCTTGTCAATCTTTTCCATAATTTCATCGACTCTTTCAACGATAGGTCGACCAGAACGAGGTGCATCTTTCACATCGAAATTTCCAGGACGAAAGCGAGCGAACAACCATTGTTGTGCTACACGAACTGATATAGCATCGTCTCCGTGAACTTCACAAATTTCATTGGCGGCTTGCGTGGCATTCTTTCCATTTTTATATAAAAATTTCAAAATATAGCGAATTTCTTCATTATTTTCACTCATTTTTGAAAAGCTGTTCACCTTTGCCATATTTAATTTTCTTTAAGGTTAAATGAAGCTTGAAATTTCAACACTATATGGTATGACACAATGTGATTGGTAGCACTGGAGATATACGATTCCAACGACATCTATGGACAACATGCGAAAAGACTTTTTCGACCACTCATTATTTATTAATCAGTCAATCCATCCCACTCTTCTCTATAGCTAATGTGATTTGAGTTTCTATATTTTTCCTAGGATGGTAGAAATAATCACTATTGAAATAGTTCATTATTAAGTTTGATTTATAAGCTGTTTTCTAAGAAAACAACAAATTAAGGCTATCCACGGATATATCTTTATTTGATACGAAATTCGGTGTATTTGAACACATTTTATACATCTTATACTCCACCCTTGTACGGTTGTACAAAACCGTTCACTCACAATTTATACTTTTACATCTAGTATCTAACTCGATTGCTATGAGTAAAAACCGCTCAAGACATATATATTTTATGAACCATTACTTCAAAATGTATTTATAATTGGATATTGATTGATGATTATTTGTACATAGTTTATCTGATCTTTTTTTTTGGCTGTTTAGGTAATCAATTTATGATAACAATTTAGATCACGATATTTATTTTATTCATTTAATAGAGTGAACATAGAATTCAATATTGAACTTTTAAACAAAAAAAAAAGATTATTTTTTTACTTTTTTATTTTAATTTGATGTTATTGCGTTTTCCCCTAATCAGATTGTTTATTTAACACAATTATATTCCATCCTAATCGAAAAAACTAAATTTTAGTTAAATAATGTTTTTTTTTAATCTTTTACTAAAAAGAAATAGTATTTTGTTAATAAGTTAAAATCATAAAATTAATTTATTATTTATTTATATTAAATTCCCAAAAAGAAAGGATTTTTACCAGATGATGTTATGGCTCATCATCTCATGTATTTGTAATGTAAGATATCAGAGATTTATGAAACTTATTTAAAAATAAAAATAAAATTCTAATAAGGTCTAAGTTATTTTATAAACAAGCTAAATATTTTTTATCTCTGTTTGAATCTAACATGCAAGTGGTTTTACGATAGTTATATTTATATTTATTATATTATTTTTTTTTAAATTATTTTTTAAAGTTGCACAGATGTTTAAACTTGTTAAAAATTCTAATTATTATTTTCGATAAATTTAATATATATATATAAGGTTATATAGGGTTATATATAAACGAGAGTGGGGTAAAAAGTTTCCGGTCTGACCAAGAAAAACGATGTTTTTAATTTTTATTTTTTTTTTGCTTTATTTTTCAACATTCAAGATAGCTGTACGATGTCAGCTGATCGTGTGCGAAATATTTTGCACAACCATTTGAATATGGAAAGCTGTGTGCAACGTGGGTGCCGCGTTTCCTAACGTTAGACCAAAAACTGCTTCGAAAAACCATTTTACCGACAATTTGACGTAATCCAAACGAATTTTTGCTTTGATTTATAATTGTTGATGAGACTTAAATTAAATTAAATTTAATTAAATTAATTAGAACACCGTTATGAGAAATGTATCAGTGTTGATGGTGATTATGTTGAAAATATCTATCTATATCTATCTCTGTGACTCTACGGAACTCGAAAGTTCTTGGCCGCAGCAACCACACCCCTCCAAGTATTCCTATTCTGAGCCACAACCTTCCAGTTCCTATCCTCTCCCATCTCTCTCACGTCCCTTCCTACATTATCCACCCACCATGTCCTTGGTCTTCCACGAGGACGTTTCCCACTCGGTCTCGCTACCGATATATTTTTCGCCATTCTATCTTCTCCCATTCTAGCCACGTGTCCTTCCCACCGTAGCCTTCTCGATTTTATAATTCTAACTATATCTGGAGATGCATAGAGCTCAAGCAATCTTCGACATTCCCCGGTATCCTCATCTTTCTTTGACCCATAAATGCTTCGCATAATCCTATTCTCAAATACTCTAAATCTACTCTCGTCTCCTAAGGTCATAGACCATGCCTCACATCCATATAATACAACCGGTAAAATAATTGTTTTATATATTTTAACTTTTATCCCCTTTGATAATAATTTTGATGCGATAAGCCTCTTTATTGCATGATAACAGGTGTTTCCCCATAGTAACCTCGCTTTAAACTCATCTTGAAGATTATTATCTTTCGTTATCACAGAACCTAAGTATTTAAATTTTTCTCCTATTATATTTAAGTCGTCTGCGTAACCTAATACTTGATTTTTTTGTCTAATTCGATTCCGTTTGACCTCTCCCCAATTTGTCTAATTACATATATGTTGAAAATATAGCAAAAAAAAAATTATATATATATATATATATATATATATTTAGCTACGAATATATAAATAAATAGTTATAGGTATAGGTAAACAAAAATAACAGATCATTAAAAAAAATATATGGAAAAGTATTGATATATTTTCCTAATTTTAGAAAATTCTATTATTATTTTTTTGTTTGCCTTTAGGAATTGAAAAATTAATGATATAAAAATGTTTTAATAATTTATTGTGATAATTAATAATTATTCTTTGGTTGATTAGTGATTAGTTTCTTTTCTATAATCGTATGTAAGAAATTGTATTTCAATTGGCATGAATAAAATGATCGACTAACGAAAATGTATTGAAACGCAATGGTCTGAATTAAAACCGAGTATTTTGATCAATCATTGGATTTCAAATAAATATTATATGCAGGAAATTGCCTGTTATTCTCCTATGTATTTGCATGACTTACATTCATCCGTTGGTGGGTCCTATAGCTTTCGTGTTTATTAAATCTAGAATAATGCTTTTCCACTTAAGCCTTTAATAGAATTTCAATCTGCTTGTACTATAATAATCCTCCTGTAAAGGAATTGTGTATATGAAGAAGAAGAGGACGTAGAGAGGGCACTTCGAAAGGTATTAAACAACCAACGAATAATCTATAAGAGATTTAAATATAACCAGTTAAAAATTTACCTTTTTAATTATAAATTTAAATTTAAATTATATTAGATGGATTAATAAATATATTTTTGGTAATTAGTTTTTTATTTAAATCTGTGTTCTACTGAACTAAAGCAACTAAGCAACTAAGAGGTATAGAATTTTAAGTTGGCATTACTGTTCAAGGTGACGACCGATTTAACAGCTGTCAAGTGATTTATTCTCAGTTTGGTTTGGTAATTCATCATGAATAGACTTACACCTAAACAAAGCTTGCAAATAGTGCAATTTTATCTCGAAAATAATGGTTCTGTGCGGAATACGTATCGTGCACTATATCCATTTTATCGTCGACAAAATCGCCCATCAGAGCAGTTAATTTGATTAACCATGGAACGTTTTCTCACCACGTTTACTCTTATTGATAACTCGCATCCCCAGAGACGCCGTACGGTGCGTACAGAAGAAGCTATTGCTACTGTAGAGCGTAGCATTGAGGAAGACTCGACTCGATAGTCGGCTATAATTTTCCATTATTCCTATTCTTTTAAAATTCTTTCATATTGGTTTCTATATTATCTTCATATTATATTTTTGTAATTCAAGTTAAACTCAATAAGTTCGTCGTAAGTTTGTGATGAACATAATATAATATAATAATTTTGTTATAGGTATTATTAGTATTATTATTATTCTATTAGACTAGAAGTCAGTATTATTATTAAATTTCAAAATATCTAATTACAAATATTTATTAATTTCTCTCTTGTGTATCCTTTACCTATATAGAAGTAGATTTTATCATATATATACTCTCTTATAGGAAATTGGCATGTGTTTAGACGCATTGTCTGCACTGAAGATGATTCTAGATGGAGGTAATCTGTTAATATTTGTTTGTTAGTCTAGAGGTGAACTAAAGCTTACGCATCACCCTTTCATGTAGATTCTATCCATAAACAGAGCCTCTGACATTTCCTTACACAAATGTGTAATCCCAATATTGAAACATGAGCTTTCATGATTACTAGTTGATGTGTATTGCCGTCGTTATTCTCACCGCTTTACAACAGGAAAATCAGATTAACGGGCTAATTGAAAAGGCGCATTGAAAAGAAAACTTATCTGTTCTTCTTGTAGTCGTTATAATAGCTTGTTTGAAAACTAAATTAAACCTCCTTAATAAGAATATCACGCATTGTTTTATTTAAACCTATTATTATTAAAAACACACATACACACAATAATAATTCTTTTAAAATATCAAATAATTGATAATTATAAATTTAATGAAAGAGATAAAACTAATCTATATATATAAAGGAGAGTGTTTGTTTGTATGTATGTAATTTGTTTACTTTTTTGCTGTCATAGAAACAAAAAAAAAAGAAATTTCTTACTTAACCGACACTTGGTAATTTAGAATTATAAACAAAAACAATTGAACTTTAAAAAAAAATTTCTCACTTAACCGACACTTATGTACACACGTAATGTATGATGGAATTGAGGCAGGAAATAAGCTTGGGATTGAAATTAATAGGGATTAAACAAAATATTTAGTAACATTCTTACACACATTCTTAACATACAAAATGTAGAATTTGAAAATGTAGAAAAAGTTAAATACTTAGATTCTATAATTACAAAGGATAAGAATATTGGATAAGAATTTAAATCGAGGTCGCAATCGGGTAACGACTGTTATCATACAGTAAAGAGGCTTAACTCATCAAAACTTTTATTAAAATGGATGAAAATTGAAATATTTAAAACAATTATTTTGCCTGTTGTATTATATGGGTGGTCGATGTTCTTGGGAGAAAGTAGATTTAGAGAATTTGATATTAGAATTGTTTGCAGCATTTAAGGACCAAAGAAAGATGAGATCACCGGGCTATGGCGGAGATGGCATAACGAGGAATTGTATGACCTCTATGCATCTCCAGATATAGTTAAGATTATGAAGGTTATAAAAATAGAGAAGGCTGGGATGGGAAGGGGTCATGGCTAGAATGGTAGATTAAAGATCGGCGAAATATATTTGGAAAAACCGATTGGGAAACGTCCTGTGTGATTGGGAAGACCAAGAACGTGGTGAGTGGACAATGTAGGAAGGGACATGGGACAGATGGGACAGGGTAGGAGTTAGATGGTTATAACTCAGACTTGGGGGTGGGGAATGCAATTACTTGTATAAATATATAAATAAATTGTTTAAGAAAATGATTTTTTTCAATTTTTTTTGTTAAAAATCAATCTTAATCAAGTTCATTCTATCTATTATTAAAGGAATAATAATACCTTTTGTCATTTGTCGAGATTTTTCGTATTTCCATCTGTATATGGAGGATTATATTGAGGCCATAGTGTTTTCTGCAAATGTTTTGTTTATTATTATTACTTTATTTTCCAATTTTTTTATCATTTATCTAGTTGTATAGGCATTGCTTATCTCAAAATTAGCTGGAGTGTCTCCACTCGACTATCTCGCAATTTGAATTGGATTAAATAACATAATATATTATATTTAAATTAAATTTAATTAATTATAAATTATAAATAATAAATATTAAACCAGCGCATGTTTGGCTTTTTATTAATGGCACCATGGCACGTGTTGGCGCGTGAGATTTGCAGTGTTAAAAAATTAATTCTGGTAATTTCAGCGAATCAATCAAGTTGAAATTATATATATAGCAGTTTTATACAATTATTAATCATGTGAAAAATTATCAAACATATATCTTTATCTTTACGGTCACTTTAGAGGAAAAAAATCAAAACGTTGTAGGTAATGACCCTCTTCCGGTTGAGCTACATTTCTCAAAAGTTGATAGAAAACTATGAATTTTGAATAATGCCCATGTACCAAATTTCATGATTCTAGCTCAAACCGTTTTTCCGTAATCTTGGTTACATACACACATACACCCATACACACACACAGACATTTTTCTCAACCTTAGTGAAAATGATTCAGGAACCTTCAAAACGTATAAAAACATCAAAATCTCAACATCGAAAATTTTCGTGATCGCAATACTATCTCTTACGAGATAGTAAAAATTCACGGTCCTCTTTATTATACAAAAGATTATTAAACCATTTTAAACTTAAATACATATTCATACCCAAACAAATTAATATTTTATTTCAAGTATTTCAATGAATTTTTTATATTTTATAGAAATTTTCTTATGATTATAATATAATTGAAATAATGTTTTATATCATCTTTATTATTATTTTTGATTAATGTACACTAAATGGCAATAAATCGCTTTTATAATTTGCTTTTCAAAATTCTATTTGGAAAATGATCAATTATCGTTGATTTTAGATTCAATTAATCAATAGAATATTGTATTCATTTTATCTTCTACCTTATAAAAATTTTATTTATCAAGTATTAACTTAAATAATTACTTAAATCATGATAACTATCAAAAAGGAAGTTCATTTAAATCCTTTTTGTAATTTTTTTTTAATTAAAAGCGAATGTATAGTATATAATTCTTTATAAATGGCATTTTGTATTATAATGGTAATTGCAAATTGCCAAGCCAAGGTAGTTTCTTCTATACTCGCCATTCACCCATCGTCTTGAATGGAACTTATGTCTCGCTTTGTGTCGCTTGGTAATTTATCTCACAACTTTTCCTTATCAATTTCTATGTTAAAAAAAAATCAACCAAAAGAGTGGGGAAAGGGAAAGAAACTCAACTTGCACTTAATTAAGCTTATCTTGCTTGTTCTTCATGTATTACCATCAACATAAAGTAAAATTTGTTTTTAGAAAACCCACCAACCATTTGGTTGGATGCAAATGTTGGAATATAAATCAAATTATCCGACACTGTGAATATAAAGAGAGAGAGAGAGAGAAAGAGAGATCTACATATCTATTCATCCATCCATCTATGTATTCATTTAAGTTATAATAATATTATATTTGTATTATTTTATAAAATTAAATGACATGCAAATCATTTGGGATTAATTGATATAAAATTTAACCTATAATCGGTTTAATAAATTATTGATTATATATGTATATTAAATATTTTATGAATAATAAATTTTAATTATTAAATATACTAAAGCAAATACTATTTGCATTTATGATATATTAATGAAGAATTTAAGAAAAAAATATTAAATGATATGTGTAATGAATTATGAATTAAAAATATATAATTTTTATTATTATAAAAATGAAATTTTTATTTTTATTTATTTGTTTGTTTTGGGATGAATAGTAAAATTTCTAGACAAATTGTAATAAAAAATTCCAAATAACATATTCAATATTTATTCATTATAAATACAGCTGTTTAATCCAAATTTAAATAAAGACAAATGTGGATAAAGTTGATTTTTGAAAATTAATACATTCACTTAAAAAATACTACTATTAAAAAATCCAATGCAAAAGCACAACTTCACAACTTGAACAGCAACGTTTCAAGACACAACTCATAACACAACGATAAATTTATTAGGGTTACATACTAACTGCTTTATCTCAACTTAATAAAAATTTGCACATGTTATGAGAAATTCTCGGTATACTTACACCTCCTTACATATATACTATTCATCGTGAAACAATCTAGGGAGGTTTTAAACTTATAATTTAAAAGATAAAAAGGAAATGGAGCTTAGAAATATTTAATTTAAAATTAATGTAAATGAAATATTTTAAAATTATTTTATATTTATAACTGTTTAAAAAAAAGAGTTAATTTGTTATATAAGTACTATTATATAAAAAATTTAAGTCTATTTGAAAAAATATAATTTTATTTTTTTCTGTAAGAATTAAAAATCCCTTTTTAAGAAATTATTTTCATGTAAAATTGTATTTTTGACGATTGGCTCTTTATGGTAACTAATGTCCATCATCTAAACTGTAACGAGAGTGGGTTTGGGGTGAAATAAAAGATGGTGGGTAGTGGGTGTTGGGTGTGGGGGGGGGAGTAAGGGGCAGTGGTTGCCCGGAGGGTGAGTTTCGGTTTAATCGAGTTCTGTTTTCAATTCCCCGGAGGTCACAAATCACACTCTGTGCACTTATCTCTAGTGAGATGCTCCCACTCTAAGAAAAACTTTTCTACCACAATTCATCTCTTTAAAAACAAAAAAAAAATAAGTTTCTTATTTTTTATTTAGATAACACAATATTTATTTATATTACTTATAAAGAGAAGACTATACTTATAAGAATATGATATTTACCTACATTTTATTTTCATTGAATTAGGTTGTTAAAATGAATTATATCCTTAATTCAAGATTTCGTGTTTAAATTTTATATAAACGAAAGTTTTGTTGATTTAGTTTAGTCTAAACATCTAATAAAATTTTTAAAAATTTACAATATAATTATCCTAATATATATGATTTTTTATTAAATCTAAAATTAAAAAATAAATTTTAAAATAAGTAATATGAGTAAAATGAGTAATATGTATTTCTATAAATCTATCAAAATGGTTAATTTCATGTTTTTTTATAATCTATATTATATATTATATATTCAAAACATAGCAGAATTGGAAATACTCGTCGTATTTTAACATTTTAATTGAAAAAAAATATAAAAAATAATATTTAATTTTATTTATCATCAAAAAAATCATAGAAATATTTACATTCTTTTTTCTCTAATTTGAAATAATCTCGAATCTGTATTTATTATTGTCATTATATACAAAGAATATATTAAAGTCCTTAATTCTTGTTTAATTATTTAACTTATACATAGAATAAAACAAGTAAACTATCAACTCCCTTTCTCTATTTTCTATCTTCCTTGTTTAATTGTTATGTACACAGCGTGTAGGACAAGCAACATTTACATAGAATGTTACTCCTCTGCCATCAACAGCCATTCATTCAATCATTCATTAAAAGCCCAATATAAAATTTACTTTGATAAGCCATTTTAGTAATTTAATTAATTAAAAGTGGAATAATAATACTAATAATAATATTAATGAAAATTAAATTGAAAATCGATTTGATTTGATTAAAACCTTGTGGTTATTATAAAGTTTGTTGGTTTGTATGTTATATTGTAAAATTATTCTCTTAAAATAACATTAAATTCGATAATTCTATTTATTAGTAGGGGAAAGTGTATTAAATTTTCCATGTTCAACATTGTGTTGTTAAAATATAGCAATGATTGATTTATTTTAATAATAAACAAAATAATGTTCATCCATCAACTGACAGATTATAGTGGATCATTTAGAAACAAATGGAATGCTTATTTTTTTTAATTAGAGAATTTTGTATTTACTTTGCCCTTTAATATTTCTGGAATCTATTTTTTGGGTATTTATGGAAAACTTCATAGAAGTATTTTTGGTAAGGTAAAGAGTTATAAATTATTTTTTTATTCTTGATTTCTTTTGAGCGATTGAAATTAAAAATTTAATGAATATATCTGTCCACCAAGTCAACAAATTTTAATTTTAATAAGATAATAAAATAACAAATACATAGGGCTTATTTTATTATTTTATTCTATTTTTAACAATAATAAGTTGACCTGTGGCCAGGTCCGAACTGACCGAGGGTTTGAAGTAAATTAAGTTCCAGCTACAGAAACAATTTCAAATAATTTTAATATATCTATTAATGAAATAAAAAACAGATATGGATATAACATAAATATTTCTAATTTTATTTTATTTAAAATATATATGAAAGACCAGGCTGTGACGTCATGAATGACTGGATGACGTCATATAATTTTAAATATAGAAAAAACTAATAAAGATGATTATTCTCGAGAATAAAACCAATACTAAGTGCATGATTCGTGGTGATATGTAAAAAATCTCCTCATGTAAAATTTGGTGTGAAATTAACCCTTTCCTTCCTATCGTCGATCGCTAATATTACCACTTCCGGTTTCCGGATTTGCACCAAAAGTTGATCAATTCATCATACTGATGCATTAAGTAAATATACCAAATTTCATCAAAATTCGTTGAGCCGTTCAAGCTGTACACATCTATACGGACAGACGGACAGACATGATGCTAAAAATACTTTATTCTGTTAAGAAAATGCATGATTCGTGGAGATATGTAAAAATCTCCACATGTGAAATTTACTTACTATCGTCGGTCCGTAAAAATTCTTAAATTGTTTTAATAATATTAAATTTAAATGTATTTCAATAAATAAATATTTCTTATTAAAATCGGTGACATAATGGATATAAAAATCATATAGTGGTAAATGTAGGGGTTGGAGAAGGAGAGAAGAGCATGCATTTTGGAAGCAGTATCCAACCAAGCATGAAAAGCATAATTTACAGGTTTACACAGGGATGGCTTCAATCAGTCGAGTATGTACGGGCCATGTAGAACAAACATGGCTCAGAGCTAGCTAGCTTGAGATGATTGTCAACATCAACCGGAAGGTGAGGTGTGGAGGAAATGGGTGGAATGGGGTTTGCAGTGAATGAGAAAGAGAGAGAGAGAGAGAGAGAGAGAGTGTGTGGGTGTAAGTGGGTAGTGGATACACATCCTACCTTCTGCAATTAACTGCCTAGCTTTGCTTTTTCCTCCATTTGCTTGTTTCAATCTAACAAAAAAAAAAAATTCTTTTCAAGAATGTCTTGACCACGTAATGCTTGTTCGAACATTTTCTAGAATTAATGAAACAAACAATAAAAAACAACATCAACAACAAAAACCATAATAATAATAATAATAATAATAATAATAAATAGATAAATAAACCAACGGTTATAGTTCATTTATTTTAGAAAAGTCATGACACATGTTATGTACTTTAACTGTTGATACTATAAATTAAAAGTAAATAAATAATATTATTTCAATTTTGATTTTAAAATATAACACTCAAAGTTTATTTTTTAATATTTATTAACATAAAATAATTGACTGGGAGCTTAGCCGCGAGGTTATAATGACCGGTCCGCCGACTCGGGTTCGAGGGTTCAAACCTCGCCGATGTGCATCGATATATAAATATAAATAAAAATAATAAACATATCTGAGAAAGCTGGCTAAATGGAGATATATTCCGAAAAAGCCAAAAAAAAAATAATTTGATCTGTAACAAAGTAAAATAATATTATTTTGTTCAATTTTGAAATAATTTATTTTACATATGTTGTATATTTGTTTGAATGTCATAAAATTACAAAGATATTAGTAGAAATTAGGTAAGTAGCTTTAAAATAACCATAAATTGGTTTGGCTTGTCCTGAATTTTTTTATGTGTCAATAAAATCGAAAGAATTATCTCCATCTTCTCTCTCGATATAAGAGATATTATCATCAAGTCATAAAAATAATAATAATAATAATAATAACAATAATGTCATCACAATATATCCATATAAATCTCAATTCAAAAAAGGTATCTAATAATGTCGCCTGGCATTCTTTTCACATCGCCTAGCGATCATAAAATTCCCATAAAGGAGTAATTCAATGTGGAGAGTGGAACAGCTGATAGTAAATGGAAGATGCTTAACTGGTTGATTGAACTATGCAATGGTGGAGGCATCTGAGAGAGAGAGTAAAGGGATTCCCGAGGGATAAACAGGGAGGGGCAAACAGGAAGCCATGGGAATGAACAAGGTGTTGGTGGACTCAGCTGCCCGGCAACATCCAGGGAATGTCTGGAATCCTCTTTTGAAACCTCGAAATCCTCTACCACCCCCCCCCCCCCACCTCCATCCCCTTCGAATGTCTTAACGGTATAATTGAAATCGATCTTTTCTATAGCTCTCTAACCCTGCTGGGGGGATTTAGGCTTGACATCTTCTTAAGAAAGAAAGAAAAGTGTATGTGGGTGTATGTATGTGTGGAAAGAGAGATAATCAATCATTCTAGCCTATAGTTTGCAAAATAAGTATCAAATACAAAAAAAAAAATACAAAATAAAATCTTCTAAAATGAATTATTAAAATAAAAAGAGATATGAAAATAATATTAAATTGATTAAGATTATACAGAATTAATTGTTATGCTCTCAACGCAGATAACACATTTAAATAATTGATTATTTATGAAATTTTTAACAAAACAAAACTTTCTGTTGCTCAACTCTTGTAAAGTTGACAAAAAGAAAGATTCTAATTGTTGAGTAACAATTGAAATGCGCATAAATCAATTGAAATTCAATCGAGTTTTAAAATTTAAAACATAATTTATATTAAAAGGTTTTATTTTTTTTATTTTAATTTTAAAGTTTCAAAATAGTATTAACAGTTAAAGGTAGATTGTTTATTAAATGAGTGTGTATATGCTTGAAATAACAATTATTTTTCTTTAATTCATTCTTTTGTCTAATTAAATTTTCAATAGAATTTTCCTAGAAGGTGAATCTAAAAATTGAATAAATATATGTTTAAGTGTACAAACCTTTTAAGCGGGTAGCGATGGCATTTGGCTGAAGCATTTTGGGGTGTGTGTGTGTGTGTGTGTGAGGGAGAGATGAGATTGCTTAGAGAGAGAGAGAGAGAGACCCTTTTAAAATAAAAAGAAGAAATTGTAGTTGAATTGGTACTCCCACACTAAATGGAGTTCAACGGTAATTGAAAAATTACTACTTGTGGTCAAATGTGCCGGATTAAGAGTATCTACTTTTAGAATGAGATAATATTTCTTTATTTTTATTATTTCTTTGTTATTCTTATTTATTTTTATATTAAAATTGAATCAATTATTTCAAAAAGGTAACATCTCCGAATTTTTTTAAAATTGAGGGGAAAAAAATTTTCAGTTCAAAACTAATTTATTAAAATAATGATTAACACAAATTTATATTACCTAAAGAAACACGGAAGAACTAGTTCAATAAAATTTTTAATTTTTTCAAAAATCAGTTTTTTTTTAGTCCCCTGAAGAATTACATTAGTTGGAGATAATACCTTTTCGAAATAATCGATTCAAATATAGATTAAAATTAATTTCCAGGTATGTTTTCGAGTTGAAAAATTGATATGTTGATATCTTATCAAAAAGAAAAATAATTTTAATTAATTTATTTAAATTAATTAACTGGTTTCAATAATTATCAATTATTACAATCACAACATTGATTTCATTTGTGAATATAATATCATAATATTGAAGAAAAACACAGAATTTAGGCTCATATTTAAAAGGAAATCAATTTGGAAATGGGTGGATGAACACCAACAACATTCAAGATAAGCAAGATGTAGGTGAATTAGATAATTAGGATAAAAATAGGATGGAGAAAACTCAAAAAAGGAACGTCAGCCAGTGCATCAATAAATTCAAAATTTACGAAATATATATTATGTTATATCAACAGACCATACTTTTCCGTCTTTCAGAGGCTTAATACATACGTTTAAGGTGTTTATATTTTATGACTAATTTATATTCTTTTAAATTATTTGAACGGTGGCTCAGTGAACCAGTTATTAATATTACTAGCCAAACCCGATAATAAGTAATATTTTTTTTTCATGACCGGCTCGGTGAACCAGGTACTACATATAAAGTTAAAAAATAAAATCTTTCATAAATACCACAGGCATAATTATACATGTACATAAATATATGTTAAAAATATTATTTTAAATATAAAAAATAATAATTATAAATTAATTTAATATCATCAAAATAATAATATAATATTTACATAAAAATAAAAAAAATAACGTCCTTTTCATAAATTTTTCTTTAATTTTCCCTTTGGGTGTATTAAAAGTAAAGTCATTTTGGTAGTAATCCACATATAAAACTAATTATTTGATTTTCAATATATATATATATAGGCTATGTTCTCCCCCCTTTCTTTCTCCTCTTCCATCTCGTGAGATTTTATTAAATTTATACCAGAATGGAAACTTTCCCTATTTCAAATCAATATTCCAATTAACAAATTCAAATTACTTATGCTGGTTTTATCCTTATGTAAATTCGAACTCTCATAATACTATATATATGGGAATTCCACAGTTGATTAAAATATTATATATATATATATATATATATATATATATTTGAGATGATATTTCATTCTATAGAATAATGATTTTCATTTGTACAAGAATAGATAATTTACATCACACGACAAGAAAGATTTAATAATAATTCCAGTGCTAATAAATCTAATAATATTTTTAATTTTATCGAATCAAATGTGACTAAGCATCAAACTACTTTCATTTACAACATCCAATAATCAAATGTATACTTATTAGTTATTAGAATAACATTAATGAAAGAAATTCAATTTCGTGAAATATTTCAATTGAAGGTGGGCAAGGAAATTGGTAAAAATTTAGTTTATGTCAAATTCAAGTAAATTTTTCGAATCAAACTAAGAATGAAAAAATAGCATAATAAAATAGAAGCAGGGATGTGAAAGTAATTTTAAATTTAAAAGTTATTTTTTTTTTTTTCAAAATTACAAGAATTTTTATCAGCATCAGCCTTTGGCATTTTCTTTTAGATTACACTAATTCTCGAATAATCCAATCGCTTTAATAAAATACTTTAAAAATTGTTGTTATATTTCTTTCTAAAATAACCCGATTTTGGATAAAATAGATAGGTACGATAAATTTTTTCCGAACTTGTCATCCAATAGTTGTAAAGTGGGATGAAAGAGAAAGAGCAACGAGGTAATATTTTTGTATAGCATAAACAGAGTAGTTATTGGTCAAGGCGCAAGGCTAAGCTATCAATATAATAAGGGTTGTTCTATAGAGAGATAGAGGATGTTCCACTTACATGGAAGAGGGGAGGTGGTCGATTCGATCTTTTCAACGTTACTCCACCCAAGAGTGTCTAGAGAAGGGGGGAGTCAAAATGGGGTGGCCCCTAAAACCCTTGAAATTTACAGGCCTATTCTCTGCCCAATAATCTCCACTTGAATTTTAGTTATTGGCCCTTTTGTACTTTACTATGAAAACACTTTTTTGACAAAAAAAAGGGGAAGAGAGAGAGAGAGAGAGGAAAAAAATCGGAGGGATGGCGAACAATGCAATGTTTCGCATGTCATTTCACGAGGTGTCATTTGATATGAATAGGGGGCGTTACGTTTCGAATTGAGGGTGAAAAGAATTGTCCATGCAATTGGAACTTATCCAGGTGAACATTCAAGCCTCCTATTATTATAATTGATCTGTTAAAAACTATTATCATTCAAGTCACATAATCAGTCACACAGGAAAGTTACAATCAAACGAATGCCAAGCTGAACTGATGAATTTTCAATTAAATTATTTGCTATTAAAGCCATTTGAAATTTCTAGTATTGATAAAATCAAGCGGAAAATTAACATTTTAAATTAAAATAAAATATATAATATAGTTATATATAATATAATGTGTTGTAATGATTTTTTTGTATAGGGGGGGGGGGGAATTTTAAGAAAAAGAAGGGTTGGTCACAAATGTATATTGGAAAAGGGTGGACTTTGAATTGGCGTGAACTTCCCCGGAGATCTGGACTACAAAAAAAGAAAAAAAATTAAATTTATCATTAAGAATAAAAATTTATAATCAGATTTATTATATTTAATGTTTAAATATAAATTTTTAAAACCTTTAAATTTAAATGTAAATCTTTAAATTATAATTTTATATATAGAAATTTTTTTTTATATTTTTTTTTATAAAAAAAGAAAAAAAAGACGTTTTATAAAAATTAAAGAGAAACCAATATTTGTTGTGAAACAAATATTTTTAATTCTTAGATTAAATTAGCTGGAGTGTCTCCACTCGACTATCTCGCAATTTGAATTGGATTAAATAACATAATATATTATATTTAAATTAAATTTAATTAATTATAAATTATAAATAATAAATAATAAATATTAAACCAGCGCATGTTTGGCTTTTTGTTGATGGCACCACGTCACGTGTTGACGCGTGAGATTTTCAGTGTTAAAAAATTAATTCTGGTAATTTCAGCGAATCAATCAAGCTGAAATTCTATATATAGCAGTTTTATATAATTATTAATCATGTGAAAAATTATCAAACATATATCTTTATTTTTACGGTCACTTTAGAGGAAAAAAAATCAAAACGTTGTAGGTAATGACCCTCTTCCGGTTGAGCTACATTTCTCAAAAGTTGATAGAAAACTATGAATTTTGAATAATGTCCATGTACCAAATTTCATCATTCTAGCTCAAACCGTTTTTGCGTAATCTTGCCTACATACATACACACACACATACACACATACACACACACATACACACACACAGACATTTTTCTCAACCTTAGTGAAAATGATTCAGGAACCTTCAAAACGTATAAAAACATCAAAATCTCAACATCGAAAATTTTCATGATCGCAATACTATCTCTGGCGAGATAGTAAAAAATTAAAAAAGAAAAAACACTCCTTGAAAAACAATATTTTTTGTTAATAATGTAGCCGGTCCTTTTGTAAGCAATGGTCCGTGGACGACCGAGTGTACTGGTGGTCCTCTTTTCTTCCAATAAAGTCCGTCTGCTCTCGACGCTCGACGCTAACCCCTGAACGAATACCTTTGTCTCCTTTCAACAACTCTTCTGGGGAAATGTATTACAATAATCTTTTCCAAAAATAAATTTATTTTTAAATAAATAAATTTTAATTTTTTTTTTTTTTTAAGGATTAATGTATTTTTAAAATATCATTACAGTATATGTATAATACCTATATGAGTGAAAATTACGTTTATACATATAGAGGTTATATCAGTTTACTAAATAAAACTCAAATCACATATTAACCGCAAAAGACCTTATTTAATTATTCATCTCTCCATTTGGGAATACCATATTTAATAAATCCTGTTATGATATAAAATCAAAGATAATTAAATAAAAAATAAAGTATAACTAGAGAATGAGAATGTATAATATTGATTGTTTAAAAAAATAATAATTAAAACAAAATATTATTATCTAAATATATGTACGTTATCAGGTCAAATGAGTTAATATTATAAACAGAGGCAATAATAATAATTATAATAATTAAACGTAAAATTATCTAAATTAAGTATAAAATTCGTTAATAATATTGTATTATTTATTAATTTATTTATTCTTAACTTTTCAATTTAATTTTTAAACTTGGAAAGTTTCAATATTCTAATATTTATTATTAATTGGATTTAATAAATAATTTACTCTTTTCCAAGTTAATTTTTAGCTAAAAATAATAACAACTTAATCCAGAATTAATTAAATTTATAGTTGTTTATTAGAATAATTTTAGTTTTATATATTATATCTATTTGAGAATAAAAAATTTGACAATTTTAAGATTTGGTGTATTGGCTATTCCATTCAGAATTCATTCATTGTGTATATGATAATCGAATATGTACATATATAATAAATATTTAATTATATATTATATTTTTGACATATATTTTTTCACTCAATATTCGAGAGTTTTAACGGAACTTATTCCAATCATTTAAAAAAGACAAATTTGAATAATAATTAGGATTATCATTAGGATTATGAGTATTATATATGATTATAATTATTTAAATTTTAAATGGTGTTTATAAGTGATTAAATTAATCGACAATGCGGATTTAATAATTAATTGAATGCATTTATAATTCCTGTGTCTTTCACTTCTAAAATTGTCCCTGTCAATCAACTGTCTCAATTGGATCTGAGTGAAGTTGACGATAGCTACATGCACGCATACACCTTTGAATACCCTTGTAATACGTTTTTTTTTCTATTTTAAACTCAAATATAGAATTTCTGTGATTTTGGTTAGAAATTTTACTCTTCTTCTTTCTCTCTCTCTCTCTCCATTGTATAATTATATATAGTGGGTCTTACAAAAGTCCATGCCAGAAGAAAATAATTTCTGAACAAAAGATATTCACATTTATTATCAAAATAGTTGATCTTTAATTAATACATATCGTAAAATTAGTGATTTTTTAATGTAAATCAGAGATACACAAAATATAGGGCGCTCAAAATTACTTAAGTGGAGCGACGATTTAAAAAAAAAATTGTAAAAATTTATGTTTTATTTAAAAAATAGAAAAAATAGTGATTTTTAAAAATAAAACGTAAATTTTTATTGTATTATTGTTTTATTCGTATTCTAACATGGCCATAGTTCAAAATTGCAACACACTCAGGGCAATTGTAATCGTTCCATGGTACATACCCAATGAGGTAATCTATAGAAATCTGTGAATGTCAGAACTGTGTCAGAGGAGGTGCAGGGGAATAGCTCACGATACTTCAACGGACTTACTGACACGATGGACTTACCCCAGAAGACTAAAAAGACTAAAACCAAACGATTTGATACACGATAGACACCAAAATTTTTTGACTTTTGGGCCGTCGTTTTGATTAAAGACAGAATCGTTCCCTCTACTCTTAATCCTCACATCATAATATCCTTCTCATCTAATTACCCTACTAAAACTATTATTTCTCATGTATAATTTTCTAATTATATTTTTAATGTATGTATTTTTTGTTTTGTTTTACATTCTTTTCATGCTTAAAATAAGGAAGCAGTTGTAGAATTTAATGCATTTGGAAATTATATAAAAAAAATATATATTTTTTTTTAATTATTATTTTCTCAACAAAATTTTTTATCAAAAACATACATAATATGTGAAGGGGGTCCAAGTTATACTATCTGGAGGGGTCTCCAAAAGTTTTGGATGTAATGGTGACATAAAATAGTCATCTATATTTTTAGTCTAATGAATAAGTTAAAAACAATTGCACGAGTAAATGACAGAGATTATTTTAGAATATAAAGTGTAAAAAAAAATTTTCTAATTCATTTCTCAATTTTATTATTAGAATTCTTGTCATGTACCACTAAAAAAGTGGAAGGATGCTTTTGAAAAAGGTGAAAAGAATTGACCCAAATCGTGTTCTTTTATATAATAATAAATAGATAGGGAGCCGAGAGAGGAGACTTATTTTTTCTTCCATCATCAGTCCATTATAATGATATATAAATCGTATATGATTTTTTCCACTCTTTCTATCTCTCCCTTCTCTCTCTTTCACACTGGTTCTAGCAACATTTATGATTGATTGATGGACATCTCTGATTTTAGATTAATCTTTCTCCGAAAAATTCACTGAATAAAATAATAATAATAATAATAATAAACATTTGAGTCTCTTCTCTTTAAATGTTGAAAATTTCCCTTTAATACACTTTCCTAACTGAACGTAATAAAGGTTTTGTTTTTCTTTCATTAACGTAAATGGAAAGTGAAGGTAAACCTCAACATCACTTGCTTTACCACTCAATTTTCAAAAAAATCACATTTTAATTCATATCCTTTATGAAATAATTAAACTCAATTTTTGAAATTTGTTTTTTTAAAAAAGCTGTAAATACCTAATAAACGAATTAAATAGATTATCTATGAAAGATCTTGATTGAAGTAACCGCAATCCTGCAACTATTCCCTTCATTCTTTTTCTACGTATCAATCAGTTGCTTTCTAATCGGTCAACAAAATATTCATAAATTTTATAGTTATTCAATGTTGTGAGAGGATATAATAAATATTTAAAATTTTTCTATTATATATATTTTAAATATAGATTTATTTATTAAGATAATTGATTCCTTTTATTTCCAAATTTATTTTTAGGATTAAAAATTAAAAAAAATCTGGAGTGTCTCCACTCGACTATCTCGCAATTTTGAATTGGATTAAATAACATATATTAATTTAAATTAAATTAAATTAATTAAATTATAAATTAAAATTAATAAATAACTAGCTGCTCCGAGCGCCTTCGGCGCTCTTCACACCTAGACGGGGGCTCCGCCCCCTGTGCCCCCGAATGATACATAGTATTTGGTTGAAAGTCTGTATGTAAAAGGTTTTCATCCATTTTGTTTCAATCAGTATAAGTAGATAAGACATGTATTTGTTTTCTTGTAAAATATATTTTAATTTAATCAGTAAATTAATTATATATTATTATTGTATATGTTATATTTATCTAACTCTGTGTCTCTACAGTTTTCGAATCATTCTAGCTCAAACCGTTTTACATACATACACACACACAGACATTTTTCTCAACCTTAGTGAAAATGATTCAGGAACCTTCAAAACGTATAAAAACATCAAATTTTCGTGATCGCAATACTATCTCTGGCGAGATGGTAATAAAATGAAAAAAAAATACTTCTTTGAATGCTAATATAAAATTTCATATCAGTACCATATAGTCAGAAAAATAAAATAAAATAAAATAATTAATTATTACATAATAACAATTCTCATATATTATAATATGATAGTTAATTTAATTTGTAATAACTTAATTATTAAACTAAATTATTTTTACAAAGTTTTAAAATAAGATCATCATGTATTGTTAATTATTAATTAGTTAATTATCAGGAGAAATTAGTAATTGAAACGTTTATTTCATTCTTAATTCATTACTGTTAACTTGGCAACTGAAATAAATGAGTATTATTTTACGATCCTTATCAATATTCCAAAGAAATCTATTATTTAACCTTTCGTTTCAATTTGATTAAACATTCGTTGTTCGATCTCTTCCGATATTTTTAGCACAGGCAGATCACAGGACTGTATCCAAAATTTAGAACTATAAAAAAATTGTAATCATTTTAATAATAATGTAAAATTATACATATTATTAACAACAACATGCAAATAGCATCTTTTGAGGTGGAATGATTTTTTATTTTATTTCTATTTTGTTGCCCTGTGAGGGGTTATACAAAGCCATAATGTCAAAGGAAAATAGACATTCTCCAACCCTAGATGAAGCCCATTTGGCTTTCTTTCAACAATTCTCGCTTTTCCAGCCAAGAACCAACACTATAGGCTAAGTAAAATAAATAAATATATTATCTTGTTTTTTTATTGTAGTTTATCTGGATTTCATTTAAATTGAAACTTTACCTTTTATATTGCAATCCAATGAAATTTTTTTACTAGTGCTTGAATTGTAGACAATAGCAATAAAGAAGGAAACATATATCTTTATAATAAGCTATTCAGTAAGTAAATTTAAAGTAAATTCTCACTTACCCCCCTTCAATGTAAACGAATAAAAGGGGGTGTCAGACGTTGCATATTTGAAATATCGAATAAAAAAAAACTTGTATAAGAAATAAAAAATCTGCTTCGGAGTGCTTTTTATTTGTCCAGATTGATTTCAACTTTTTTTTATTGAGCTTCTGTTTCTTTTATGGACAAACGATTTGTATAAAAACTTGAAATAGAGAAATAAGTTTTTAAACAAATTTATTATTTGAAGAAACATTTTAATTAAATTAAATATTATAATCATAAGTTTGGCGCCCATAATTAACTTATTATAATACAATTCACAGTCATCGTGGGTCATTATAAGTGCACCATTACAACAAAGTGGCGCCCAACAGTTTTATTTTTTTATTTCAGAATAAGAATGAAGAAATAAAATAAATTTTAAAGTAAATTTTGAATTTTTTTAAAAAAAAAAACTTATATTTCCGATTTTATAATTCAAACATGTTTTTATTTTCTATTCTTTAGCTATTTTTCAAATCCTAAATATTGTTAAAATCATTATTTTCAAGCATTTATTTTCATGCCTTAAAATGATAGATTAGACATCGCACATATGATTTTTGCAATGAGCTTTTTTTATCAAAAAACAATTTAATCTCTTCTGAAATATTTTCATTTGTTGTTATTCTACTGCCCATATATTTAAATTTTTCAATTTTTTTGATTGGATTTTATTATTATTTTCAAATCCCATATTTGTTTTCTAAATTTAAAATTACACATTTTTCATACTTCATTTAACAATTTTCCCTGTCCTTAAATTTGATCGAGTGGTCTAATAATTTTTAATTAAGTTTTACTGTATCATAATTATATATATATATATATATATATATATATATAATATATAATATTTTTATTCATAAATTTTTAAATTTACATTTTGAATTTTTACTACAGGATAATAAAAATTAATTCAAAAATTATTATGATTTTATTAATTTTTTTTTTTTTCAGTCTTCTCCATTATCTGGTTCTGTTTGATTTTTAATGAACTTAAATCAAATAAATAAACTTTATTCAATAAACATAAATTAATCTTTTTGAATAAAGATTTTATTTCTATTTGAAATGAAAAATATTCAAATTCATATTCATATCATACATACGTTAATAAATTTTAATATATTTAATTTATTTGACATTCAATCAAATTTTAACAACTTTTTGTTAATATTATCCCTATTGATTGATAAATTCCCTCTCACAGGCTCTCTTCCCCCGTTTGTCCACCCATTCACCATTTGCAGCTCCAATTGCCAACCAACCACTCTTGCGAACAATTTTCTATCGGAAAGAATATTAACCGGCAACAGCGTATATCGTAAATCACTTCAGATACTAATTTTAAAAAATATAAAAATCACAAAAAAATTTCTCTTTTTTCATTAATGTTTCTCCATATATTGGAAACATCTGGCAAATATTTTTATATATTAAATTAATATGATTTATATCAAAAAAAGCTTACAAATATTCTATTTATTAATATTTAACATTAAATAAATAAATAAATAAATAAATAAAAAAAGATTTAATTTAATTTTCATAATTTTTTTTTTTTTTTTTAATTTTAATCTTTAAAATCCTTTCTTCATTAAGCCCCATTCCGTCTATTTTCTCTATGAATAATACATTTTCTTATAATTAAACTTTTGTATTCTCTTTTATTTTCCAGGTAAGTGCACTTTGGAGCTTCTTGCCGGGCCATCTTTTCAATTCCCCAATGCATCATTTGTAAGTCAAATGATATAATTATTTTGTTTAGTCGATTATTATAATAGAAACAAAATAATGGGATAGGTTTTAAAATGACAAAAAAACAAATTAAAAAATCATTTAATACTAAATAAGGAAATTTAATTTGTTTTTGTTATCAATAGAAAGAAATCAATTTTAGGTACTATTTTGAAATAAATATTAAAATAATAAAATAGAAAAATATAATCTTGAACCCCAACCTTATAACATGGAGCTCACAAACATTTTTAGATGTGTGCAATAGACATTTTCAATAGAATGCAATTCCAAGAATAACAATAGCTCTTGAGATTTCTATTTTATATAATTAAGTTAAATAATGTATATATTATTAAATAATAATATTATTATTGGAGATTTTAGTACATATATCTATATTTTTGAATTATATTAGTTAATGAATGATCAATATTACATTTATTTCTTGATATTATATTCTTTTCAGAATTGTTGATTTGAGACTCTTTTTTTTTATATATTAAATAATATTTATTCTCACATATACGATGATTTTATCTTTTGAGTAAAAATTTATTTTTTATTTTTCGTTAAACATTTATTTTGACAGCAAAGGACCAGGTGCCATTATGTAAACATAAAGTGTAAACTATGATATTTGCTAACGATCGTCGTATAATCATGTTAATAAACATAGCCAATTTATTTTACATAAAAATATAAGCATCCATTTTCATTTGTTAAAATCGTATTTTTTAATTAAACATTATTTAAGCACATTTTGCGTATTATTACTGATGTCTAACTAGAAATAAACCTTGGAAAATTAATGTTGTCTCACCGGTACCAAAGTGTCCAAAGAAGTTGGGTCTCTGGCAGAGGTTCTCATACTTTTTGCAGTTGGTTCCACAGAAACTTGCTTCAATAAGTTCAGGTATCACTAAAATAATTTCTTTAATAAAAGTAACAGTGTACTGTAGGTACTTCAAGTTATAAGGTATCACCAGTGGTGCATATACCACCTTTGAGAATCCTGGCTACTTTTGTGTAATAAATTTTATATATGGTAAATATAATATAAAAATGTAGATATATAATAATAATTAAAAAATTTATTTTACAGATTTAATAATCATGAAAAATCGATCTATAATTAAATACATTTTTTCTTAAACAAAAAAAAAAAAAAAAAAGATATGCTGAATTTTGAAATCTCGAGTCTTCGCTTGAAATGCAAATTTAGATCAATTAAAAGAGGAGAGAGAGAAAGTGTAGGAAGTAGAGAGAAGTGTTGCCAATGACAAATGAATATTTATTTCCAACTAACTTGTGTGGAATTACTAATTTTCAAAGGGAAGTGAAAAGTTAAGGCATATGGGTGCCACATGTGACTTGCTATCTCCTCGTTAGCGCTGTCATCTATCTATATATCTATTGCAATTGAATTTTTACTAAAATTCATTCCCTCACCCTCACCCTCCCCCCCTCCCATCATCATATTTTAGGTTCACTTACTACAAACACACACACACACACACACAACCATATATATATATATGCTTTTTAAGCCAATTTATTCCTGAAATAACTTATGACCTTGTATACAAAGCCAAGGACATGGAATTTTAGCGGGACAAGAGACCGAGAGGGTTTTATTAATGAACCCGAGGGGCTTAAATTGGACACTAGGAGGGGTGTGGCGACATTTATTGGGGTTTTAGGACCAAGAAAATTACCCTCAGGATCAAATGAAAGATTTTTTCAGAGAAGGGGAAGATGGATAAGCGGAGGGTTAGTCTAACGGACAAACCGTTTCTTTTTGAGTAATTTGAGCTGCCTGTGTTGACGTTAAGACGTCACAACAGAGGCTGTATTCATGAATGGCAGACAATAAGCCCTGTTATATCGTAGTTATTTGGAACAAGATCCATATTTCGGTTTGAAATGGGCAAGAATAAAAAAAAAAAGATTTATTTTCTTTTCTCTTTCATTCGAGTTTAATCCAATTTAAAACAAATTTTCATTCAAAGTGAGGAAGATGAGATGAAAAGAAAGAAGAAGGAAAGGAAAAAAAAATGAAGAGCCGTGAAAAATTGAATTTTTTCATTTCCATTATAAAGCTATAAAGAGATATTTTGGATAAATCGAATCAAGATTGGGCAAATTATTATGTAACAGAAATAACAAATTACCAGGATTCATTGCCTTTTATTGAGTAAATACTAAACAAATAATAAAAGAGATTGATTTAAAATAAAATTATCTGAAATATATTTTATCAAAAGCATGCAAACATGATTGACATTTCATTTCATAATATTATACCAATTTTACTAACAAATCAAAAGGAAATTCAAAATGATTCCAATTTTTTCAATTGCCAATGCATTGATAAATTTTCAATTATACAAAAATGAATTAAATTTATAAAAATTATTTAATAATTTATTTCAATATAATAATTGAAAAGAAAATAATTGATTATTCTATTCTAAATATTTGTATATTATATTATTTTCTAGATTAAAAAAAGATTTAATAAACTAAAAGAGGATTATTGCTATTAATCAATATATCTATAAAATTAATTAAAATAAAAACATTTACAAAAACTGTAATAATATATTTCTTACTTTTGTAAAAAAAAATTGTTACATTTCTTTAGACATGTTTTTGTTGTATTTTTCTATTATCTTATATTAGTTTAAAATTATTATTGATCTTATTAATTTCTTATTTAATTTAATCATTTTAAGAAATAATAATAAATATATATATAATTATTATAATTAAGAATTTTCTAGATAAATATTAAAAAATTCAAATACGATTCATATAAATTACATCATTATTTTATTATATTTTAGTTATTAGTCTGGTAAACAATTTTAAAGAATTTACACTCTATTTCCAAAATTTTATTTAATTAAGTAGGTTGGGATATAGCAAATTATATATTTATATTATTTATTCAAATAATAAATAACTTAACATTAAAAAGTAATTTCAGATAATAAAAAAACATTTCCTTGAACTTAAATATTAAAAAAGAATTATGAAAAATAAATATTTTCTAACTCACCATTATGTATTCTTATTTGAAATTGAATGACCTTTAAACAGCCCCCCCCCCAAAAAAAAAAAAAAAAAACCTAAATCAATAGTTCTATTCATTACTAATTTAAACAAAGTTTGTATAGATTAGTTAATAAAATGGTTTCTCTTGTTTTTCAAAGTTACCCTTTTAACTGGGGAAAAAATCAAGCTTATTACTAAAACACGAGTTGAAATAAAAACTGAAAATTCATAAACAATTTATGAACTGTTTATTTGTTATAGAATAGAATATAATTTGACACAGATACAATTTAATACCAAGAGATGAAATTGAAATATTTTTAATTACAAGGAAATCCAAAAAGAAAGGCCCAAACTTTTCCTATAAGGAAATCCTATTAAAAAGAACAGGAATTAATTATATTTTCTTTTATTCTTTCGATATTTAATTATCTATTTATATCCTATAAACCATTGATTCCCAACCTTTTTTTTACCGCGGCACACTTTTAACGGTTTAAAAATTTGGTGGCACAGAAAGATAAAAGCGTACAAGTTGAAAAAATATTGTAAAAAAGGTGGTCCCAAAACGGTTTACCCTTTTTTTTAGAACCAAATTGATAAAATTTAGAAAAAAAAGTTTAATAGCCTCGTAGTCTCGCGGCACACTAAAGTGCCGCGGCACAGTGGTTGAGAATCACTGCTATAAACAGTTGTATATTTTTCTCAAATGATATTTAAATAAGTCATATAATAATTTATAAAATTTCGTGACTTGAAAAGCTTTTTATTTATAATAGAACCCTTTTCATTAAATCAGAATTTCATAAATAATAATGAAAATTTATTTCATTTGTTTATAATATAAATCGAAAATGTCAGGAGCAATTTATAATAAAAATAAAAATAAAATTCAAAAATAAAAAAATAAAAAATCTACCATTTCTCACCTTATCATAATTTAAATTTATTTTATTATTTTATTTTTATTGTTTTCAAATATTATCACTTGAATCTATAAATAATTGAAAAAAAAAGTAATGATAATATGTTGGTATAGTGAGAGAGAGAACGAGTAGAAACCATAAAAATTACAACTCATAAGCGAAATGGACAAATAAATGGGAGATGACATGAGATTCCATCCATAAATTATTATCCCCATTGACATATATCATTAAAATCCATTGATTCATTACGACACTATTATATGCCTTTCAGATAGACACGAATCAGAGTCGGACAAAACGAGAGAATTCCGGCTCACTGACAAAATCCAACAGGAGGGGTTTTAATCACCCCCCCCCCCCCTCCTCACCCTGCCCACTTCACCTCCTCCAACTCCTCTCTATATCCACCGGATTTCGTTCATTCTATAGGATGGGTATAATAACCGGTTTTAGAGATTCTTACTTATCTACTCACTTGTATAATAGACTACAAGTAGAATATGATGAACCCTTTAGGGAGTTATCTATCTATTCAATAGCACCCTAAATAAATATAATAATAATAATAATAATAATAATAAAATTATATTATATTAAATTTTTAGCAATAAAACTTATTTTTAGGACTCCTTAGACAACCATTTATTTATTTAAATTCTTATTTTTTCACCTTTAAATATTTTGTTTTCTTTTTGAAGAAACAAACAAATGTTTAAAATTTCAAATACAATATACTTATATGTTACTGTACTGTTACTGTTACTACTACTATAAATCTGAAATCTGGTGAATGTCTACATTCACATGGTCGCTTTGTGTATGTCCGAAATATTCGTTAAATACTCTTATTTTGTCGACATTCACCATGCACCAATGCTCAATTGAGCCTTGTGTTTGACTATGACAAGGCTTTCCATGAACTATCTTAACATGTTTCCACATAGCGCATATTTCGGATATGACTTGATTACTGAATTCTCTGATTATTTGATTGTAATATTCCTGGAGCAGCAGTAAATGTTAAAAATATTGAAAGAACGTGATGCGCTACTTCGTCCGCTCTTTTTGTTTTCAAAGGTCGTGTCTGGACAAACGTAGTTAAATGATCTTGATACACCATTATGAACTTATATTCGCAATCTCTGTTTGACTGCAAATCTATCAGATCAATTTGACATCTTGAGTTTAACTTAGAACTGATCATTGGTTTCACAAAAATACCTTTCTTAGGTGCACTGTGTTTCATTTGACACTGTTTGCATATTACAACTTCATATATAATATTTTTGTATTTATTTTGCATCTCTTTAAGCATACGTGTTCTTCCTATACTGAACAATTCCTAGATGGTTATATATTATACTGTATATTCGTTTCTCCTAGTTTTAATCGTTCAATCAACTTCTTTTCATCATTAATTTTGAAAATATTAAAACGTTTTAATCGTCTGCAATTCAAAGGAGTTTTGAACTTAGTTTTAGCAGAAACTATCTCTTTTCGACATTCACCAGAGCATTTCCGTGATTGTCAACATACACCAGTGAGGGTTCGAATGTAGAAGAATGTATTGAAATATTCGATCTTTCACCAAAGTTCACCGGGGAATGTCGACATTCTTCAATTTCGGTCTTTCACAGTAACATCCTATACGTATATCCGAATAAAACTTATTCAATATCGTTTTTCATATTAATTTTTGCATTGATAATTTAATATAATAGCAGCTTGAAAAGATTAGCAATAAAAATTAATGACGTAGAATTTTTTATTTTATTTTCTCAGTCTTCTAATTCTATGTGAATTTTTATACAATATATTATTATTGTTAATGCTTTTAAATCGCAAAAAAAATATCGAATAAATTATCAGATTTTTTTATACCAATCGCTTCCGACCCCGCGAATGATAATTCCAAACGTTAATCTCCCTGTAAATCAGAAAGGTATAGATTTATGAAAGTGTAATCCGGCAATTAGTATATTTGGTAGTAAGGGCGGTAGACTAGGAATGGTTAAAGGTTGGGGTGGCATTTGTCTGGCACTAGCATGCGGGCTCCGAACCCAATTAATGGAAAACCCTATGAATAAGATGAAAAATGATTTACCATCTGGGACGATTTATAAAATATTAGAAGTGATAATATATACCTATATATATATATATATAGTATAATCTTTTTTTTTTTAATTTTATTAAAAACCAAATTGGTGGGAGAACACTTTCATTTACAACATTTCGGTAAGTAACAGTATAATCCAATCATTCAAATATAATTTTAATATAATTATTATATATAATTATATATTGTATATATATATTATTCTATCTTTATCTATTATTTAATTTACATTTATATATTTAAATTATTATATATAATTTATTATAGTTTATTGTCTTATATAAATATATTTGGAAATTTTAAAAATTACAAATTGTTAAAGCTAATTGATATATTTTTTTTTTATAATTAAAATAGAATCTAATCTAATTAATATGGTTGAATGTATATTAATAGTAACCAATGAAAATGATTAAATCACACTTAATAAACTCAAAATATCCATAATAGAATATTTAAAATAATTTAATCCCAATAAACACTCTCCAAAAACCACATTATTTTTATTTTAGGTATATCTAAAATAAATTCTGTTTTTGAAAAACATAAACAAAAAACATCATCCATTTGATTTGAAAAGATTAATTTTAAAACTCAGTGTCTGAATTTATTTTATAATGCAGTTTCAAAACTAAATTATTTTAATTTAATTTTATCATGATTTATTATTTTTTTTTTAAATTTGAAATTATATTTAAATTAAATGTTTGTTTTTTTTCTAATTCAAAAATAATATAAAATCTTTTAACCAGCGACTATACCTACGGTTAAATCTATTAACTTCATAAAAAAAACGTTTGACGTTATTTAAATTAAAAATGATTATACTAATTATTGTTATTATATATATGTATATATAATAGTTAAAAAGTGTATGTTAGTACGAAGAGTGTTTTGTAGTTGAATGGTTGTGGAATATAGGTAAGTCTAGAAAAAAGGTATATATATAATATATATATATATATATGGTATATATTTAATCTACTCTATAATTATGATTGACTGTTTAGATTATTTCCTCACGTATTTTTTTTATTCAATTTTCTTTCACTTAGATACAAGAGTTACAAACAACCAGGCACGAAATATAACTTTTTTATTATTTTTTTTTACCCCCTCCCTAGTAATTCAGTCACTCTTGTTCTATTCAACATGAACGAACGGTTATTTCAGATAAATAAAATAAATTGAAAATATAAGTAGGTGTTACAAAGGCATAAAAGTAAAGGAGAGAGGGTAATTCTTTAAATAACCTTTAAGGGCTGTGGAGACGTGACCAGTGAAAAAAAGCAACAATTTTTTATTATTATTATTACTAGAATCTAAAATTAAATGATTAATTTTAAAAATTATAATATAGCTCAACTTTTGATGATTTTAACCAAATTTGTTATGATTATTTTTCTATTCTAAAACTATCTTCTATTTCTATATTTGATATACATAAATACCAGGTGTATACCAGAAGTCTCCTAGCGGTCAGACTAGGTACCATACAGACGAGTGATTGAGTATGTTTTGGTTTTGTGTATAAAATATTTTGAATTTAAAAATATTCGAATTAACAACCTTCACCATATCTTTTTACAACGTTAAATATGTCGAAATGTGTGACTCAAAATATCGATGTGCGGTCAGCATTGATTTTTTATTACCATTTGAAAAAAACTGCTGCTTACGGCGACAATACTCTTATCCAAACAAAGTGTAAAGAGTGGTTTTGAAAATTCAAAAGCGAATATTTTGGTATTAAAAACGAAGCCGGCCTCCCAAGAAGTTCAAAGACACTGAATTACAAGAATTGTTGGATGAAGATTCTTCTCAAACGCAACAACAACTCGCGGAACAATTAAATGTGTCCAGTGCAACTATTTCCGGACGTTTAAAAGCTATGGGAAAGCTTCAAAAGATTGGAAAATGAGTTCCACATGAACTGAACCAAAGGCAGCAGGAGAATCGAAAAAAACACTTGTGACGCTGCTTGCCAAATACAGAAGAAAGTCATTCCTTCATCGGATTCTTACTGGAGACGAAATTCTATCTATTTTGAGTGTCTTAAAATTAAGCTTAGAAAATCATGGGTTTCTCCAAACATCGCTATGGACGGAAGACAATGTTCTGTGTTTGGTGGTCATTATCTATTATGAGTTGCCTTAACCTTGTGAAACTGTCAATACTGAACGGTTTAAACAACAAATGGCGAAATTGATCCACGTCTTACGTCAAAAAAAAAATCAGAATATCAAAAAAGAAAACACAAAGTCTTTTTGTTGCATGACAACGCACCGTCCCACGCTTCAAAACAGACGAAGGAAACCATTGAAACATTTGGTTGGGCACGCAGCTTATTCTCCAGACTTAGCTCCATCTGATTATCATTCTTCGCCTCGATGGGGCACTCGTTGGCTCAACAACGCTTCGTGGATTATCAAAATGTCGAGAAATGGCTCGACGGTTGATTTGCCTCGAAAGAGGAAACTTTTTTTGGAGAGGAATTCACAAATTGACAGAGAGTTGGAAGAACTGTATTTCTAACGAAAGAACTTATTTTGAATAATATATTTTTTTTTTTCATTTTAATAAAATATACTTTTAAGTGTATAACTCAAAAGAGCAGTTCACCTATTATATTCGTGAATAAAAAAGAAAAAATATTACGATTTAATTTGAAACTTTCATTTTAATATAAATATATATTATATTATAATCAATCATATATCAATATTTCAATCAATAACCAAAATATAAAGAATTCTTGAATTCACTTATATATAAAAATATACATATATTATATTATATTATATTATATTATATATAAATAATGATGGATCGATGGATGAGATGAATGAATATTCAAACTTGTTGATTTATATTTCAACAAAAATAAAATATAAAGTTTGTTATTTCTTTCTCTAAGTGGATATATGTAAGTAAACAATATAAATTTTATATAAATTTTGATGGATTAACTTTAAATTTTTTTCATGTTATTATTAAAATCTATTAAAAATATATATATACCTTAAATATTTAATAATAACCAATTACAATATGATAGAAAAATGTATATCTAAAAATGTATCTGAAAGTATTGATTTAATCTAATAATTTAGTGATAAGATTATGTTTGTTCATTGTCTATCACTCATTCTTTTATGTTAAATATACACTAAACGCCAATCGGTAATTGTTAACATATTAACAAAGAATAAAAAAATATTAGTTTTCTTTGACCTTATATATATATATAAATCATATTTACATCATATTCATATTGCCTGAGGTTGGAAGGATTAGCCACGTCTACTTGAACATTTACTTGATTGGATAGGACAATGTGAAGTGGAGGATTAAGGGACTCTTGTCTAATTCTATTATACTTTCAGAATTGAGTATTTATTTTATTCCACATTCACACTTACATATATATATATATAGGTATATATATATATACAGGGTGGGACAGAAAAACCTTCCCGTTTTCAAATCCCTTTTTCTCAGAAGAGGGAGCAGGTAGAGTAGTGGGGTAAAAACCGTTAGAAAGCCGGTTTTATGCCATTTGTCAGTAGTCAACATGCCTTGGTCTGGTGAACATCGTGCTTTTGTTATTGAGCGGTTTATCGAAAACGGCGGTTCGATAATTGCTACACAACGTGCTTTTCGAATTCATTTCGGACTCGGGCGTCATGATCCTGTTCCACATCACGCCACGATTACAGTGTGGGTGTCAAATTTTCGACAGACGGGTTCAGCATTGAAAAAGAAGTCGCCAGGGACATGTTTCCAGGTCCCCTCATTTCTCTGAGAGGTGATCTTGGCTGGCCGCCGCGCTCACCGGATCTCACTCCATGTGACTTCTTCCTTTGGGGTTTCCTCAAATCGACCAAGGACCCTTCTTGCTTTACGAAGGGAAATTGCTCGGGCAATTGAAGAAATTCCTGTGGAAATGACGGTGAAAGTCATGGAAAGCTACCGCGAGCGCCTAAATCAGTGTATCCGCTCCCAAGGACGACATTTGAGTGATGTACTTCTCAAAACTTAAATTTAAAAATGGCATAAAATTTGCGATATATTAATAAAATAAATTTTTTGACAAGCTGAGTGGTTTTAATTTTTATAACGTTTTGAAATCGGATAGGTTTTTCTGCCCCACCTTGTATTATTATAACTAGAGAATATCCATATATATTTTTTTCATTTACTTAATTTTCATTTCCTGATAAAATTGAATTTATTTTATTTCAAAATTCAATTAAAAAAAATTTAAATTCTTATATATTTATAAAAACAATTTTTATATTCTCATTTATTTCTTTTTTTTTCTTTAATAAGTTTATTTTTTTTTTTCAAATGAAATAATTAAAAAAAGAAAATTCTTTTATTTTTAGTGTGAAACTAATTAGAGTAACTCATAAATTAATGAACAAATAATTTATAAAAAGAAAAGATTTTTTTTTATAAAATTAATACCTGCAGGTAATGTTTTTATCCCTTATATAGTACTTAATTAAAAAATAAAAGTCCTAATCTTTTGATTACATTCCTGTTGCGCTGTTGGTTGGACCCAGCTTCTCTTCAACACACCCCACGCTTCCCACCTACTAAACTAAGCTACTTATTATTTCGTTTTCGCAATATGGTGAAAATTTAATCAACACCTGCTTTTTCAATTACTTTTTTTTAACTAAAATATATTTATATCCAAAACACAACAAAAAAAAAATATATATAAATAATATATTCCCTGAACTATATTTATATGATCATATTGAAATAAATATATTATTGTAATTGAAATTTTTTAGATATTCCAATGCAAGTTTATAAATAAGAAAAAAATGAAAGCTTGAGATGCAATAAGAAAAAAAGAAATAATGAAAGAAAGAAGAAGAATAAACAAAAAAGAGAGAGAGAGGGAAAATAGGTGGGGGTGGGGGGAGGGGGTGGAAATTAACGAGATGAAAAATGATGCGTCAAATCTGGGCTAAATAGAAGCACATTAGATTTTCAAAATGAGACAAATGGACAAATGGGTGGTGTTCGTGGTGGTGGTGGTGAAGGGGGGTGGTAGAAGATGGAAGGAGGAATGGAAAAGACAGATGGACAGACATACAAGCTTTTCATTTGCCTCCAAATGAATGTCCATTGTCAAATTTAAACAAGATTTGCATTTAGTCTCTTAAACAGATTGGAATCCATTGGAAGAGATACACGTTTAAAAAACAAAACAAAGCGACTTATTTTCTACTATGAAGATTCACTATTCATTTTATTTAATTCATTCTTCATTCATTATAGAGTTTAGACTAATTGAATTGCAAACAAACAAGCTTGCTTTTTCTTTTTTTTTTTTTTTTTTTTTTAATCTAACTTACCATAATAAATCAATTTCTATTATATAAAAATAAATGTTATTATTTCATTCAAGATTATTCGATTGAATTTAAATGAAAAATGTTTATAGATTAAGAGTTAAGAGTTTTGATGGTTATTAACTAAAAGGGGAAGAAGTATTTATATTCTATATATATAGGATGTATCTTGAAATGATAGATTACATATTATTCTTATTATTTATTGATAAAATTCTGATAGATATCTTTGAAATTTGCATTATAATAAAATTTAATTTTAAATACAGCCTTAATAAATGAATTTATTAATTTTTTTATTATTTCAAAAATTAAAGGGTGTTTTTTTCGAGGTATAGAACTTTAAGTTGGCATTACTTTTCAAGTTGACGACCGATTTAACAGCTGTCAAGTGATTTATTCTCAGGTTGGTTTGGCAATTCATCTTGAATAGACTCAGGCCTGAACAACGCTTGCAAATAGTGCAATTTTATTTCGAAAATAATGGTTCTGTGCGGAATACGTATCGTGCACTACGTCCATTTTATCGTCGACAAAATCGTCCATCAGAGCAGTTAATTCAATTAACCATGGAACGTTTTAGCACCACGTTTACTCTTATTGATAACGCGCATCCCTAGAGACGCTGTACGGTGCGTACAGGAGAAGCTATTGCTACTGTAGAGCGTAGCATTGAGGAAGAACGTTACAACCAATGGTCCAGATTGGATTACATCCGAGCCAACCTTAGCGTTCATATGCAAGAAATCATCTATAAAATGTAATGCCACAAGATTTTCTTTCGTATAAATAAAATTCATGTCAATCGAATAATCCATCCATGTTTTTTTTATTGCAATTTAAAGTTCTATACCTCTAAAAGAAACCCTTTATTTATTTGTAATGATAATTTTGGAAAATATTGTAATATTATAATTGAAAGATTATATTAAAACTTATTTCATAAAATACAAAATAATTAATATATATTTTTAATCATTATGTTTTGTTTTGTTATTTTTGTTATAAAATTCTAAATTATAAAAATTAATATAAAATACGTATTTTTGTTGTTGCCGTTCTTCTTTATTTCTTTTTTTTATAGATCACATTTATTCGTCTTGGATTTCCAAGTAATATTTTTTTTATTTTCTCCCACCTTCTTTTACTGGAATCAAAATAAAAGTCGCTGCCAGGGTAAAATTAGAGGGCGTGAGGGGTAAGAATAAGAATATGTGTGAGAGGGTATCCCAAATGATCCTATCTCTATTTAAAATCGTGGCTAAAGAATCGTGCCGAAGCGACAGCAATCGCTATAGAGAAAATGGGTGGAGGGAAGTAGGAAGATAGGGATAACCGGAGAAGGTAAAGGGCAACTTCATCGTGCCTATAACAGAAGCAACTCAATTACAATAGGGTTATCCCATGAGACAATAGCCCTGAGCAATGTACGAGGTTATAGTCCCTTTTGGTCCTTTCTTCCCTAGTGTCACTCTGTTTCAACTGCCAGTCTCACTTTATGCGAGAAAACGTCATCAACGGTATACAATTTCATCTCACATCAACGAAAGAAATACAAAATACTACCTAAATCAAATTTCAAAAAAAGTTATTTTGCTATTGTTATTTCTAATATCGTTCTTATTAAATATATATAATTTAAGACAAAAATTACTTATATTAAATATAAGTACCTGGTTCACCGAGCCGCCAATCAAAAAATTTAAATTTAAAAAAACATGAATTAAAAAAAATAGTCATAAAACATACAGCCCTTAAACGTATCTATTAATGCACCGAAAGAGAAGCCTGTGGATTTAGCATAATATATATTTCGTAATTTGATTATAAAATATTATTAAAATAAATATTTTTAATTTAATTTTATTTATATTTATAATATTTTGTATTTAAGGAAGCGCTGTTTGACTTAGTTGCTGACGACATTTAAATTTACTATTTTAAATTAAGAAAAAACTAACAAAGATGATTTTTCCCGAGGCTGAAACCAATAAAGATCATTTTTTCTTTATAAATATTATCTATGGGGTGTGAACCTCAAAAAACTCCTTCGAGCGGTTTAATATTTCAAAAATACAAATACATATTCAATTATTGCTAGTATAATAAGATCAAATATATTTAAAATTATTTTATGTCTATTGAAAACAAACAAAAAAAAATAATTATATTTTTGTAAGGTAGATTTGGGAAAATAATATAAAATTTCAAATCCCCCGAAACTCGAAGTTTATTGAGAATACAGATTAATTACCAAAGGTATGCATTCCTAAACATAGAGTCATAAAATTGACTAGATTATTTAGGCCTAGGCCAAAGCACAAATGGCTTGATAAATAAGGAAAGAATATCAAAAATTGTATTATTTACAAAGAAATCAATTAACCAAGGAAACAAAGAACCCGTGAAGGGAATTGAGAGATGTAAAACTTAAATGGATCTGACTCAGGAGGGAAACGGTTTAAAATAAATAGTTGATGTGGCTAAGAACTTTTTAATTCAATAGCGTAACATAAATAGATAGATTGAAGTCAACTGATAGATTAAAGTGAACTGTTAAAAGTCCATATTCCAATGAATATTTTAAAAAATAAATTGTTAATCTATGTAATTTGAAAAATGTTTAAAAAAAGAACATTATATCGGCTGCTCGGTGTACCAGGTACATAATAGAAACCAAAATAGTTACAATGGTTTGTGGCTAAAATGGTCATACTTAAATCTCGATGACTAATAAAATTAAAATAAAAACAGCAGGTATTTTGTTACAAACCATCAAACTAAAAACCCGTCACTTTCAATTTGGAAAATAAATAATATAAAAAAAAATCAATGATTTATTCGTTTTGAACAGGCAATTTTCCAAAACCAATTTTTTGTGATGAATTTGTTAAAATTTGTTATTGTTGTTCAGTTCCAATTAACATACAATGTATATAAAAAAATTTGAAAAAAATTAAAAAAAAAAAATACTTCTCTTTTTCCCGTCAACTTAACAACAACCCTCAATGATAAATGATATGGAAATTATATAATAAATTTTCATCAAGCCCAATTGGATGTTTTTTCTTTTTTTACTTTTTCATTCTCTCTTCTTTCTATTCCATTCTATCTCTTTTATTTTTTTCTACTCAACTTGATTTCAATTGCAAAAGAAGAAATCCACTTAAGTTCAGGAGTGGAGAATGCTTCTCCATCCATTGATAGGGGCATAGACCCTGTGTTTTGACCGCCTAGGAACACAGTGCTTGGATTTAGTCCCACTCCTGACCCCCCTCTATCTTTTTCCCTCACTTTCCCACACCATTCTCCTTGCTTGTCATCTTGCCTGTTTGTGTCTTCTTCTTTCCACCAATGTATTTATCTTTATCTCTGTTCTCTGTTGTTGCCGCCTGGTACATCTTTCACCAAAGTATTCAATCAAAAAGAGATGGCAGGATAAAATATCATCGGCTGACATTTCTACCAACACCAATTGCCACCCCTCTCACTAAATAATTTTATATTAAACAAAAATTATAAATTTATCACTTGGAAAATAGAATATTTTTTAGATGAATACATATTTTTTTTTAAATTTTTACAAATAAAAATATATTTTTATTAATAATTAACCACCAATCACCATGCATATATACTCTTTTTACCCATTTTGTTTATATATATATATATTTGTTTATTTTTTATTTATTTATTTTTTTTTTTTTTGTATATTCACCCAAAGAGGGTTCTGATAAAAGAGATTCAACAAGTTGCAGATAATGAATATAGAAAATGAATTTAATCTAGACTCTAGTACAAAAAAAATAAATAAATAAATATAACGAAATGAAATCTTTCTTGATAATACAGAAATAAATAATATGATAAAAAAAAATAAATAAATTGAAAAAAAAAAATATTAGGATTATTTGAACAAAGATATAAAAAATATATGAAAAATATTTATTATTTTTTATTTTTTATAGAAATAAAATAATATTAATAAGTTGACCTGTGGCCAGGTCCGAACCGACCGACGGTTTGAAATAAATTAATTTCCATCTACAGAAACAATTTCAAATAATTTTAATATATCTATTAATGTAATAAAAAACAGATAGGCATAGAACATAAATATTTTTAATTTTATTTTATTTATAATATATATGTGAGACCAGGCTGTGACGTAATGAATGGCTGGATGACGTCATATAATTTTAAATTAAGAAAAAAACTAATAAAAATGATTTTTCTCGAGAATAAAACCAATACCAAGTGCATGATTCGTGGTGATATGTAAAAAATCTCCTTATGTGAAATTTGGTGCGAAAATAACCCTTCCCTTCCTATCGTCGATCGCTAATACTACCACTTCCGGTTGCCGGATTTGCACCAAAAGTTGATCAATTCATCCCACTGATGCATTAAGTAAATATACTAAATTTCATCAAAATCCGTTCCGCCGTTCAGGCTGTACACATCTATACGGACAGACGGACGGACGGACGGACGGACAGACAGACATCATGCTAAAAATACTTTTTTCTGTTAAGAAAATGCATGATTCATGGAGAAATGTAAAAATCTCCACATGTGAAATTTGGTGTGAAAACAATACCTCCCTTACTATCGTCGGTCGGTAATGATATTAATAACAATAGTGTATATCAATATATGCTTAAGATGTAAATTTCACAAGGGTTCCAATCTAAAGCAAAGCCAATTCATACGAATATAAATTAAACTGTGACACATTGTTTTTAAATCATTTTAAAGATTGATATATTACAAATAAACCAAATTAAATCACGCGCTTTATGCGAAAGTAGATGACTAGGTGACAGCAAGTGAAGTGAGAAGCAGATGTGCCTGGTACTTTAATTTATATTAAATTAAGTTGTTCATCTACTGGACTCTGAATTTTTGATGATTATTGGTTCATTTAAAAATTAATTAAAACAATCATAGTTATTTGTATAATTCGTTAATATTTCTAATTTCTTTAAATAATTCTAAAATACTTAAAAATTAATCTTAATTGATGATTAACAAAAAATAACAAAAAATCGATGCCCTTTATATAATGAATGTATTATATTTTTACAAAAAAAACTGTTATTAAATTGATTGATTTTGAAAATTAGTTTTACAATAAAATACATTCTTGTTTATATATGATATATATTTAGCTTTAACCTTAAATTCCTAATCATAGAGATTAAACAAAATCAGTATGTCAACTTTTCCAAAATATTTGATGATTGATTTATTGATTAGATCAATAAAAAACAAAAGGAAGGGTTAAAAAAACAACCAACATTATAAACTTCAATAGAGCCGAAAAAATAAAAGAATCATGAATAATTATAATCGATTTACAATAGAAATAACTTTTTAAAAAAAACAAAAAATTAAAATGAATAAATTAAATTTATATTTTGTTTTTTTATTGATAAATTCGTAGAAATGTTTAATCTATATATATTTAAAAAAAAAGGTTTTTGTCTGCAGATTGCTCAGAATTTATATATTTTTGCATATTTTCGCCTCTAGAATCCAAAAGTGAATTTAGAATTTTTCATGCCAGTCTATCTGCCTGTCTGTCAGGAAAATAATGATGTTATAGGCTTAAAATTGGCTGAACCGATTTCTATGAAATTACATCACAATTATCTTATATACATACTCTATATCTATAGGCTATACATTTTATTAATATCTAATCAATAACCGCAGAAATTAATTTTTTTAAATTTATATAATTCTCCGTGTTGTTCATTGAATAGCCTTTCGTGGCTCACTGAAGAAGACACGATTCATTTTACAAAATGAATATAAATTAATAATTCTAGCAATTCCCAAACAAAGAATGAATATAATATTTAATTTTTTATTTTAACACGTTCCCGCCGGCATGTACCACCGGTGGCTCATGCCGCCACATAAAATAAATAGACAAATTATCGAGCCGGCGGGAACGTGTTAAATTCTTATATTTAAATATCATTTCAATTAAATAATTTATTCTAAAAGTTCTCATTTTAATTAATTTAATTTTTAGACAAATGATATAAACGAATTGTTTTAAATTAAACTAATAATTAAGAGAATTCAGAAAGTTAATATGTGTATGTATTATAAAGACATTTCTTTAAAATATTATAAATTTTTAAATTTATGGAGATAAATTAAATTTAATTTGAATCAACTTTGTGGTTTAGTCTAGCACACAATTTCTTTAACTTTCTTTTAAGACACCAATTGGGATAAATTGAATTGTTAAAATTATTTTTTATTATTTTCTAACACTACGCACTCTAGTGATAGTAGATGAATTAGGAGTCTGATGGTTTAGATCAGTGTTTCTCAACCTTTTTTTTCCATGCCTAAAGTGACCATACGTCCCGTTTTGAACGCGACAGTCCCGTTTTCAGGTAGCTTATCCCTTATTTTAAATTTATTATTATATTATTATACTAAGTTATTGTTATATTATTTACTATATTTTTCAGTTATTTTCATTATAATAAACAGAAATAATGATAAATATACGTTTTCTTCATAGCATCCCCAAACTATTACCGAAAATTAAAAAATGTCCCGTTTTTAGGAAAAAAATAAATGGTCACGTTAGTCATACCCTACCTAAGCCTTTCTAAAATTATTATACCCCCCTATGTAACATATACATAATTTTTAATATTAAAAAGGGTTAAACTCGTGTCGAGTCCATTTTCGAATTGCCCCCCTTTACAATCAAAAAGCCCCCTGTGGGAAACATTAGTTTAAATGATAGAGTGAGATAATTCCAAAAAATACTTAGTACTTTATTTCAGTTAAACAATGTTTGAATCCATGTTTTATATCGTTAAAACTAGAATAGCACAATTATATTAACCTTATTTAAATAGAAATAATAAGTTGACCTGAGGCCAGGTCCGAACCGACCGAGGGTTTGAAATAAATTAATTTCCAGCTACAGAAACAATTTCAAATAAGTTGACCTGTGGCCAGGTCCGAACCGACCGACGGTTTGAAATAAATTAATTTCCAGCTACAGAAACAATTTCAAATAATTTTAATATATCTATTAATGTAATAAAAAACAGATAGGGATATAACATAAATATTTTTAATTTTATTTTATTTATAATATATAGCTGAAATAGCCGGCGTTGCCCGGCGTTACCCGAGGCTGTGACGTCATGAAGGACTGGGTGACGTCATATAATTTTAAATTAAGAAAAACATAATGAAGATGATTTTTCCCGAGGATAAAACCAATACATTCGTGGTGATATGTAAAAAAATCTCCTTATGTGAAATTTGGTGCAAAAATAACCCTTCCCTTCTTATCGTCGATCGCTAATACTACCACTTCCGGTTTCCGGATTTGCACCAAAAGTTGATCAATTCATCCCACTGATGCATTAAGTAAATATACCAAATTTCATCAAAATCCGTTTAGCCGTTCAGGCTGTACACATCTATACGGACGGACAGACGGACGGACGGACGGACGGACAGACATCATGCTAAAAATACTTTTTCTGTTAAGAAAATGCATGATTCGTGGAGATATGTAAAAATCTCCACATGTGAAATTTGGTGTGAAAACAATACCTCCCTTACTATCGTCGGTCGGTAAAAATTACATATTCTTATAAATAAAATGATAATATCTATCTATCTCTGTGGCTCAACGGAACAGAAGTTTTTGACTGCAGCAACCACATTTCTTCAAGCGTTCCTACCCTAAGCCACTTCCATCCAAATGCAATTATCTCCCCTCTCTTTTCCGATTAAGGTAATAAGAGCGTAAGCACTATTAAAATATTTATTTAGAACTAACACATATTTGATTATATTTTTTTTAAATAATGTCAATGTTATTGTTTAGGTACAAAGAAAAAATATATGCAAACATTAAAGAGGGGAATATATGTTTTTAAAGGATTTAAGTTAAGGGTTTTTTAAAGGATTTAAGTTAATATATATAAACTTGAAAGGGTAAGAAAAAACGTTAAATATTATGTTGTTGTTATTGTTACACTTTGTAAATATCATGTCTTTCGTAACCCAATGGAATAACAGAAGATTTCATTGACATTTAAAGAGACTTCACTTCTATGCTATATAATTTTATCCAAATGTTGAGTGGAATAGGGAAGGGAAGGATGGGGTGAGAAAGTTGAAAATGAATTTTATGTTTAAAAGAGAAACAGAAAATGGATACAATTGTGGCCTCAAAATTTCATATACAACTAAATTTAAAAGTAAAGTAAAAAGCATCTATATGGTGTGCAGAGGAATGAGAGAGAAAGAGTAAAGAAACATTTTCAATTTAATAAAGGCGTATATGAAAATATATTATATATTATTATTTAAAGTAAATTGGAGAAAGAGCAAGTATGCTGCATTCCGATAATATTAAAGAAAATTTTTTAATTAATTTAAATATCAAAAAGAAATATTTAATATAATAATAATATTTTTTTAATCCTTTAGGGACGGGTGACATCAATAAGCGTTCTGGCTATTTTAATTGTTTTTGACCATTCGAGGGCCACATTGCAAAAAAAAAAAATATTATAAATATTATTTTACCTTTTTTTTTAGAAATTAGAAAAAGCCAGAAGTATTTAAAAGTCTTATCCCAAAATCATTTTACCTTTTATTTTAGAACCATATTTTAGACACCCCTGCTTTAATCTTTTGCCTATAAATTATAATACGATATTTTTAAATAGAAGTCTTTATATTTACAAAGTTTATGCTTTTTATAATATAACATGACAATATGGTGTCAAATCACTTGGCGAAAAGTGGACAATTTTGCACCATCAACATTCGAATTCGACAATACAAGATCAGGCATATCACCCTTCTTTGATGTTAGAGATGATAGTGAAGAATGCGACTATTTTTTGAAATTTTTTGACGAAGAACTAATGAAACATATTGGAGACGAGACTAATAAATATTACACAATTATTGTGAGTTTACCGGTAGTAAAAAATCCCAGAAATGGATTAACACAAAAATTTATTTATATTCAAATAATTTTCGTATTGATATTACAATATTTTTTCATTTTTTTATTTTTCTTGATTTTTTTTTCATGAAATTTTCTTTTTCATGGTTATTTAGACAGATTAGTGATTTTTTACAATTTTACAATATTATAATTGATATTGACATTATTGATTTTTTATAAAATTTTCCATTTCATGATCATTTATAAAGATTTTTTACTTCCTGAGAAACCAAAAATATCAAAATTTTTTATTTCAGATATCGTAAATTTTCCCGTCCCACGCGGTTGACATTGTAAAATATACCCATCCCGAAAGAGTTAAGAATATAAAATCTTTAAAATATTTTAAATATGTGTAAATTGAATATTTTATAAATTGTATACATAAATTAAGTAGTTACCTAAGCAGTTTATCTACTCTCTCTCGTATTATTATTTTAATACTACAACTAGAAACATGGAAGTATAAAAACTAAAAATTTTAATTTCATTTATATTTAAGATAGTTCTTATCTGAAAACAAAATATATATCTACTATGGGTATTAAAATTTATAAAATATGCATATAGTTGATTTTAATAAATTTCTAAAACGTTTTATTGTCAATTTCAATTTGAATTATTTCCATTTTTGTTTTTTTCTTTTTTGTTTTAATTAAAATACTAATTTGTTTTAAGGCAGCAAGTAGGCATCTATGCGTAAAATAAACGATTTTAACTTTGTTATAAGAAGTTTTACTTTGAGAAATTCGTTTAAATTAATTATTCAAGTGGAAATAGAAAGAAATCGAACGAAGATAGACGATTGGGTTTGAGAAAATTGTAAGCGATTGATTGGTAGGGTGAGTGGGTGGTTATAAGAAAAAGAGAAAGAGAGAGTCGAACAGAATTGTTAGAAATTAAGGTGGGTGAGCTGTACACTTTCATAGCCTTAAGCTATTTTAAACTAATAATTGAAATTTACCCCCTCCCCCCCCCCCCCGTTTGATTCTTATTTAACTTCTTGCCTCTTCCCAACCCATCAAAAAAATATAAAATAAACTATAAAAAAAAATGAATTTAAAATATTTATTTAATAATAAGTAAGAGAATGAGAAAATATTAAATTAATTAATTCAATTATAAAATATGATATTTTATTTATTTATTTTTAATAAAATAATTTAAAAAAAAAAAATTAATAATTCATATATGATTCAATTTAATGGTTAATGTGACAGCGTTTCTCAACTTTTCAGAATTTTCATCCAAGGAGTTTTTTCTTGAATTTGTGTTTCCCATTCATTGTCATTTAGTTAATCATTTATTTAAAATATTATAGTATTATCGAGCCACACCGGTAAAGAATCGCCGTTCTGGGATATTATTATTTTTTTTTCAACTTTTAAAAACAAAATATTTTAAAATTTTCATTTGTCATTTTTAAATTTCTTTTTAAAATAATTTATCTTTAATTTTTAGACCTAATATGATTATTGTTAGACGAAATTTTAAAATTAAGAAAAAAATATTATTTTCTATAAGTATAGAGATATTTATGTTCCCTAAACTCTTAAATTTGAAATATGTATGAAAAATCTTACCGCCGACCATGCATTGCTACAAATGTACAGTATATATATCAGGGGTGGCCACACTTGGTGATACTTAGAGCCAAATTGAAAAATCAAAAATGTTTAAAAACCAAATCGGGAAAAAAATTTACTTTTTTTTGTGTGTGTGTGGGGGGGGAGGGTTCGTAGTCAGAGAAACAAACATTACGAATACCTAATTATATTAATAATAAGTCGTACGACCCGCATGCAATAGTTCTGCTGTTGGTTGCTATTGTAATAAAGTAGACAGAGTTGGGATAGATTGAATACATTTTTCAACAAAGTTTTTAAACTTGCAGAAATAACCAAATGTTAAGTTTCCTTTAAATAATTATATAAAAATAAATATGAGTTTAATATATGTAAATTCTAAATTGTCATTATTTTAAATTTTTTAATTGAGCCACAATAAATTCAAAAAGAGCCACATGTGGCCCGCGAGTCACGGTTTGGCCACCGTTGGTATATACAAAGAAACTATTATAATTAAAAATAATATATATTAATATAATTTTATATGCTTTCTAGTTGAAACATTCAAGTTTAAGTTTAATTATTAAAAAAAAAAAAAATATTTTTTTTTTTTTTTATTAAAGCTTTTGTGGTTATTTTGATAATTATTAAGAGAATTTTTATTAAAAGACCACATTATTTGTATAAAATTATTTATTAAATTAAAATAATTGTACAACGTTTCAACTGCTTATTCTGCAGTCGTTTTCAAGTAACCGTACGCTTGCTCCGATTCAAGCGGACTGAATTGTACAATTATTTTAATTTAATAAATAATTATTTTAATTTAATAAATAATTATTTTAATTTAATAAATAATTTTATACAAATAATGTGGTCTTTTAATAAAAATTCTCTTAATAAAAAAAAAAAATATTTAATAAACTTTGTCTAAATAAAATTTTTTAAAAATCGATAATTGCAGTTTGGAATTTGTTCTAAAGAGGAGGTAAGGGAGATCGAAGGAATTCTTGGAATCCTGCTCAAAAGCCAAACAGTACTCAAACTAAATTTAATTAGCGTGTATATACTATTTATAACTTCAAAATTCTAATAAACCTTGAAAAAGGAAATTTCCTGACAAAATAACCGAATAATTAAGAACTTTGACATTTCTGAAAACATATTATATTTTTTGAAAATATTTCTTTTTCGAAAAAATCACTTTAATTCAGTGACTACCTAACAATCACATATCGATTAATTTACAGCTCTTGAGTCATTCATTCATGCATAGAAAATAGTTATATAATTTCTTGTTGAAATTTTAAATATTAAATAAAAATAAGTAAATTATCGTATTTTTTTTATAAATATGAGAAAAAAATCAAATATAATAAAAGCTCGTATATCTATAGAAATATTAGTATAATAACCTTAAGAGAATTACTTGCGAATTGCAGAAGAATCTTTATAGGATTGCCCGAGGGCTGGTCAAAGTAGCGGGCATGTAGAAAAGAGGTTTGAGAGATTGGTGGGAGGAGGAGGAGGAGGAGAATGTTGAGGGAGATGAAACGCTCCATTGCTTTGTTTTGAAAAAGAAAAAGAAAATATTTGAATAAAAGCATCCCCTTCTTTTTTTTTTATTTTATTTCTCCTCCAGGCTTACTGCCTATCCATCTGATCCAGGCAGGAGGCTCTCGCCCTTGCCCTTTAGCCTCTCTTTTTCGTTTAATATGCCCATCTACTCAGATATACGTACAGAGTGAAAGAGAAAACAAACCATCCACCAACAGCCAGTACAATCTCTCTTTCTCTCTCTCTTGCTACCTGCCTGACTGCCCACTGCCCAATTGAAATGCAAATTTAATAAATTGCTTGGAAAGTTATCGGTACAAGCAGCAACCACCACCGAAAAATAATAATAATAAAAATAATAAAAAACGTTTAAAGCATGTCAAAGATATAGATTTTAAAAAACGATTTATAAATTTTAATTTGAAGTAAATGTAAAATAAATCAAATAAAAATTAAAATATGAATATTAAAAATAACTGGGCGAGAGAGCATCACACATTTATTCATTATAACAGGGGGAAAAAAATAATAAAGATATTTTTACAAATGAATCATCAGGATAAATAGAAAACAAATTGAAATATTATTTTCATTAATTGTTATTTATTAATTAATTATTCTTTAATTGGATTAAACGAACAATTATTTTTTTTTATTTATTTTTAATATTTATTAATATAACTTCTTATTAATTAAATTTAATTTATTTACAATAAAATGATTTGTTTGTTTGTATTTATTTATTTTTTATTTCCTCCAATCATTTTTCCAGGTATGAACTGCTCTATTACTCTTCATTATTCATTTCCACTCATTACGAGTCGCAATTTAAATCTCATTTATTTTTAATTAAAATTTATTATGGTTTTTGGAGGTTGGCATTCGGCAAAATATACTTCATTTATTTTCTAATGCTCGAAGCGGGAATAGAGAGGACATCCATTATTAAATGTCAATGGGAAATGGACTTGTAGATTTCCGATTCATAGAATTTATGGAAATTATAAAAAAATGAATTTATTTTATTATTATTTTCTCATTCGATTATTTTTTTTTTTAAATATTAATTATCAAATTAATTTATTGTTTTTATGATATTTTTAGATGTATTAATAAATTAAAGTATTATTTTTCAACTTTTCATGTAAATTTTAAAATGTTCAAATTCCTCTACCAATATATGATGGTTAATTACAATTTTCTATCTAAATTCTCATATACACCCTCCATTGCAAAAAAAGCCGAACTTTTTAAAAAAACAAAAAAAACAATGTACATTTTGGAACAAATCATTTTTATTAATCAATGTATTCCCCTTCTGCATCGATACACAAATTTGCACGCTCTTGCAACGCAATAACTTTTGTTGTATGCATCCAAATTAAATGAAATTTATACCAGTTGTCAATGGAGGGTGTATATATCTACGAGAGAAAGTGTAAATCTTCAAAAGACACTGATCTACGTATGGGTTGTTTTTCACTCAATCATTATCCCCATTTTTAGATATATTACTATTTTAGGGGATTGTATAGAATTTGTAATTCGAAGGAGTCGTTATATTTAGGTCCGTTATATTAAGGTTTCACTGGAATACAAGGGGTGTCCATATTTCATCTTCTATCTTATTTCATATATTAAACATGTTTAATGGCAATGCATATTTAGAAAGCATAAACTTTCACTATTATTCAAGCAAATTACCGTAACAAACGATACAATTTTTATGCCATTGTCACTGATCTCCCGCCATTTGGTGGAACACATATTGCATTGATTATGTTTGGGGCAAATCTTGTCATCCCTCTTTACTGATTCAAATTTGCACATCATGGTAACAGTTATACGCCAATTTTGAAGTATTACTTGGTTCACTTTTTCAATTTTCAGTCGGGCTGGAACTTCCAGACCTACTTTAGCATTTTGACGAAAATACACTACCAACCATAATTCGCATAATTATCAAATGTCAATGGTGGCAGATTTCTAAGCCCTCAAACATTGGGATTCAATTAGGAGTCAAGGAAGGGAGAATATAGGGATAATTAATTAATTAAGTATTTAAAATTTCTTATATAAATTTAAAAATTTTTAAATTTTCTACTTTATACATTTCAGGTTTTTGATTTTCTAATGTTAGTATTGATTATCGATGTTTATCACTTAATTTACAAGAACAATAATTTGATGTCTTTTAAATTTCATTTAATTTTTATTAAAAATTTTCTTTTAGATTAAAATGGAATTATGAGATTATTATTATATAGTTTTAATGAACACATCGAAGTTATTTAAAAATGATTAGTTAATAAATAATAATAATAATAATAATATAATTTGAATGGTGAATCATTAGAAAAGAAAACAGAGGCTAGCTATGTCAAACTTTCTTTATGTTAGCTGAATGAGATGAGAAAAAATGCTATTCAAAAGCGAGAGAGAAAGAAAAAATGTTTGGGAACCATAGCACTTGTGGCTTACGTTTGGCTCTTTTTTGGCACTCGTCTCTCGAATCATCACATAGAGTGGTGAAAGGGCAACAAAAAAAAATCATTATGAGAATGTTATTAATGGGTTTTTAACTAAGGAGGTGGGGATGGGGAGTAGACAGACCATGATTTTTTTTCTAACAGTGATTTCTAACAAGAAAGATAGTTAAAGAGAGAGAGAGAGAAGAAAAGAGATTCATTCATGGCGAATATTAACAACGATTAATCCTTTTTAATTAAATCTTATCTTTTTTTTAAATTGCATGCAAATACTTTTCTCTATTTACATTAATGGGTTATCAGATATATTTTTCATTTATTACTTAATTATTATATGCTACATTAATTATTATATATATTATATATTTTTATTCTAATTTGCTTATCAAGTATAATGATAAGTTCATATTAAATAAAGATTGAAAACTGGATTAAATGTAAAATGTGAAATAAAATTGATTTATTTGTTATTTAAAATTATTTCAAGATTATATTTGAAATATCAACAGAAAAATAAGTTTTACATAAATATATGAACAAAAAATCATTTTCAAAAAATCTGGAGTGTTTCCACTCGACTATCTCGCAATTTGAATTGGATTAAATAACATATATTAATTTAAATTAACTTAAATTGTAAATTAAAATTAATAGATAATATTTATTAAACCAGCGCATGTTTGGCTTTTTGTTGATGGCACCACGTCACGTGTTGGCGCGTGAGATTTGCAGTGTTAAAAAATTAATTCTGGTACTTTCAGCGATTCAATCAAGCTGAAATTCTATATATAGCAGTTTTATACAATTATTAATCATGTGAAAAATTATCAAACCTATATCTTTATTTTTACGGTCATTTTAGAAGAAAAAAATCAAAACGTTGTAGGTAATGACCCTCTTCTGGTTGAGTTACATTTCTCAAAAGTTGATAGAAAAATTATGAATTTAGAATAATGACCATGTACCAAATTTCATCATTCTAGCTCAAACCGTTTTTGCGTAATCTTGGTTACATACATACACACACACACAGACATTTTTCTCGACCTTAGTGAAAATGATTCAGCAACCTTCAAAACGTATAAAAACATCAAAATCTCAACATCGAAAATTTTCGTGATCGCAATACTATCTGTAAAAATCTCACATTGTAGTCGCCTCGCATATTAATTAAATAAGAAATAGAATAATTTATCATACCATCCTTAAAACTTTTAAAATCATAAATGTATATATACTTATATTAATATATGTGCGTTTAGGATTCCGTGACGTTTTTATTAAGAAAAATTATTTCCGGGTTATTTTCAGGTGCTTTTGTGAGATTTAAGTTGCGACGTTTCCGTGCCCATTTTACTGTCATTTTCAAGGGAAGAGGAGCCAACGCATTTTTAAGAAAATGTTTAGGATTCTGGGATAAAATTGGTGTGGACAAGTGTCAAAGATGCTATTCTGCGTTGAATGGGTTTAGTTTGAAACTCTGAAGAATCCTCGACACTGATATTAAACACATATCTGGCTAAAATAAAATCCGAAAAAGGTGTTAAAACGTCGGGACTAAAATCTCACAAAAACAGTTAAAAATAAACCATTAGATATATATATATTTCAAAGAGAATTTTTATTGATAGACTATGAATATTTATTTTCTTAAATATCACTTAATTAAAAAAAAAATATTTTATATTATTTATTTAAGTCAATAATTTTATTTAAAATAGCTAATTAATTTATCTTAAGTTTCAATATGCAAATAGATTTATGCATAGAAAGAAATGGATAGGTAGAAATTTGCTAATTAAAATATTAGGGCTCATGATTCAATTAAAATATTTTCTAATTTGAAAGAAGTCAAAAGTCATTTTGTGTCAAATAAAAATATTTTTTACTTAAAAAAAAAATATAGGTAGAAAATGAAAAGTCCTCTCCAGCACAATTAAGGGAATTCTTTTTCCTTTGAAAAACGATAAGCCATTCTGCCAATTTCTTTGAAATATGTTAGATAAGAAATTTAAAGAAATAAATAAATATATATATATATATTAAATATTTTATTTAAATGAAAAGATAACTGTTATTTAAGATTAAAAAAATATATAAAATATTTAACATTTTATTTAGTTTAAATTTAAGAGTGATTGGAACAAGTTGACAAGATAGCTAGCTGTTCGATCGTTACTAAAGGTAATTTATAAATATTTTAATTCTTTTTTAATTATTAATTTTAATTAGTAATAATAATAGTTAAATTTTTCTATATTATATATTAATATTCGTTTATGTTTTTTATTTAAATCATTTCAATCAACATTTCCATCTCATCTTTAGATTATATTGATTACTAATATATTTAAATACGTATATATTTCGTTATTTTAAATTATTATTTATAAGTACACAGAAAATATTAATTTAATTTTATGACTTTTTTAATGGTGTTTAAAATATTATATTCTTACATTAAAATGTTAAATTTCAGCATATTATATGGAAATATAATAATAAATATTTACGAGGGAGGGGGGGGGGGGCAATATTCAAAAAATAAAATAAATATTAAAAAATAATATTTTCATTTAGATTTTAGTATTTTGAGCTTTATTCCTAAAAAAAACAATATTAATAAATATTTTTTTTTTATTTTATATTAATTTTTTCCACTATTTTCATAATTGTGGGGTATTGGGTAAGAATTATTTTTATTTTCGTTAATATCTTCGCTGTTTCCTTGTAAGGGAAATCGAGATTCTGTTTTTATCTCTCTCCCCTTCTCTCTCTCTCTACCTAGACCCGGATAAAGTTTGCTTGAGTGACGTTGTTTCTTTCTCTGAATCAGCTTCATGTTCTATGTCGATCGTTGCTAGAGTTTTGCGTTGAGATTTGATCTATGTTGGAAGTGTGTATATTTATATGTATGTGTGTGTGTGTGTGTGTGTGTGAAAAAAGGAGAGAGATAAAGAAGAGAGAATGTCTAGAAAATTGAGAGAGAGAAAGAGAGGGGAAACAAGTTTTAGTGTTATTTCTTCCCTTCAGTTGTCAGAGTTGGTTGTTTCTTGTCTGAAACACAAGTTGCACTGAGGAAAAATGAAATTTTTGTCAGAAATCAACACCTCTCTTTTCGTTATCGCTCACTTTTTTTTCTTGTCGCAAAGGTAGATAGATTTAAAATCGAACAGAAATTTAATATCGACATTTAGAAATCTTGTTCAACCTTTTTTTTTTTACTTTTCTATCAATCATAAAGATTTTATAAAAGCCTCGAAAGACCAATCCAGTATATCCTTCAAATTGTGAAACAATGCTTTGCTTTTCAAAAATAGCAATATTCCATTTAAATTACAAAAAAGTATTTTTTTTTTTTAAATTTTTCACATTTCAGATTTTCTTTTAATTACATTTGAAATAAGAGAAAATCAAAATAAATTTTATGATAATAAAATAACAGTAGTCACACATAAAAGATATTCTTAAAAAAATACTCAACAAAAAGACACAAAAAATATCTTAAAAGAGAATTAGTCAAATTCTCTGTTGAATGAAAAGTATTACATTGATAAAACTAATATTCAAATAGTAGTAATAAACAGACAAACATATTGAAAAGCTTTACTGTGGAATTATAATCTTCTAGTTTAGAGTAACATCGGTCGGAGTGTAAAAAATTCCTCCAAAATCAGTCAAAAGTTTGTTGATCTTTGGGGAATATTTTGAAAAGCAACAAAGAGAGCCAGTTTCGATCAAAACAATTTGTTTTTTTTTTTCATTATCATGCCAGAAATATAAATAACCACCCACGTCCACACTTATTTTTATATATACTGTTACTAAATTATTTAATTATTGAAAATTATTATTTTTTACATAATCAATTAAGCACATAAATATAGATTATCTACTTAATGGAGTTAATAGTTAAAATTATTATTACAATTATAATTTGTTTATATATAAATATTTGATTAATTTTATTTATTTATTTACTTTTATTTTTCAACTTATTTATTAAACATGTTCACATTTATATTTTATTTTTTATGAATTTATTATTTGCTAAGATAAAATCTAAATTTATCAATTTTATAATAAATTAACAAAATTTTATTTCTTTTTAAAGAATTCATTTTAAATAATATTTTTTTGTTCTATTTTTAAACGCTAATGAAATTGGAAATATAAAAATTTTAGTTTTTCTTTTTATTTAAGGACTATTTAGATAGTCGATTGTTATCATAACGAGTTTAACATTGTAATATTGGCGAAATATTATATACCCGTACTATTATATCATTATATCTATACATTTCTTTTATTTTTTATATTTACTTAGGGCGTAAAGCATAGGGTGTATGCTTATTTTTTAATCGCTTCATCTTAGAAAAATTGAATATATTAGTATTAATATTTCGAGTAATATATGCAAATTGGTAATTACATACAAGAATAGCAAATAATAGGAATAACAAAGAAATAATAAATTCCTACTCTTAACTCTTTTTAAATTTGAAATAATAATAATAATATCTATCTAATAATATATTATCTAATATTCCGGGGTTTGTTATTTGATTTTCAAAAAATAAGTCAGATTTTTATAATCCTAAAGAGGTTTTCCTTTAGTCTTTAGTCATTAACCGTCTTTGTATTTGTTTTTATTAATGATTAGCCTTCAATAAAAAAATCCATAAATGTAAATTGTATCAAATTCACAATACATTAGAATTAATTGATTATTATTTAAGTATATAAAAATGAAATAATAATCAAAAAAATTTATTAGTATTTATTTTTCTTGTGTCTATAACAAGAATTCAATCTAAATTCAATTTAAATACAAATAACATTTTTTAATTGGTATTAAATATAAAAACATTTTATATTTATTAACTTTTTCCATTTGTTAAGAAATTATATGTTACCATCTTAGGCCCGATTCACACACAAGTGGCGTATCGCACTGGCGTGGTTCTGGCGTGGAACAGGTTTGTTAATGTAATTGCATTAGCTTATGACTCAATACCCACAGATATGGCGTATGGCGTGTTGGAGGCGTGGAAAATGGCACGAAGACCACTCCAAATGGTCTAGAAGTGGCGTGCCAGTCCCTACGAGCCACCGGTGGAGTCGGAGCGGAGTGGTCTTCGTGCCATTTTCCACGCCTCCAACACGCCATATCTGTGGGTATCGAGTCATAAGCTAATGCAATTACATTACAAACCTGTTCCACGCCAGAACCACGCCAGTGCTATACGCCACTTGTGTGTGAATCGGGCCTTATAATGGTCGTATCTAATATTAGAAATACATTCATCATTAATAACCGATCTATTTAATTATAATTAAATGATTTTTCAATAGAAATAATATGCAACACACAACCATGTTTTATTTCTATTTTTTTTAAATACCATGCATTTAAATTTCAACATTTAGTTTTATTTTCAAACATACTTTAAATAAATAAATAAATAAATAAACAAATGAGAGATCAAAGGTAAATTAACTACTGATCAATGAATGGTATATATATAATTTATCGTTTGTTGAAGATTAGTAGCAATAAACATAAATAAAAATTTATATTTCAAAAATAAAACATCAACCAAAAATAACTGAGATAAACAATGAAAACAATTACATACACACATTCTTTAAATTTTAGTTTCCGTTTTAGTTATATAAAAACAATTTTACTACAATTTCAATCGTAAACTAGTATAAGGAAGAGATTTGAATATATTGATAGAGTTTAATTAAAAAATAATTATTTAACCAAACAACTAAAGTCCGCAACTATTTTTATATTTTACTCATAGTGACCTATTTTCTTTTCTTTTTTTTATTTTATTCTATCTACTAATTTATGTATAATTAAAATAATTATAAATTTATAACTAAACCCGTATGCAAATCTTACGTAATTTATTATTTTAGTATACCTATACCTATATATATATATATATGGAAAATTTATATAATAATTGTAATAAACCACCGGCTAAATTAGATTTGTCTTGGCTAAATTTCACACATACAGGCATACATTATATTACATACATTTAAATATTCAGAAATTCTCCGACCTTATCTTTTTATCAATAAATATATATTTAAATCATTAAAAAAATAATATGAAATGTTTATTTTACTCATATAATTGAATTAAAAATAATAACAATAAAATAAGTAAAGAACCCATATAAATTGAAAGTAAGCTGATAGAAAATAAATAAATGAGACATCATCGTTGAAACCATTTTGTGTTTCATGTGATCACTATTCAGATGTATACGAGTAACTTGTAAAAATTTAAAAATTCCCTAGACATTGTATTAATTAGAATGAAACATTAATATAAATATATTTTTGACAGTGTTTTATTTAACTTGCTTGGTTGTCGGTCTGTAATGTTCAAATCTAGTAACTCATTTTTAACACAGCTGCAGTTGACCAATCGAACTAAAACTTTGCACACTTTTGATTTGGATGACAATACATGAATATGAAATAAAGTTTCCATTTTCTTAATTAATTAATAATTTAATTAATAAATTTTAACCCATCATTTATAATCTCAAAGTATATTCAAATAAAACTTAAAACCTTAAAAATTTATTTACTAAATAATTAAAAATAAAATAAATAATTAAAAAAAAAATTAAGTTACAGTGTTTCATTTATAAATGCACTAAAAATTAGAAAATAATTTTTTTCTCAGACTCAATAATTATATTCTTCTTCATGATGGGGTTGTAAAATATGCATTTAAATTAAAAATGGTGACAAAATTAAAAATTAAATACAAGCGTTTTATTTGAGAGATCCCTAGAAAATTAATTTACTAATTCATTTTAATTAGGCTTTTTATTCAAATATCTAGACCATTGTTGTTGAAGTGATAACTAGGCGGACCATTGTACAACCCAATCATGAAGAAGAATATACTTATTGAGTCTAAGAAAAAAATTATTTTCTAGTTTTTAGTGCATTTATAAATGAAACACTGTAACTTAATTTTTTTTAATTATTTATTTTTACATAACAACAACAACAACAAGAGAAGAACAAATGACATTTAAAATTGATTTTATTTATCAATATTATTCACGTTTTTAACAAAGTTTAGAGCTTATATCTACTATTAGCAGTAAGAAAGTCATATATTTAAGAATAGTTGTTTTTATACAGCTAATAATAAATATAATAGGATAATTTGACATAAAGTCATACCAGCAGAAGACTTTGCTTATAATTTACTTGTTGACTTTAAAAGCTTTTGCTTCACTGATTTTGCGGGCGAATGATAGCCAATTTAATGAAATCTCAACGACAACAAGAACAATACTTAATAAATGAAAGAGAAATAAGTTTATCTTTTGTTATAAGAGTAGGGTTTGAGTTTGAGTTTGAGTATGGGGAGTAATTGTAACGCATACCTAGCTACGCACCCCCTGGTGCAAGAAAACATTGGAAAAATAACTTTGAAAAATAGTGGTCATTGCGAATACGATATAAGGGCGTGAAAAGAACAAAAGAAGTTTTTTGGGGCAACCCTCGCCTCCCTATTCTTTTCTCTTTCCTCCATCCACTCTCTGTCTCCCTTATCTCTTGGGATTTTGGGTAACCGCCGTGTGTTGCGAATCGCAGGCATTAACACCCCTTAGCCAATAACTACATACCCCACCAAATAAAATCAACCAACACATACGTGTATATACACTTACACACATACTCATATATATAATGTTAAATTGCTGAGTCTTTTGGGATAGACCATTTTTTGGAGGATAGTTTCATTATTTGGTTTTCGATTTTTTTCGCTCCTATGGTATTTTGACCAAAAAGAAATAAAAAATGGAGGGTGAATAGATGAAAATTGACCAATCAAAAAAAAGGAGAGATAAATCACTCACTTTGTTGACCCTGGGGATTAGTTTTTTTTTTTTTTTATTATATTCAAGTAATTGATCATATACATTTCTATTTGAGTTTAGTTTCTCATCGTATGAAAAATTTTTTTATCAATTATTTTTCTTTCAAATATAAATATTCTTATCATGTTTGTATAGTCATTGTCTTAAACGATACTGCCTTATAAAAATTATTAATTGTTTTGTGAATTTAATTTAATTTTTGTTTGATTTTTACCGACCGACGATAGTAAGGGAGGTATTGTTTTCACACCAAATTTCACATGTGGAGCATGATGTCTGTCCGTCCGCCCGCCTGTCCGTCCCTGTCCGTCCGTCCGTATAGATGTGTACAGCCTGAACGGCTGAACGGATTTTGATGAAATTTGGTATATTTACGTAATGCATCAATGGGATGAATTGATCAACTTTTGGTGCAAATCCGGAAACCGGAAGTGGTAGTATTAGCGATCGACGATAGGAAGGGAAGGGTTATTTTCATACCAAATTTCACATGAGAAGATGTTTTACATATCATCACGAATCATTCACTTTGTATTGGTTTTATCCTTGAGAAAAATCATCTTTATTAGTTTTTTCTTAATTAAAATTATATGACGTCATCCAGCCATTCATGACGTCACAGCCTGGTCTTACATATATATTATAAATAAAATAAAATTAAAAATATTTATGTTTTATCCATATCTGTTTTTTATTACATTAATAGATATATTAAAATTATTTGAAATTGTTTCTGTAGCTGGAAATTAATTTATTTCAAACCGTCGGTCGGTTCGGACCTGGCCACAGGTCAACTTATTTAAAAAAGAAAAGAGATATGTTTTATCAAAAGATATTTTCAAGAATTTAAGTGTCAGGAACCAGAAGAACTTATTGAGTGCTTTCTTTAGGTAGTGAATATAAAACCGATGAGATTTTGAATGACGGTAATGTGAATGATATTTTTTCCACTGATAATGATATTAAAAACATTGAACGTGTTGATGATGATTCCAATTCAATGATTACTGATCATTAAGACAGAAACTTGGACAAAATTTCCTAGAATTCGCACTAAAAATATTATTAGCTGGTCCAAAAGTTAAGGCAATAACTTTAAAAATAAATAAATAAAAATAATAAATATTTACCCTTTAGGTAAAAAAAAATATAAATATGTTATTACGGATACTACCTTGTATAACGAGTTTTAATTTTCACCTTGTATGGCAAAGGTTAATATATTTATATATAAAACTTCTAAAAAATTAAAAATAAGCGTTCATTATAAAATATAATTATAGAAAAGGGTATATATATTTAGAAATAGTGGAAATTTAAAGGATTCCAATTTATTATTATCTTAAAAAGTAAAACAAACAATCAAAAACAATAACATCAGATGTGATTAAAGATTGACCCGTTCTGAACAATTTGTCAGTTTGACAGCAAATAGATTTCAAAACAAACGTCACGAGGGATATTTTATGCGATATCAATGAATGATCTACCTGACAACCGATCAGATCAAAAAGCTTAATAAAAACATCACATTTTTTTTTTGAATATTTTTTGATTGCTTGCGACTATTAATGAATATTCATTTAGAATTCGGTTCTGTCCTCTTTAATGGTGCAGTAAATTCAATTTTATCAGATTAGTCGGAAAATACAAATATATATTATTATTTTTTTTTGTTGAATATTTATTTATATATTGTAGAACAATTACTGTAAGCCACATATCCAACTTATGCAAATTTGAACAATTCTTTACATTGCATGAGAATTTTTATATTTCAATAATAAATATTTTTCAAGAGAATCAAATCTGATTAGATCTTTTATTTTAATTTAAAATGGAGGACAAAAATAAATCTAGTTTTAATGATTCAAAAAACAATTATAGGATGTCCAAATGTTTTATATTTATCATTGAAATAATTTTTATTTTAAAATTAAATTTTCCTATTAATTATAAATTTCCTCTAACATATCAGATATTTTTTTTTATTTAAAAAATTCTCAACATTATATAATTCAAATCTGATTACATATTTTATATATGATTACTATTATTTTTAATTGATAGTGTACCGAAACTTTTAGTACCTTTATTACTTGTATAATATAATAATCATTAAATAGCTAATTGAAGGTGTCCTCATAAAAACTGAAAGGCAATAAATGTTGTAGCGCAGATAAAAAACAACTTTATTTGTTATTATTTCTATAACAATTTCTAAAACAATTATGTTCACAAAATTATGATTGATTTTTATTCTAATTAAGGGGTTTAAAAGTTATTTTTCCAAGTTCATTATTTTTAAGTAATTCGAGAGAAATATATTCACAAACACAAACACCAAGAAGGAACCGTAAAAAGTAAACATACAACATATATATTAATTCTACAAATTAACGCATGCGCGAAATGAGTCATTACAAATGTCAATTGTAGGCATTTTAAAGTTTTCAAAATTTTGCATTCAAGCATCGAAATCTTTTATGTTTACTTACCATAAATCCTTCTTGATGTTTTAATTTTAATTTTTTTTCCTCCACTCCCATTTATATTTATTATAAATTATTTTTAATTATTTCTACAATAAGAATAAAATTATTATTAAAAAAAATTCATAAAAATAAATTTAATGGTGAAAGTACATATTAATAATAAAGTACGATTATTGTTTGACACGCTTTAACTATCGATCCTTTTTCCATTACGATTACGTTCTTTGTGCTCATTTGAACAATATGAGGGTTTAATATATATATATAAAATAATAAGGGAGAAAAATAGATTATGGCCGAGGGGAACAATTGAAATTGAGCTTTTTTCCTGATAAATTAGAAAAAAAATCAATTTATTATTAAAGATAAAGTTTAAAAAATAATATTAATAATACAATTTTAATCAGAGAAAGAGAAAGAGAGAGAGAGAGTAAACGAAAGTAATGTCATTCTTAAATGACAATCCAAAATTACATACTACAACGCGCAAGCATTTGATGAACCTATGAATGTATGTATGTCGTGTGACCAAGGATACTCATATTGAAGGGTTTTGATGGATGCTTCATAAACTTGGGCAGTTGTTGTAGCTAATGCCGCAAAGTTTATTAATTTACAACAATAAAAAGTTTGCCTATTATCTTTCGAAACTGCATCATTACTTTATAAACTCCATATATATTGATATAGTTAGATCGTTTAACACCAATCTTGAATTATATAGTTTTATATTTATCGAATCACTAATATTAATTTAGAAAAAAGGTAAATAATAATAATAATAACCAGAATTTTTTTTTTATTATTGGTAAATGCATCTATTAAAAACAACGATATAGAGTAAAAATCAACACTTACAACACTTACATCCCTCTTTTTATCCTTTTTGCAAATTTCTCTTCACATTAATTATCAATTTTCGTTCATAGTATATTTGAGCAAAATATTTAGAGCTGATTTTAAAAAAAAAACTTAAATTAACTACTTTTAGCAAATAATTGATTTGATATTCAAGAAATAATTAGCTGGAGTGTCTCCACTCGACTATCTCGCAAATTTGAATTGAATTAAATATCATATATTAATTTAAATTAAATTAAATTAATTAAATTATAAATTAAAATTAATAAATAATATTTATTAAACCAGTGCATGTTTGGCTCTTTGTTGATGGTACCACGTGTTGGCGCGTGAGATTTGCAGTGTTAAAAAATTAATTCTGGTACTTTCAGCGATTCAATCAAGTTGAAATTCTATATATAGCAGTTTTATACAATTATTAATCATGTGAAAAATTATCAAACATATATCTTTATTTTTACGGTCACTTTAGAGGAAAAAAAATCAAAACGTTGTAGGGAATGACCCTCTTCCGGATGAGCTACATTTCTCAAAAGTTGATAGAAAACTATGAATTTTGAATAATGTCCATGTACCAAATTTCATCATTCTAGCTCAAACCGTTTTTGCGCAATCTTGTCTACATACATACACACACACAGACATTTTTCTCAACCTTTGTGAAAATGATTCAGGAACCTTCAAAACGTATAAAAACATCAAAATCTCAACATCGAAAATTTTCGTGATCGCAATACTATCTCTTACGAGATAGTAAAAATTTATAAAATGCAGAATTTCTGTTTCGGATATTAAAATTTGAAATAAAACATACACAAGCTTATTCAATTTTTGTTAAGGAGAAAAATGATTTTAATGTATAAATTATATTTTATTGATTTTTTCTTTTTGCTTTTTACCCTGATCTGAGATTTAAAAATTCAATATCAAAATATATTTTTATAAATATATATATAAGAAACATAAAGAGAATTTTTCGCAATCGTTATATTAAAATAACAAATGGAATGTAAATGGAACCGACTGGAATAAATAAAAAAAAAATGACAATTTCTTTGCTTTGGGTTATTTATTAATACTAGTACAAACAATTCAATATATCTTGGAAATTAACTAAACGTATATATATATATATATATATATATATCATTTTCTCTATGATTACAATTTTTTTACGTACTTTTTTGATATATTTTTTGGTATTAGTAAATGTGGGTGAGTGCACATAGAAAATAAATGGATATAGTTGCCTTCTAATAAAGATATACGCAAGGCAATAAAAGAGGGTGTCGAATTAGACTGTCTGACCCACACTCTCTTACATTTACCAAAAAAAAAAGAAAGAAATTGATAAAACGTGTCTGCCGAGGGATGATCCGAATGACTCAGCAAACGCCATTAAAGATATACTTAGAGTAAATTAAATTAGTATTTTTAATAGACACTTGTCTGTAATAAACCTTGAGTGTCTGCCTGGCCTGGCCAATCCGTGCTACGATTCAAACATTTGTTACTTATTTTATGAGTAAAAATAAAATATTAAAAAAAAATTAAAATTAAAAGTAATACTGACATACTTATTTGGCTTTATAAATGTATGACATTTTTACTTATTTATAAATATATTCTTAATAAGTTGACCTGTGGCCAGGTCCGAACCGACCGACGGTTTGAAGTAAATTAATTTCCAGCTACAGAAACAATTTCAAATAATTTTAATATATCTATTAATGTAATAAAAAACAGATATGGATAGAACATAAATATTTTTAATTTTATTTTATTTATAATATATAGCTAAAGTAGCCGGCGTTACCCGAGGCTGTGACGTCATGAAGGGCTGGGTGACGTCATATAATTTTAAATTAAGAAAAACATAATGAAGATGATTTTTCCCGAGGATAAAACCAATACATTCGTGGTGATATGTAAAAAAATCTCCTTATGTGAAATTTGGTGCGAAAATAACCCTTCCCTTCTTATCGTCGATCGCTAATACTACCACTTCCGGTTTCCGGATTTGTACCAAAAGTTGATCAATTCATCCCACTGATGCATTAAGTAAAGATACCAAATTTCATCAAAATCGGTTGAGCCGTTCAGGCTGTACACATTTATACGGACAGACGGAAGGACGGACGGACGCACGGACAGACATCATGCTAAAAATACTTTTTTCTGTTAAGAAAATGCATGATTCGTGGTGATATATAAAAAAATCTCCTCATGTGAAATTTGGTGTGAAAATAACCCTTCCCTTCCTATCGTCGATCGCTAATACTACCACTTCCGGTTTCCGGATTTGCACCAAAAGTTGATCAATTCATCCCACTGATGCATTAAGTAAATATACCAAATTTCATCAAAATCGGTTAAGCCGTTCAGGCTGTACACATCTATACGGACGGACGGACGGACCACTTCCGGTTTCCGGATTTGCACCAAAAGTTGATCAATTCATCCCACTGATGCATTAAGTAAATATACCAAATTTCATCAAAATCGGTTGAGCCGTTCAGGCTGTACACATCTATACGGACGGACCACTTCCGGTTTCCGGATTTGTACCAAAAGTTGATCAATTCATCCCACTGATGCATTAAGTAAAGATACCAAATTTCATCAAAATCGGTTGAGCCGTTCAGGCTGTACACATTTATACGGACAGACGGAAGGACGGACGGACGCACGGACAGACATCATGCTAAAAATACTTTTTTCTGTTAAGAAAATGCATGATTCGTGGTGATATATAAAAAAATCTCCTCATGTGAAATTTGGTGTGAAAATAACCCTTCCCTTCCTATCGTCGATCGCTAATACTACCACTTCCGGTTTCCGGATTTGCACCAAAAGTTGATCAATTCATCCCACTGATGCATTAAGTAAATATACCAAATTTCATCAAAATCGGTTAAGCCGTTCAGGCTGTACACATCTATACGGACGGACGGACGGACCACTTCCGGTTTCCGGATTTGCACCAAAAGTTGATCAATTCATCCCACTGATGCATTAAGTAAATATACCAAATTTCATCAAAATCGGTTGAGCCGTTCAGGCTGTACACATCTATACGGACGGACGGACGGACAGACATCATGCTAAAAATACTTTTTTCTGTTAAGAAAATGCATGATTCGTGGAGATATGTAAAAATCTCCACATGTGAAATTTGGTGTGAAAACAATACCTCCCTTACTATCGTCGGTCGGTAAAAAACAATATAGGTATCAATTAAATATAAAAAACATATGAAAATAAAATCAATATTTTAAAATAGTTTGTAAATTCGAATCTCTTTTTCTTCAGCGGTTTGTATCAGATCCTTATGCCGGCTTTCAGTTTAACTGCGCAGTTATATGTATAACATCATATCTGTGCAGTTTTGTTCTTGGATCACTCAGTTTTCTGCCCTGAGATTGTGGACCCTGTTTTGCTCCAGTAAACTCCACAGGTTACTCAGTTTTTCAGTTCCATCTCAACCTTTTCCATGACTTCAACAAAAAAGAAATTTTTGCCTCGAATCTTCTCCTCGAATTTATAGAAACATACTGTTTGTTCGCTTTCTGCTTTGGAAAACACATTGTTCCGGATATTTCTATAGTATCAAAAAAGCAGCCGCTTATGATAAACTAATAAAAAATTCAAACCAATAGATAAACAAAAATTTCGTTGTTTGTTACTTTTTTTTGAGTTGCTTCTTTAAGTAAAATTGAACTGTCAATTAGAATATAATTAGTATCTTTTCTTTTAATGCTCATTATATTGAAACAAATATTAATATTGATATATATTCGAGGGTGGTCTGAAAAGTTTCCGACCTGACCAAGAAAAACGATGTTTTTCAATTTTTTTTTTGTTTTATTTTTCAAAATTCAAGATAATTGAGACCTGTACGATGTCAGCTGAACGTGTGCGAAATATTTTGCAAAACCATTCGAATATGGAAAGCTGTGTGCAACGTGGGTGCCGCATTTCCTAACGTTAGACGAAAAATTGCTTCGAAAAACCATTTCTAACGACAATTTGGCACTGTATGCGTAATCAAAACGAATTTTTGCGTCGATTCATAACTGTTGATGAGACTTAAATTAAATTAAATCAAATTTAATTAATTAATTAAATAATTAATTAATTAAATAATTTATTAATTAATTAAATAATTAATTAATTAAATAATTTATTAATTAATTAAATTAATTAGAACACCGTTATGAGAAATGTATCAGTGTTGATGGAGATTATGTTGAAAAATGTTGCAAAAGAAATTTAAAAACAATTTTCTTGGTTAGGTCGGAAACTTTTCAGACCACCCTCGTATTTGTATTGTTAGGTTCTTCATAGTTTTCATTGTTTTTGATGTTCAGACTTAAATAAATTTCTTCATTTACAAAATTCTAATGTAAATGAATGTGGAGACCTGTTGGACAAAAAAATAGCCGGAAAACATTTTCACCCTGTAAAGGACAAAATATATACAAAAGAATCTCCTACTAAATTCGATCAATTTTATTAATAATTTCTTTATTTCTATTTTATATCAAATTTTATTTATATACTTGAAAATAATAATATATTATGTAAGATGCAAATAATATAAAATAGCGAATCACCCCAATTTAAAATGTAAATTACATGCTGAATGATCTTGATTCAGATTATTTATGATGATGAGAAATCAAATCGAAAATTAAGTTTTCAAAAGTAGTAGCCTATGGGCATGTCAAGCGAACAAGGGAAATTTCTGTCTAATACTTTAGGAATAAATTTAACTTGATACGAGTTCTCTAAATGAGAAAAGTGATTGTAAAATGTATATATATAGATACGAGTATATAGCCATAGGCTGTATTTCAAGCATTAAATAATGTTATTTTTTCATTTTTTGAAAACATTTAAAAAAATAATATTATTCCTTTTCTTCATAATATTTTTTATATTTAGAATAAAGTATTTATTATCAAAAGAAACAGATTTTCAAATGTCTTAAAGTTTGATCATCAAAAAATAGATTTATAATATGTATGTTGGTGGATTCTATATTGTTTCTATGTCTGAAATTTAAAATTAGGTTATGGTCAGAGATAGATAAGGTGGATAAGCCATTAAGACCTTCCTTTCCACATCAAACCATCTGATCTTAGATTATATTTATTTAAGAAATTGAAGAAAAACAGTTTTTATAACTTTGTAAAATTATTATTTTAAATATATTTCAAAAATAAATTATTTATTACATCCAAGGGACATATTTTATTTGTTTTTCTATTTTTAAATTTTTTTAATTTTTGACTAGCGAGATTAAAAGACAATGATTTGAATTTTTTTATTATCGCTTTTAAATTAGTTTAACCAAAAAAGTCCAGGTCGTTTTCACCTTAAACAATCAATATAAAATTATTATGCATTATTCTGTTTAGCTGGAATTTGGTTCATAAACTAACAATTTGCCTCTTTACTAGAATTCTGTTGTTCGCTTTATACATATAAAGATGAAAATAACCATTTTCATAATTTTACTAATATTTTAAATATTAACTAATTATAAATATAAACATTAAATAAGTTGACCTGTGGCCAGGTCCGAACCGACCGACGGTTTGAAATAAATTAATTAGCAGCTACAGAAACAATTTCAAATAATTTTAATATATCTATTAATGTAATAAAAAACAGATAAGGATACATAAGTAATAAATATAACATTTTTAATTTTATTTTATTTATAATATATATGCAAGACCAGGCTGTGACGTCATGAATGGCTGGATGACGTCATATAATTTTAAATCAAGAAAATACTAATAAATATGATTTTCTCGAGGATAAAACCAATACAAAGTGCATGATTCGTGATCATATATGAAAAAATCTCCTCATGTGAAATTTGGTGTAAAAATAACCCTTCCCTTCCTATCGTCGATCGTTAATACTACCACTTCCGGTTTCCGGATTTGCACCAAAAGTTGATCAATTCATCCCACTGATGCATTAAGTAAATATACCAAATTTCATCAAAATCGGTTGAGCCGTTCAGGCTGTACACATCTATACGGACGGACGGACGGACAGACATCATGCTAAAAATACTTTTTTCTGTTTAGAAAATGCATGATTCGTGGAGATATGTAAAAATCTCCACATGTGAAATTTGGTGTGAAAACAATACCTCCCTTAATATCGTCGGTCGGTAAAAATAGACTATTTGTATGGTTTTATAACACAAATATCAATTTCATATTAATTTTTCTGATTTTTGTTCAAAATACATTTAAAATATTTTTATTTTATATACAATTATTATATATATGATATATAAACGTATATATAATATGATGGTTATAACAAAATATATAATAAAATAAGACAAATAAAAAGAACGGTACATTTGGTACCACATCGGAAATACTTAATGGCGTCAGTAAAACTTCAAGATTATGATATATATGTTTTTGATATCCTTCTACAGCAGGGGCGTCAAACTCGCGGCCCGCGAGCACTTTCGACTTTTTTAAAAAATTTTCAATTTGTCTCTAAAAAAAAAAAGGTTTCGCGACCAGACTTTCGACCGAAAAAGGTAAGAAATTTTTTTGCGGCCCTCCTAAAGTTAAACCTTGTTTGTTTGGCCCAAGTGTACCTATGAGTTTAACACCCCTGTTCTAAAGGGACCAACTTTTTACTATCTCGCCAGAGATAGTATTGCGATCACGAAAATTTTCGATGTTGAGATTTTGATGTTTTTATACGTTTTGAAGGTTCCTGAATCATTTTCACTAAGGTTGAGAAAAATGTCTGTGTGTGTGTGTGTATGTGTGTGTGTATGTGTGTGTGTATGTGTGTGTGTATGTATGTAGGCAAGATTACGCAAAAACGGTTTGAGCTAGAATGATGAAATTTGGTACATGGACATTATTCAAAATTCATAGTTTTCTATCAACTTTTGAGAAATGTAGCTCAACCGGAAGAGGGTCATTACCTACAACGTTTTGATTTTTTTTCCTCTAAAGTGACCGTAAAAATAAAGATATATGTTTGATAATTTTTCACATGATTAAACATTGTATAAAACTGCTATATATAGAATTTCAGCTTGATTGATTCGCTGAAATTACCAGAATTAATTTTTTAACACTGCAAATCTCACGCGCCAACACGTGACGTGGTGCCATCAACAAAAAGCCAAACATGCGCTGGTTTAATATTTATTATTTATTATTTATAATTTATAATTAATTAAATTTAATTTAGATATAATATATTATGTTATTTAATCCAATTCAAATTGCGAGATAGTCGAGTGGAGACACTCCAGCTAATTTATTAAACGGCGCTTTCTTATTTGATAATTTAATAAATATAATAATAATATTTTAAAATAATAGATAAATTTTAAATAAATTATTTCTTTATCAAAATAAAATATTTAAAAGAAAGCTGTGATTATATTAACCTGGTAGAATATATGTATCCGGATTTAATTTCTTTAAATAGTAAATTTAGCAAATATAAATTAAAAAGTAATAATTATAAATGAAATAAGAAAATAACTATCTATTCTAGTTAAAATTATATAACTTTTTTTAAGATTATTTTTTGAGAAGAATATAACTATAACCTATCTACACCGTCCATTCCAAAGGCAACCGAACTTTTAAAAAAAACAAAAAACCAATGTACATTTTGGAACAAATCATTTTTATTAATCAATGTATTCCCCTTCTGCATCGATACACAAATTGGCACGCTCCAACGACTTCTCCAAGTCCTTTATTGGAATGGTCTTTAGGACGTCGTCGTCGCTTTCTCAATGGCTTCAATCGATGCGTGCCACTTTCCTTTCATCGCCAAATGCAGTTTACGGAACAGATAGAAGTCGCACGGAGCCAGATATGGTGAATAGGGCGAATGATGCAAAGGAATAACGTGATTTTTGACCAAAAATTCAGTTACAAGTCGCGAACGATGTGATGGTGCATTATCGTGCAAAAGAGTCCAAATACGACGAATTCTTGCCAGTAAACGCTTCATGACGCCCAAGTAAAACTCTCCAGTGACTGTCTGACCGGGTGGAACAAATTCTTTGTGGATAATTCCTTTTGAATCGTTCTGGGACGGCCTGATCTTTCATCATCATCCAGCGTCTCTCTACCCGATTTGAATCGCCCGAACCACTCGTAAACTTGCGTACGGGATAGACAATCACCACCATATGCATTTTGTAGCATTTGGTGCGCTTCAGTAAAAGTTTTACCAAGTTTAACACAAAAATCAATTGCAGCTCTTTGTTTGAAACTCCTTTTCCGACCGATGTACAAAACACACTGACATTGGAAACGCAATAACTTTTGTTGTATGCATCCAAATGTCATGAAATTTATACCAGTTATCAATGAGGGACTAAGCCATCTACGGGTAAAATATTACAACAGATGGCATTAGTAGTACTATTTTTTTTTAAAAGTTCGGTTTCTTTTGGAATGGAGGGTGTATATATATACCTCGTAATAGTACTCTAGTTTTGATTTTAATACGCTGCAAGCTATTAATGTAGTCTGATGACTGAGGGTGGTTGGGTGGAGATGGTCGGGGATACTTGCTACTCGTACTCCTAAGAGAGGTTGAGTAAAAACTATTAGCAACTTGGCATTTTCAAACATTAAATCTGAATCAACGAAAGATGAACTCATCGTCGTTTTCGATGGGATAATTAACAAATTCATACAGTCGAAAGTTTTTAAGTTATATACTATATATATATTGCTTTCAAATTAATGATTTATATATAAATGGAGAGGGAGGGAGAGTGAAGGAGACATAAAGCGAGATGATAATATTGATTTTAAAGTTTCTAGTTAATGTGAGTTTAAAATTATATTCACAAAAAGGGGAAGAGGAAGATTGAAATCATTGACCTTTTCAAATAACAACGTCCAGTGACAATCATCAAGCTTATATTTATATTTAACAAAAGATTTTTCGGTTGATGGTATTGACATTTGCACGATAGCCATAACAACTTGATAGTTTTACTCTTACAGGACAATTTTTACTTTCATCTATATATAGGAATATAACTATGCATATACAATTTATATTTGGATTTGGTGAAGCGAATATCAAATCTAGTAGTATGAAATATATATATATATATATATATATTATATAGAGAGTGCATTTCAAAATAAATAAAAGATAAGAAACAAATCGAAATAAAATCGCATAAAAATATAAAAATAATATTTTTCATATTTATTCTTTAATATTTAGCTTGTGTGTGTGCTTCTCCACAACAAATAACACACCGACTCAATTAACTCAAAATAACGAATTATTATTAAACAAGAATACTCTCAAGTGATCCCTCTAGATTCGATGATGACGAAGAAAGACAACGATACGTTAATTTAACTATCAAGAATCAAAACTTTCAAACCAAATTTAATATTTTTAGTATCTGTTGTTCATTAATCAATATTTATTTAATTTAATTATTTTATTTTTTAATTAAATTAAAATAAAAAAAATCGATCAAATATAAGATTATATCTGACTTATTAAATCAAAAAATCAATATTTTTTCGAAATATATTGATTAATTATGCAATAAATCTATAATACTACATCACTCTCATATGACGTCTGATAGAGCAATGTTTAATTAATTAAATTAAAATATTAAATTTTATGATGTAGTGAGATGTAGTATTAAAATTAATATTTTTAAAGTAATATTAATTCAAAAATCAACTCTAAATTCTAATTTTTGGGTATGTTTAAATATTTTTTAAGTAAAATTCCCTTCCAGAAAAAGATCCAAGTCCATTAAGAGAAGTTCATTATCTAGTAATAATTAAGATTATAATCAAAAAATATGACTAAGAAATCTAAACAGTCAATTAAATTCAGATATTATCCTTAATATTTGTTTTGAGAAAATCACATTTTTTATTTCTTCAGATTAATTATTATTATAACAATTTTTTAAAAAAAAGCACCTTCATTTTTAATATCTGTTTAGTAAATACCATACATGCTACTCACTTTAAATTATTTCTTTATTATTTGGGTTCCATTTGTTCTACACTCCATTCTTCCCCACTCCTACCTTAAACAAAAACTAAAATCATATCTCAACCTCTTCATAGAAATATGTTAAATATTTTAATTTTTAAATTATCATTAAAATATATCTTTTATAAAGAAATTTTTTTTTTGTTTGTTTTTTTTTATTCGAGTCCATTTGGACCACGCGAATGAATGAATATTAAAACGTCCGTCAACAAAATAGCACATATCTAACCAACGTATATACTAAACAAACTAGGCTTTAATTTATTTCAAAAAGCTCCTTATTTATAAAATGAGATACGAGTGGATTTTTCTTGTACTCAAAAGAGAGAAAGATTGAAAACACAACATTCACATTCACTATGTATATTTGTACCATACATTCCTCTGAATTAAAAAGTAAAATAAAGGATTCTTATTTATTTTTAGTTAACTATCAAGGGGCTGAAAATAATATATTAAATAAGCTTAATTTTAATTACACGTTAAAAAAAAAATGATGATGCTAATTCATTAATGCTGTTTTATTTCTGTTTAAATAAATAAATAAAAATCTCTTAAAGTCCTTTTAATTATTGATTACCATAAAATCAAATTCATTCATTTATATTTAATATATTCTATTAATTTAAAAAAATAAATAAAAATATTTTTAACCTTTTTAATCAAAATTATAAAATCAATCTTCGAAGATTTCTTTGAAAAGAGGGCATTAAATTAAAAAAAAAAAAACTACCCTTTATACTAAACTTGTTTTAGGTATCTAAATATAATATATAAAATAATATTTTATTAAATATAATTTATATTCTCTTTAAGAAGTCTCTTAATTAGAAAAAACTTATAAAGAAAAAATTGTAATTCTATTGGCTTGGTAAATTAAATTTTTTAGTAGATTTTTCCGTGATTTCATAGAAAGATTATAGTTACAATTTATAGCATACTCAACGTTAACTATAAACAAAAACACACTATTCTCTGCATTGCTAATTACTTTCTAAACATACCTTCGTTTTTTTTACGAATGTATCAAATGTGTGTGTGTGTTGTGTGTGACTTTTATACATTTTTCCAAAACTAATACATGTGTATAATATTATATTGATAATATAACTCGGTCTTTCTATTGGGTAAAAAATTTTCAAAAAATATGCCTAGAAAACGTTATATCTTAATTTATAATACGATATATGGTATGAATGGAATATGATGCTACTGCTGTTGCTGCTTACTGTTCAATGTTTTAAATGAATATTCTATAATTAAAGCGAGATGAATAATTTAGATGAATGACATGGGCTTGAACAAAAGTCAACCTTCCATTCATATTAATTATAATTAAAATATTAATTAAAATCCATTGACCGTATTCAATAACACTCATATGGGCGTGGTGATTGTCCTGTATTTAGAAATAGTTAATAGAAAATTTTAGTTATTATATATTTTGATATAAAAATCAAATTTGTGATCCAAATTCTACAAATCTGCGTTTTTCTGAATCAATACAATATTATAATTCATTTTGTGTTTTTTTTAATTCTTTTAACAATTTTTTAAATTTATTTTGCTTTAAATTATTTCTTTTATGATTGTTATTTATAAGACTAAAGAAATTAATTATTATATAAATAATTTAAAATAACTCACCAATTAATAAGCTATCATATAAATTAATGTGGATTTTTTTATATTTTGTTTTTGTTTAATATAAATTTTCGTATATTAAATATTAATAAATAAAATTGCTTCATTTTTTTGTAGTTATTTTTTTTCAAATTTATTAAAATTTATGAAATAATTTTATATCAAATAATACGGTAATGAGTAAAAATAATTTTGAAAAATATTTAAAGTGGAAAGTTTTATTAAAAAAATTAATACCTTTGCTGTCACTTGAGCCGATCCCCCACTTGAATAAATCATTATTATTATCTCTCTCACTCCCTCTCTTTTAAATTTATTCATTTAGTTTAATTAAATAAAGGTTTATTTAACATAATTTTTATTCCTAAACTTGCATATCCTCTTAAAAAAAGATTAAATATTCATTTAAGAAATAATTTTATTTTTTGTAATGAACTAACATGAACCAATGAGTTGGAAAAATTGGATATATGTATAACTTGTGTGATCATCGAGTTTACTAGTGAAGAAATTTTTTTTGAGAATCTCAATCTCGAATTGGTTGTATTTGATTTGGGCTATTCAAATAAAACATGGGTGTGTGTATGTATATCTCTTGCTATCTCTCTCTTTCTCCTCGCTCTATGAGGAAACGGGTAACTCTCAAGTCACTAGTGCAAAATCCAACATTAGGGCCTCCCACATCCCACCATCCCTTTCCTCCTCGCCTACATCAAATAAGTTAAATGGGGTTTGCATAGGTTGGAACATTTCAAACGATTCGTTGGGCATACTAATGGGCCAAATAACATAAACATCCACTGAGAGAGAGAGAGAGAAGGGACGAGGAAAAATCATTTTAGTCCTCTATCCAATTAGGAGTCTTGGCCATGCGTATCTATAAGGGAAATAGAATGTGGGTGTGAGGTAGACAAAAAAGAAAACTTATACAAAATTGGAAAGATTAACTGACCGAAAAAGGTTTTACTTATGGATAGAGAAACAATTTTGTTTTATTTTTTTTCAATTTAACAAAAGTCATTAAATTAAAAATGAATTTAAAAAAAAAAACAAAATAATAATGAAACCACATGACTAGGTTTTCAATATTTTTTAATCAAAATAGAAAATGAATAAGTAAAAATTTTTTTAATATATATATATATATATATATATATATATATATATAAATACTGAAAAATTAATATTCAATTCCCTTTCCCTTTCTTCTAAAATTCAATTTGTATTTTCATTTTATAAATTATATACCAATTAGTAATTTTTTTTTTTACAAAATATGTTATAATTAAATAATATATATTAATACACTCATGTTTATTTTTTTTTTCTAACAGATTTATGATACTAAACAAATATTAATTCTATTAAAAATATAATAAAAAATTAAATTAAAAATAAACACAAATAAAATATTAAAATAACAAATCGAACTTTTTTAAATAAAATATCATTAATTTTGAATGTTAATTTAAGTATCTAATTTATGTTTCTTTTTGTTTTAGGTAAGTTCATCACATTCACGTTTTCTTCATATTTTTGGGACTGGTATGATTAAATAAATTCCAAATAATAGTAAATAATCATAATAATATTTAATTAACTCAAATTTAATAACATGGGTGTTTTAATCACCACTGATATTCTATGTACTAATTAAATTGATTGTGATATATATATATGACATTTATATGTGTTATTTAATTTAAAATTACTTACTTATTAATCCTTTAGTATTGATTTTAAAAGTTAAATAACAAACAAGTTATAATTGATTTCTCTAATCTCTACCAAAGCTAAATTTGGGATTTTTAAACTAAATATTATATCTCGAGATGTTTGATATGATATAACTTTGAAAAAATTTGCTTGGTAAGATAGATTGGATATTTAAATATTTGAAAATATTTATTTTGATAAGCAGCTCTGAAAAGAGATGTGACATCATAGGTATTGACTGGTGACCAATGAAAAACTGAGAAACTTGCATTCTAGATTTTAGTTTTTTACTACATGTATATAGAATAAGTTGACCTGTCGCCAGGTCCGAACCGACCGAGGGTTTGAAGTAAATTAATTTCCAGTTATAGAAACAATTTCAAATAATTTTAATATATCTATTAATGTAATAAAAAAACAGATATGAATAGAACATAAATATTTTTAATTTTATTTTATTTATAATATATATGTAAGACCAGGCTGTGACGTCATGAAGGGCTGGGTGAGGTCATATAATTTTAAATTAAGAAAAAACTAATAAAGATAATTTTTCTCGAGGATAAAACCAATACAAAGTGCATGATTCGTGGTGATATGTAAAAAATCTCCTCATGTGAAATTTGGTGTGAAAATAACCCTTCCCTTCCTATCGTTGATCTTAAATACTACTACTTCCGGTTTCCGGATTTGCACCAAAAGTTGATCAATTCATCATACTGATGCATTAAGTAAATATACCAAATGTACACATCTATACGGACGGACAGACATCATGCTAAAAATACTTTTTTCTGTTAAGAAAATGCATGATTCGTGGAGATATGTAAAAATCTCCACATGTAAAATTTGGTGTGAAAACAATACCTCCCTTACTATCGTCGGTCGGTAAAAAAACTGGTGTATTGGCTGAGGAAAATATCCACTCTATTAAAAATCCGAGCTCTATCTCATAGATTGCTTCAAATTTCGAACTACACCTATCCCCCGATTTACACGGTAGATACGTTCCTGAGAAAAACGTGTAAATCGAAAATTGAAAATTTTCAAGTCAAAATCGTGTAAATCGAAAAGCTTGCAGAAAATGCATAATTTTGCTATTTAACAGTTGTGATTTTTTTCAATATTTTTAGGTGTACACATATGTAATATATTTCGGAAACACTGTTTTTTTATTTAATTACAATACATTAAACAGAAGAACAAAAAATAAAACCAAAGGTGTTTTATTATCCTTCATCACTATCAGAAATTACTCTCATTCTTTTTTTCGGAATTGAAGGTTGGAATTTGGAAAATTAAATCTTTCTGAAACTGTGAAACTTTCACTCAAATACAATTTTCCGTAGATAAAACTTTAATTTTTTGCGAAGAAATACAGACACAGTGTGCATGTGCAGCAAGTCAGCACATAAGCTCGGGATTCCCCATGAGATGTGTACACAGTAGCATTTAGTAGAGTACGATAAAAACAAAAAAAAACTTATTTGGAAAACCGTGTAAAAGCGAAAACGTGTAAAACAAGTACCGTGTAAATCGGGGGATAGGTGTATATGTAATAGGTATGCCTTCAAAGTAATTATATAATTATATTCGATTTTATATAAATTAGATATATATAATTAGAATAAAGATGATTTGTCTTAAAGTTGGATTCTTGTGTTTTGATAACGAGAAGACTTTTAAAAAAAAAAAAAAAGAAAGAAAAATCTAAACAAAAAGTAGCAACTCTGACAAAATTCAGAAACAGTAGAACTCGTTTTTTTTTATCGTCTATATGGTAAATAGAAAGAAGGATTTCTTTGGAGGCGGAGTTGGCATCCCAAAGGCAGAACAAATAGATGCTCTATGTCCGGATTCAATCCAACCGAGGTCGTGGATTCATTAGATGGCAACTTTTTGCCTCCTTCATCAGCTTTTCAAACAGAGAAGGAATATTTATTAGCCGACAAGTCAGAGGGCCAGGCCATTAATACACCATCCTTTATTTCTAAAGCCGATTATAAATTATCGAATTGAATGGTAATAAATAATAATTAAATTGCCTGGGATTATTTTTTATTTTTTCCTCTCCTACCTTAATTCTAAAATTAGACAGTTTTATTTAAAAAGGTAACTGAGAAAATATATATTCAAAGATAAATTTCCTTTCTCTTTTTTTTTAAAATATATTAATTATTTGAAAAAATAAACATTTCTATAATTCCTCACAGATTTATCACGAATTCCGATATATTTAGATTATCTATAATTCTGAGATTTACTTTATATAATTTAAAAGATAAATAAAAAAGAAATAAAATATTAAAAAAATAACTCGATAAACCTTTTTAAATTAAAACAATGCATTATCTAAACATTGAAATGTAACCAACAATTTTTTTATATACCCATTGGAATCATTTTAAATAATTTACATTTATTTGAGTTATTATCAAATTATAATTTTTGTGATTTTTCTGAGTCTTAAACACATGTCATCAAATTCTGTATTTTACCATTAACGCATGGACTTGAATAAGAAAAAAAATTCTCTATAATAAAATTCACCAAACTATATTATATAATTTTTATATAAAATTTATTTAATAAATATATGTAAAGTGGCTTTCAATGAGAGATAGTTTTCTTCGCGGTTTTATTGTGATTTTATTAATTCTAAAAGAATATTTACAATTATTATATAATTATTAGAATATTTAAACATTTAAATAATACATACCTAAAAGAATAACTTAATTTATAGAATATTATAAACACAAACAAAATATAAACAAACTGTTTACCTTACATTAATAACAATTAATAATTAATAAACAATTAATAAGCCCTCTATCGTAAACTATATTTACTAAGGTTAAAAGAAGCTATAAATATAATTTATCTATATAATAATTTCTTTAAAACAGGCAAATATATATTTATATATAAAAAACCGTATTGATTAAAAATTGATTAATTATATATTTTGTTTATCAATTATATACTTTGTACCTCAAGGTTTTGTCCTTGGACCTCTCCTTTATCTTATTTATACTGCCGACCTCCCGCAATTACTGCTACGTTTGCAGACGACACTGCAATCCTGGTTGCTAACAACCACAAGCAGCTTCCATAGAACTTCAAAATAATATAAATAAAATCCAACTTTGGCTCAAAAATTGGTGAATCAAAGTTAAGTAAAACAAATGTAACCATGTCACATTTTCCAACAAGAAAAATACCTGCCCTCCTATTTTCATCAACAACCAACAAATAACACAGTGCGACAGTGTTAAATATCTTGGTATGCACCTTGATCGCAAAATAACATGGAAAACACATATTACAATGAAAAGGAAATAATTATAACTACTTCTGCATAAGTACTACTGGCTAATAGTTAACAGATCCAGTCTGTCAATAGAAAACAAAATCCTAATCTATAATATTCAAACCAGTCATTTGGGGATTTCATCAGTAAAAAGTGAAATCATCAAAAAGTGTAAAAACTACTTAAACAAACTAGAACAGACACAAAAATTAATGAAAGAAAAACCTTCACTATGACCTTTGCAATTGGTATAGAGATTCTTGGTGCAGGTTAAAATTAATACTGAGAAAAATAAGCTGGAGTGTCTCCACTCGACTATCTCGCAAATTTGAATTGGATTAAATAACATATATTAAAATTAAAAAATAATATTTATTAAACCAGCGCGTGTTTGGCTCTTTGTTGATGGCACCACGTCACGTGTTGGCGCGTGAGATTTGCAGTGTTAAAAAAATTAATTCTAGTACTTTCAGCTATTCAATCTAGCTGAAATTCTATATATAGCAGTTTTATACAATTTTTAATAAATAAAAGTGAAAATACTTTAGTTCTACATTAAAAATCAGAAAGTAAGTACATCTTGGAGCAAATAGTAAATCATTATTATAAATATTATAAATAATTAAAAAATAAATTACATTGATTGCACATAGAAGTGTACTGGACTGAAATAAACCTTATTTTTAAAAAATGAATATGCATAAACTTGTAGGGGAGTTTTTATTTCATTAGTACAAATTTATTTACCGTCTATTAAAAAATTAATAGAGAATTTTGAAATTTAATTATAAAATTGATTGAAATTAATCATTAATATTAAATAAATATTAACAGATTTTATTATAATAAAAATTATTAAAATATAGATTTATCTATAAAATAATTATTTAAGTTTTACTTACAATTTTAAAAAATATTGCCATCTTTAGTCTTTAAATTATATTTTATATTAAAAAGAATTTTCAAAAGGATCGAAGAATTTCATATTATTAGATGATAAATAAAAATAATAAAAAAAAATATTATATATATATATAAATTGAATAAAGGGAACTTTGAAATTTAAATCAAAATAAAACTTGAAATGTATTTTTAAATAGTTGTATGTTTCAAATTCTTGATCAGAGATAGGCTCGAGGGGCTATTAAGAGTTCTCCTTTTTAAAGAAGCCGCACCTTGAATGGAAGCGAAGATATATTCCTGGAGTTAAAAATTATTCCAAGTGAAATATCATTAGAATGAATCCGAATGGCTAACCACAAATAAATTGCTGTTGTTTTGTGCTGTAGCTGATTTTTTTTTTATTTTGTTATTTCTCCCATCCCCTCTATATTCTTCACCAAAAAAGGGATTTGGACATTTGTTTGTCTCATGTGGTTTCCTGTCAAGTGATTTCCATTTAAGATGCTCGGTTGGTGGGTGAGTGGGCAGGTGGGGAAGGGGGAGAGGAGGAAAAAAGAAGATCCTCTGTATAATAAATGCAGGAATTTTTTATTGCACCTTGTTAGGCATGCCTTGACCCGATGCCCTTGGCGATGCCCAGGAAGGATCTCTTTCTCTCTTTCACTCTCGTCCTGGGAAATCTCGGCTGTCTCATTTGTCAGCAGGGATCGACCCCAGGGGCGTTAATGGCATCGCTTAGCCGCTTGTCAACGGACAACGACATTTGTCATCATCCGGATCAACCTATCAGCTCGATTTAAATAACTACGAGATTTGCAATTGGAAGTCAATTAAGACAACCACCTCTTGTTTCTCTTCCTCATCTCGTCACCCCGCAACCATCCGCAACAACAACAACAACAGCTGACAATCAAATTGAATCAATTCAATTCTCACCAGTGAGCGACATTTAGCTAATATAACATATTTCAAACATGATTACGGAAAACTCAAAAACATATGTTATACATTCTATTTAATCACTTAATAATTTCATTTAAAAGAATTCGAATTAATTCAAAATCATATTGATAAAAAATAATAATAAATAATTAATAAATTATAAATAGATTTAAATTAGATAAATCACATGGATTTAGTTATCATTTTCTATGATCTAGAGAATTTCAGTCTAGACTCTAGACAAGGCCTGGCCAACCCAAATGACTCCATGGGCCTCTTTGATTAGGAGCAATGCTACAAGGGCCGTATTTTAGGGAATCGAATTTAAACTTTACAATGTATTAAAAATTACTTTTAATACTTTCTTAATGCTTAATGTTTAATGTTTTTATTTATAATTTTTCGGCTACTTTTTTTATTTAAATAATAATAATAATATAACAATTTAAAATAAAAAAATATATTGTCTATTAATTACTATTATTTCTAACTTTTTTCTTCCTATTTATGGAATCAAATATGTAATTTAAAAATTGTAGGACATATTTTAAATAAAAACAATGAATTAATTATAATTATTTCAATTATATTCTCTGTTTTTGAATATACAGACGAGAAATTAAAGTTACAAAAGAAATATAAAGTGAACTGGCGGGCCGCACAATTTTTCACGGTGGGAAGCATGCGGCCCGAGGGCCGTGGATTGGCCAGGCCTGCTCTAGACTCTAGAGCAATCATAGAGGATTAAATTTCATTCCATTTTTTATTACTTATCTTATTTTGGGTTTAATATAAACTTTTTAATTATAAATGAAAATAAATATAATTAATCTGAAATAAGATTGAAACATCAGAAAAAATAAAAATAAATATTATAATTAATTAATCAAGTGATTGGGTTCAAATAATTATTACCAACTGAATAAATAACAGAGGCTTAAACCCAATAAATATATATAAATTGGAAAAATAATTAAAAATTAGACTAAATGTATATCTATTCTATAAACTTAATCTAGAGTTTATACTTTATTTAGCAACACCTTTATTCAATTTCCATCTTTTCAAAAAATTCTTAATAATAATAGTAATTATATATTGTATATTTATTCAAAAAAGTATTTCTACGATCACTTCTTCATTCATTCATTCATTTATTACCGACCGACGATAGTAAGGGAGGTATTGTTTTCACACCAACTTTCTTTCATATGTGGAGATTTTTACATATCACCACGAATCATGCACTTTGTATTGGTTTTATCCTCGAGAAAAATCATCTTTATTAGTTTTTTCTTAATTTAAAATTATATGACGTCATCCAGGCATTCATGGCGTAACAGCCTGGTCTTACATATATATTCTAAATAAAATAAAATTAAAAATATTTATGTTATATCCATATCTGTATTTTGTTATATTAATAGATATGTATATTAAAATTATTTGAAACTAGCTACTTCGAGCGCCTTCGGCGCTCTCCACACCTAGACGGGGGCTCCGCCCCCTGTACCCCCCCGATTGTCCCTATTCTGAGCTATAACCATCTAACTCCTACCCTGTCCCATCTCTCTCACGTTCTTTCCTACATTGTCCGCCCTGTTCACAATTGGTCTTCCAAACGGACGTTTTCCAATCGAACTCCCCACCAATATATTTTTCCTCTCCCATTCTAGCCATGTGCCCTGCCGATCCCAGCCTTCTCGCTTTTATAACCCTAACTATATCTAGAGATGCATAGAGGTCATGCAATTCCTTGTTATGCAGTCTCCGCCATTCCCCGGTGTCCTCATCTTTCTTTGGCCCATAAATGCTGGGAAGAATCCTATTCTCAAATACTCTGAATCTACTCTCATCTCCCAGAGTTATAGACCATGCCTCCCACCCACCCATATAATACAATTAATAATTTAATAATTTTGATCCCCTTTGATAATAATTTCCAGATTGCAACCTTGATTTAAATTCTTTGCAAATATTATTCTCTCTGATACTAATTATTTTGTCTTATCACTATTAATTTCAAACCCCATCAATTTTCCTGCCTCGATTAATTTTTTTATGCTACTTTAAATGTTATTAATTTATTTAAAAAAAAATCAGAGTAAACAAAATAAAAATAAAATATAAAATTAGTATAACACTAAAGTACTATAAAAATAATATTAAAAAATATATTATATATTAAAATCTTACGTGAAAATCCAATTATGAGATCAAATTTTCTTAATTAAAATAATTTACTCACATAATCTTAAAAATTAATAGTATTAAATTATAGCCGTAATGTGAATGTTTTCAAAGTTTAAAAGGCCAATAAGATCAATTGAGATATTGTAAATATCAATAGATATATAAAAAGATTTTATCTGCACATTGCTCAGAATTTAAATTACCGCCAAATTATCGCCACCAGCGCCTCTATGATCTAGTATGGTAACTAAACTATTTTTAATTAATATTCTTTATAATTTTTTTAAAATTTTTCTAATTAAAAAATCGAAAATCGGGCTTCGAGGTCTGGTGGCCAGCCCCTTTGTGCTTCCGTGTAAAAAATTCCATGTCCCTGCGTGCGATAGATTTGCCTGGAGAGCTCGGTCAGACAGACAGACAAACAGACACATTACACTTGCTTTTATTATTATAGATTGTTTCTGTAGCTGGAAATTAATTTTCTTCAAACCCTCGGTCGGTTCGGACCTGGCCTCAGGTCTCAACTTATTTTTTTTTTCTATTTGATTTACACTTTACGAGTCACTTCAACTTCTAATAAATTATGAATTTATTAATATAATCAATAATACTTTTTTTGAATTATTTAAATAAATTCATTTACAAACTTTTTTATCATTTCTTCTTGTCATAACCTATTCTTGTGCTTTTTTAAATATTTAATACCTCTACTATACCAATAAACTTTAAAATATTGAAAGTAAAAAAAAGGAAAATTTTTTTATATTAAATATTTACTTAAATCTTATATGAGAAAATAATTTGTATTATTTTTTTTTTATTAGTCATTCACCCCTTTGTACTTTTTTTGACATGGTTAACTACTTATAAACTTATCTATTATTATTTTAATTTAAATGTTTTTATTTTTAATTTTTTAAATTAATTATTATTTACTATTTGTTTCTATCAATTTAAATAAATTTTGAAAATTTATAAATTTGTTTTATTATTATTCGGCTCATTTTAATTAAGAACAGTTATTAATCTTCTAAGCTGTAAACAATGTTAAACCTCCCCCCAAACCTTTATTAATTTATAAATTGTGTAGGTACATATTTTTATGTCTTAAATAAATATTTTTTTTATTAATTAGGAAATAAAGAAGATTTACGAATATTTAGGGTTGAAATACTCTCTTCTTAATCTCCTTACATTGAAAGTAAAAATCATACTTTTCATAAAAAAATATGTTAATAAGTTAGTCTAAATTTCCCAAGCTCTGATGCAAAGTTTTGTAGACTAGAGGATTTTTGTTCATATTAAGTTAAAAAATGTAATAAAATTATAATATTCTTTAATTAATAAAAAATAATTCTAATTAGTTTCAATAGTCTTTTTTTTAATTGAAAGAATAGAATGAGAAGATATTTTTTTATGTTTATTCTTATTTAAAAAAATTAGCTGGAGTGTCTCCACTCGACTATCTCGCAATTTGAATTGGATTAAATAACATAATATATTATATTTAAATTAAATTTAATTAATTATAAATTATAAATAATAAATAATAAATATTAAACCAGCGCATGTTTGGCTTTTTGTTGATGGCACCACGTCACCTGTTGGCGCGTGAGATTTGCAGTGTTAAAAAATTAATTCTGGTAATTTCAGAGAATCAATCAAGCTGAAATTCTATATATAGCAGTTTTATACAATTATTAATCATGTGAAAAATTATCAAACATATATCTTTATTTTTACGGTCACTTTAGAGGAAAAAAAATCAAAACGTTGTAGGTAATGACCCTCTTCCGGTTGAGCTACATTTCTCAAAAGTTGATAGAAAACTATGAATTTTGAATAATGTCCATGTACCAAATTTCATCATTCTAGCTCAAACCGTTTTTGCGTAATCTTGCCTACATACACACACACAGACACACACACAGACACACACACACACACACACACACACACACACACACACAGACATTTTTCTCAACCTTAGTGAAAATGATTCAGGAACCTTCAAAAAGTATAAAAACATCAAAATCTCAACATCGAAAATTTTCGTGATCGCAATACTATCTCTGGCGAGATAGTAAAAACACAAGCATAAACACATCTGTGTGTGGGTAATTTATTAAAATCTATTAAGAATTGAATGAAGTACTTTTTATAATAAATCTCTCTCCTCTTTGCTCATTACGAAATCACAAACAGAGCATACTAACTGAAATGCCCTATTGCTGAGTCAACCCACTCAAAATCACCCCCAAAGCACCATTTCCGAAAGCCCTAGAGTCCCGTCGGTTGGTGTTGGATAGAACGAACCCCATTGGGTGTATAGGAGGGGGTAGGGGGAAAAGGGTGGCACACTTTGCGCTTTTACTTGATTTACGGATCTTCGCACGACGGAATATCATTATTTATCAATAGATCAATCGAATAAACTCTTTGATTTTTATCTGAATTGAATTTCTTTTAATGAATGCATAATTAATGAAGAATGAATGAATAATAAATGACCCACTCCCACCCTTTTTCCCTACCACACACTTTTCTCCATTATTTTTTTTCTTTTTTTTTATGTTCTTTAATAATTTCTACAATGATTTGAAATATCCTCCTTTCCATACCCTTTTGTCAATAAAAATTACATAGATTAGAATATTAAGATTTTGTTTTTTAAACAGATAAAGAAGTCGAATTTTAGATCCTATTTTTAAGAATTTTCAAACTTTTTGACATTTAACAAGATTTTATTTGCATTCAAATCGGCAAGAAAATATCCCTCTTGACTTCTTATTGTTTTATTCATCCCTTCATTCAAAATCATTAATTGAATAGAATAAAAAGAAAAGAAAAGATGTTCGAGCACTTGTTGGAATTTTTAGAAATATTTCTAGGTTATTTCATCCAATCAAATAAAATAACCATAGAAAATGTTTTTTTATCTATTTATTTATTTTTATTTATTGCAAAAATTTGAATGAATTTATCTAATTTTCAAATATATTTTATTTTATAAAATATACAATTTTAAATTAAACAAATTAAATCAGTTAATATTTCCTTAAATATTTTAAAGAATATTAATGAATTAGTCATATATTTTTAAAAATTTAAATAAATAAAAAAAACTTTAAATATGTAATTCAGAAGAGAGTCGAACTGGTAGTATTAAATATTAAATAAAAAGTTTTAAAAGTAATTTATCTATCAGATAGACGAGATGTAAATTTGAAATCTATAACTTGTTATTGTATAGAAAAAAAAAAAAAAGAAAAATTCAATAATTTTTTTTTTTTTATATATAATATTTTTGGTTTATGTATTTTTTCAACTTTTTCAAAATGTGCAACTATGATAAGTAGATAAAGTATTTTTTCTCTTTTCATGTCTCCATCTCTCTTTTACTTATTCACGTATCTCAGTTAGAACTAACTTTTCTTTTTCCAATTTTTTCCCTCTTCTTTCAATATTTCACTCAAAAAAAAAAGATGAAGAAAATCGAGATGTTTTCAACTTCTTTAGACGTAAAGATTATTGGCCCTTGAAGAGTCATTGAAGATCTTGCATGTGTCAGGGGCAAACGGGCTTAAACGGGAATATATCAACCCTTGAGTCTTTTTTGCTTCCATCTAGTCACGTAAAACTTTTCAACCATCCCCCATTTTCCTCCCACCACCTTAGGCTTCTGTCTCCTCTAACTCCACCGTGTTCACATACCTACACATTTTCTCTACGCAATGTAAAATAAATTACATCGTCCGTGCTATATAAAATTTTACGTCTCACTGTAGATATTTTCTTCTTCTCTTTTATACAATATATATATATATATATATATATATATATATGTGATATTACTTACTATTATCTAAGGCGTATTTTCGTTAAATACTTTTCTCAATTTAAAATAAGAATAATGAGAGGGTTAAAGGGGTGTGTTGGGTGGAAAGGTTGGAATGAGGGATAGTTAACCAGAGGACTTAAATTAAAGAAAAACATGTTCTTTATATGCAAAGCCAAGAGACATATTTTTAAGATGCCAGTTTAACTTTTGAGACTGTAATCTAATTAGACGAATTAATCCATTACAAAGAAATCTTTTGTACGCTTTTAATTATGGTCGTTTTTTACCCCTTGTAAAAGTAATAAATAATTAAGAACGAAATTACGTTTGTCACATTTGAAAGGGTTTGGGATGGGAGAGGGGGCTTTAAAACTTTTCGAAATGGAATCACTAAGAAAAAAAATTGAAAATGATATGCTTAGAAATGACTTTCAAAACTCTTTTTAAATTTTTATGTATATAATTTTACATAAAAAAATTTTAAATAAATTTAAAAATATATATATATCTATAAATTTTTATTATTATTATTATAATTATAACGTTTTTATCAACCTCGCTGCATGTCTGTTTGTCTGTTCACTCTTATGACAAATTGAAATCGATTTTTCATCAACTTTAAAAACTTTTGAAAATGTATATAGATATATATTTCAATGGATCCCTAGAAGGTATGGAAAAAATATAATTGAATTATAATTAATTAATTGTAATGTAATTAGTCATTAATTGCCTTTAGTATTTGAATTTTCATTCACGTCATCTGACGGATAAATTTTGAGTTAGTTTTTTAAAATAATTAAAATAATTTATTACATTAAAGGAGGAATTTTTAATAATTATAATATAATATAATATATTTTAAAAACATTACTTCAATAATAACATGTAATTAATATAATTAATTATAATCATTTTTAGAAGATTAATATTTTCTTTTTGTTTTATTCTATTTGCAAATTTTCGAATAACTTCATCTTTTCTATTTCTCTTATTATATTAAATAAATTTGTCCTATTAAAATTGCACTAAAGAGAATAAAATAATATAAAAATAAAAAAAAAATGTATTTTTAAGCCTGACAAAGTTTATGGATGAATTGCTTCATATTCAACGAAAAACGTTGGGCGCATGTAGTTTTCATTTGCATTCTATTTTATTTCTATGTAATTAAATTTCTTTATAGAGCTATAATTTATATATATACTTACATACCACACTAAAACATTTCATTAACAAGTAACACTAGTTCTTCTAATATAATCAACTGTTTTGTATTTGATTGATAATATGTATATTTAAGAAAATAATAATTCTTTTAAAATGAAAATATTAAAAAATGTTATTTTATAATTTTTTTTTTTATATTTATATTTTATTATTATTATCATTAAAAAATTATTATTCGATTCAAGAAATGAATTTAATATAATACAATAATTAAATATAAAATTTATTTTTTAAATTATAAATTTTTATGAAATAAAAGAAATAAGTTTTTTTAAAATCTTGAATTATATAAAGATCAATATTTGGCCTCAGCGTTGTTCAAATCAAAATTAAGATTTGTCTTAATATTATCAACCTCTAAGCGAATTGTACTCAAATGAATATTTTGAATTCGATCAGAGATGACATATCTGTGTTTTCCAATCATATATTTTTAAAATTATTATTTTCCTATTCTCATCCTAGCTTTTACACACGCACATATATATATATATATATATATATATATGATAAGAATTTATTAAATTATATATTTACTCATTTGTCTATTTGAAAGATTACTTTTCTTCTCTCTTAATGAAGTATGTCAAAGTATAAAATCGCAGCAAACATACTTTGGTGCTGTCACTTAATTACTGCCCTTTTCCCATGGTTTAAAGTCCAATTTATGAAAGTTGGCTGTTTTATTATAAATTGCACGAGATAAAAAGTGAGAGAGAGGTTAGTGGATGCTAAATTAAAAATTTGACTCTGTGAGGAGGGGAGAGGGACTATGAGGACATTTAACGTGCGCATTATGATAAATGTAAACCGGGAGATAAAATCTTTATATCTCAAATAACAAAATGATTATCATTAGACTTTTAGTGGTTTATGGGGAAAATATATACAAGACAAATTGAATGATAGTATTTTCACATATATACTTATATACTATATATTTTTAATATTAAATATGTTTCTAATTTTATTTTTAATAATAATTTTATATAAAACACTTTAGTCCTTATCAAAAAATTATATTTCTCATTTTTTTTACATAATGACCACATTTTTTTTTATTTTCAGTAAAACCACATGAATTGTAGTTCTAATTCAAATATATGTGTAATATATGCTGAACAATTTCCTTTTTTATAATGAAATTCTCGTAATTTTAAATAACCAAAATTTTATTCTTATCACTAGATGTAATTTTATGAATGTTTTAATATAATATGATGATATATAAATTACATTAAGAGTGTTATAAATTACTTAGCCCTTAGCTCTTTTAAAAATCGTTAATTTTATTTTTAAATTTTATATTTTTAAATAACACTCTTCAGACATATATGGAACAATCAGGAATCTAGAGTTCAAGAACAATTAAGGAAAAAGTAATTTTCTAATTAATTAATAACGCCCTGATTTTTGTATAAATTTACGCTTCAAAAAATCATAGTTCATTAGAAAAAACAATTCAGCAAGAAGCAACCGGATATTCCCATTCTATCCTTATAATCCAAACTAACTCTAAATCATAAAAATCTAAATTTGAAATCTATATATATATAAATCTAAAAAGTTCTCCTGTAAAGAAAATATAGGAGCTCATTTGCACAATTATAATCTATAATCTATATATATAAAAGGGAATGTCTGTATGTCTGTCTCGCCTAAACTCAAAAACTACCCGTCCGATTGCGATGAAACTTACAGGGATTGCTATGGGCATCCCAGGGAAGGTTTTAGTGTAGTTAAATCCAAAATTAATTTAATTAGTAATATTTTGGTAAAAGTCTATTCATGGTTACCATGGTTACATTGAAAAATTTACAATAAATAAATAAAAATAATTGGAAATCTTTTCAACTTATTATTTTGATAAATTTTATTAATATTTTTAATTTTTTTTAAATTGTCAAAAATAACATACCCATAATAACAGTTGTAATAAAAATATAAATCACAATGTAAGCAAAATATTGAATCGTTTTATTTATATTGTTTCAATTATTGTTTGAATATTTATTAAATTTATATATAGATTTATTTACAAATTTAAATGTATATTTAATAAATTTATTTATTGATTCTTAATAATAATAATTCCAATTACTTTCTTCAAATTTTTTTTATTTAAAAGCATATTCAGCATTGAAATTGGATTGAAATTGGCATTAAATACGCAAGTAATTGGAACTCCAACATGTAATATTAGCAAATATTCTGGGATGGGAAAAGTACTAAGACCATGTCATGTCCTATCAAATATTTTGAATTTTCTTTTGAATCATACAATGGTAATGCAATAATGTAGGTAGACTTGTGAGACAAACAATAAGAATCTCTATAATAAGAGAATATTCTTATTCCAAAAACTGTTAATTAAAATGTAATAACTATTAACAATTAATAAAGTAGAAATAATTTTCTAACAAATAAAAATGTAATAATTATTAACAAAAAAAATAAAAAATAAAATTATGATCAAAAGATCTTAGCTTAAGTCTTACAAGATTCAAAAACTTCAAAATTCTTGTTGAAAAAAAAAAGAAATGTATTACAACGTATGTTTCAAATTATCGGTATCAATTTAATTTTTTATTAAAATCAAAAGTAAAAAGAACTTAATTATTTAACATTTTAAGAGTTAACTTACATTTAAATAAAACAAAATTAAATAAAAAACACATCATGCGTTATAAAATAGAAATAGAAATAAAAATAGAAAAAAAAAGCTTGGAAACTTTTCGCATCATTAGTTAATAGAAACTATTATACTCTTCATCCTATGCAATTGAATTTCGTTATTCGCTTGGTTGATATTTAACTTGGACATTGAGATTGAACGCGTTGTGAATAATAAATAAGTCAAATAGAGGTTGGAGGGTGGACGAGACGATCCATGGGATATCAGTCTCGTTACCCACCTCTCTGGAACCTTTTTTTTTTTTTTTTTTTAAAAAAAAAGGGATATTCCTCGAGGCTTGCGTGCCACGTAACTTGTCTCTAAGCAAAATTGGTTGCGACAGAAACGACACCGAATGTTGAGTCTCTTGTTTCTCTCAGGCCAGGAGATGACAGGAGATGGCAGAAAGTCAGCGAAAGTGTCAATATTTATTAGTTAATTGAATTCTAAATGGAGACTGGACCGTTTTTCATCCCTATGATCATCCTATCATTTCTTTTATTAATAAATTTTTTTTTTTTTTTTTTTTTTTTGTAATTTAGAATTTATAATAAACCTTACATTTTTTTTTTATTAATTTTAAAAATGTCATTATTTTATCCAATTATTTATTAATAATATTAAGATATGACCTCAATTATTATAAACTTTCAATCAGGACGGTATGAAAGAAACAAAATTACAATCGATAGAATAATAACCGTAATATATTAATATTTAATTCCCTCAGTTGTGAATTAATAAACATTTTAATAACCCCAATTCACTCTACTCCTTCTCTTTCACTAAATTCGAAAAATGTCTACTAATATTAAAAAAAAGTAATCAAAATAATATATGTATACTTGCATATTTAATATTAAATATAACTGTTGAGGTAACGTTATTGATTGATTATCATGATTAAATTAGTATTCCATTTATAATTAATAAAATTCATTTTCTGGAGGGTTTATGGAAATAAATAAAGGCAATTAATATTCACAATTCATTTTCAATAAATCAATGATTATTAAAAGTGAAATAATTAAATAACATTTAATAGGAATATTTTTTTTAATTTTTAAATATATGTTTTATTCTATTATAATTATAATTATAATTATAATTATTTTCTTATATTAATATTAATATACATATTTAATTTTTAATTCCTTAATTATTAATAATTTTTATTTTACTAAATTTTAATTGTTTTTTTTTTAAATTAAATTATTAAAAATAAGTTTCATTTAACACACCTGAGACTCAACCTCCACACAAAACTTTCAATAAAATTATTTAAAAATTTAAAAAAATGTTTAATACATTAAATGAAAACCGTAAATTAAAAATTATTCAAAAATAAATTATTTTATCTGGTTTTATATACTCTTTCATGCAATTTGTTTCTTTAATTAAATTCTTAAATAAATAGGTGAAATAATAAATTATTAAAGCCTTAGTGGTTGTTTTTATTTATAACGGAATTTTGTAAATTAAACCACATATTGATATTTGTTATTGTAAATTTATTCAAAAAATACAAACATATATACAACCTTTCGATTGCTACTTCTGCAATCGTTATCAAGCGACTGCACTGTTCGAGTGTCCAGTGACAAGTGACGTTGTGTATATGTTTGTATTTTTTGAATAAATTTACAATAACAAATATCAATATGTGGTTTAATTTACAAAATTCCGTTATAAATAGGTGAAATAAATTTATAAGTTTTTAAATTGATTACTTATTATTTAAATATTTTTTTTTTCAAAATAGATACGTTGTCTAATCAAATTCTTGGTTTTTAAAAGAGCTTAATGATAATAATAATAATAGATTAATTAAAAATTCTAATTTTTTGCAAATCTTGATCTTTAGTTTCATTATTATTTATTAATTTCATTATTATTCATTATAAAATATCTTTAAAAATATTTTGTTTCAAAGTATGTATGAATATGCCAATGCAATAATAGAGAAACTTCGATTGTTTATGTTAATGTGTGAAGATTGATTGATTCCTGGCTGCAAGGAGTTTATTATTTCTTATATAATAGTTTCATTATATGACTTGACCAATGGCCAAACATATGTGTATTAGATCACTTTTAAGTTTTGTAGCCACATCACAAACACATCATATTATTATTATTATTATTATTATTATTATTTGTTAAAATACAACTTTGGTTGTTTTTTATGCGAGCAAAATATCGAATCATCGAGTAATGTTGTTTTTTTGTACTTAATTTGTTTAATTGAGTGGAATGATACATGGAGTTTGGAAACAGCTTCAAAGAGCCCCTCTCCCTTGTGTGTACGTCTGTTTGTCCACCTCATTGGTATTGTCCACCCTTGATATCACCACATACACCCCTCCCCATCACTCTTTTGTTACCCAATCGATTCAACTGGGCTTTTTTTTTATTACGATTAGTTTGACTTTTAGAAAAATATCATATCATAGAGAATGAAGGGTTCTCTCTTCAATCCTGACTTTTTTCTTCTTTCAAAAAAGAAAAAAAAAATACCAATATAACTAAAAAAACAGTAATAAAAGTAAAAGAGACGGCGTTTCGGTGTCCCGCATTGCTTTTTAATGCCCATACATATTTTATGCCTTTTAGGATTAGTGTCGCAGTATATTTTTGTTTATGGATCCCCCTTCTCCTCCTCCCACTAGGAACGTTTGTACTTTTTTTGCCGGCCCGGAGTCGAGCGACAGACAGGTCCTAAGTCAAACGATTCTAATATTAAATAAATAGATACACTTTCACTATAGTACATGATATTCTCTTTCACTCTTCGCCTCGTCCATTTTGAGGGTGGTTTTTATTTTATTTATGGAATTTCAAAGTTAAACGATAAAAATGATGAGATCATCAAAATGAAAACAACACGAGGTGACTCTTCTCTCTATCTCTTTTATTTACGAATGGAGTTATTCAAGAAAGAAGAAGACAAAGATCTAATAACTATGCATTAAAAACTCAAATCATCTTTATTTTATAATAAAAAACACATTTTTTTATATATATTTGTAAGCTTTTCAAAAGATCATATAGTAGAAAAATAATTTAATCTACAATTTATCTGCAATCTTCACAGCATAACATCTTATCAAATATTTATCAAATATAGCTAACTTCTAAAATTTATGATTATTTGAAATATATTCATTCATTTTATTGAATAATTTATGGATTTCGTATAATTTTGGAAGAATTTAGTCTTGTAGTTTCAATTTTAAATCCATTATCAAAATTTATACTATTCTTAAATGGTGTATTTAGCTCCTCTTGAATTAATTTTTTGCTATTTCTCAGATCACCGAGATGCTTATTTATTTGTAAATTTATATTTTATTTTCATTCGTGATTAAACTATCGATGCTTTTTACTATCTCGCCAGAGATAGTATTGCGATCACGAAAATTTTCGATGTTGAGATTTTGATGTTTTTATACGTTTTGAAGGTTCCTGAATCATTTTCACTAAGGTTGAGAAAAATGTCTGTGTATGTGTGTATGTGTGTGTGTGTGTGTGTATGTATGTATGTATGTAGGCAAGATTACGCAAAAACGGTTTGAGCTAGAATGATGCAATTTGGTACATGAGCATTATTCAAAATTCATAGTTTTCTATCAACTTTTGAGAAATGTAGCTCAACCGGAAGAGGGCATTACCTACAACGTTTTGATTTTTTTCCTCTAAAGTGACCGTAAAAATAAAGATATATGTTTGATAATTTTTCACATGATTAATAATTGTATAAAACTGCTATATATAGAATTTCAGTTTGATTGAATCGCTGAAAGTACCAGAATTAATTTTTTAACACTGCAAATCTCACGCGCCAACACGTGCCATGGTGCCATCAATAAAAAACCAAACATGCGCTGGTTTAATATTTATTATTTATAATTTATAATTAATTAAATTTAATTTAAATATAATATATTATGTTATTTAATCCAATTCAAATTGCGAGATAGTCGAGTGGAGACCTCCAGCTTATTTCGAGAATCATCCCATATTTATAAATGAAAAATGGAATTTTTAATCTTACAAATAAAATGAAGAAAAGATTTGACAATTTTGAATTTAATTTAAATTTTTGTGTCTATTAAATTGTTCAATAAATTGACAAATCAAGCTCAAGATTCTGTATTGATTTCAGTCAAAAATGAAGTCAATTTGAAACAAAAAGAAAAATATAACAGGGATATTTATTTTTAGAAATGAAGTTTTAAATGTTTAGAAGTAACCTCATTATTAGGAAATATATATCGATAGAAAACCTAATGAAAAAAATTCTCTCTATTATATTTTTTCCGAAAATTAATTTTAAATTATATTTTAAGAAATATTTATTCTATTATTATAATTTATTATAAAAGAGTTTCATATAGATCAATTATTTGGGTATCATGTTTTTTATCTTGAATCCATATCATAATTTCGATGATTATCGGACCATTGGACCTATGAAAAATGAACCCACTTGAAGTGTAGAAGATGGTCTTCAATTACACCTTCACTTGTAATCCACTCCATCATTAGAAAATCATTTGTAATAATTATCCCCTTCTCGTTGGAAATAAAAAAAAATGAACCTTTTTTCTTTTTTTTTTTTATCTTGGTGATTCGATCTCATCGAGAGTTGGTTTGGCTCGCAAAGTAACTTGAGCCAAACGAGATTTGAACCCAGGCCAACAGAGCATTAATTGACCCCTTGGGCACTCACCAATTGAAAGGATAATGGAGGAGGAGATTTGAAATTTTCCTAACATTCATATTATATACCTATAGATATACAGATGTAATTCAATACGATTTCTTTTTTTTTCATTTTGTTTTTATTTTCTAAAATAAAAATCAATGTTTTCGAAAACATTGTTCACATTTTATAAATAAGTAATAATTTTAATAATAAAGGCACAAAGACTACAAAAATCTAAAAAATACAAAACTTGCACTAATACTATTACAGCCAAGGTGAATGGTTAGAGATTTGTACTATAATATTTTTTTATAAAAAAATTCAAAGTTAAATAACTTTTTGTAGTATTTCTTGTTATTTTTATTTTTAATTTTATTCCGTGAATATTCGGATTATATATTATATATATATATTATACACAGTGATTCAGTTATTTTTGAATCCTTCATGAGAAATGTTTTATTTTCTTTAGATTTAAATCTAAATTTATTTATATTTAAATTTTAAATGGTTTTTTTTTTTATTTAAATAATATGCAATACATTTCACTTTTTAAATAGAAAATATATTAAAAATCGTAGGATGTGTATGTGGGATAAATAAGATTTTAATTTTAATCATTTTCTTATTACCTCTTCCTCTCTCCATTATACTTTTAAACTTTTACATAGATGATCTAGATTCTTCGACCAATCAAATAGCAACATGGACAAAATCGGATCAGATAAAAATTCGATTCACCTTTTTTTCATTTTTTTTGTCTGACATTTATACGGAAAGGGATACCCCGTGACTGGAATGTTACTAAATGGAATCCCCGTAAGAATAGTCGGTGCCCCTTAGAAAACGACCAAGTGAAGTCTGTCCACGAATGTCTCGGTAAAACACAGCACGCTATGAGCAGTTCATAACAAATTTCATTCCAGAGAGAGAAGAGACAACGCAAAGAAAAAAAAAAGATAAAGAATGAATTACTTCACACTGACTTGAATTCTTTCCCTATTCTTTTATATATATATATATATATATAACCTAATTTAAAATTAAAACTAATCTAATGGAAAAAAACAATAATTAATTAAAAAATAAATATAATTATAAAAATAAAAAATAATTTTCTTTAATTAGATTATAATTTTGATTAGATTTTTGAATTAAGAAAATTTTCAAAATCACTCTTTATAAATAACAGTCCCATAGAAATATTGATTATTTTTCTTATTCTTTCTTTAACCTCTGAATTCTAATTTCTTTTAAAATGGCTCTACTTACCCCATTTGAATCGCATAACTTGTTAATCACACTTAAAGTACTTTAATTACTCATAATAATATCTGGTTTTCGGTATAATTCTTATAACTTGGAGGAAAATTATGTAATTTAAGCGATTCTCGTTTTTTCTTCATTCAACCTCCATCTGGGGATATCATTCCTAATCTTTAAGATTCTTTTATTAAGGTTCAAGAAAAGGGTTTACAGAATGCAAAGTTTTCAGTATCCAAAGTTATATAAAAAAGTGAAGAACTGGTTAGTGTTAATTCAACTGAATTATTTTTTGACAATTGAATAATTTTTTAATAATATAGGAAGATTAGTGAATAAATAAAATGAACAAATATTGTTTTACCTCTCTCTTTCTCTCTCTCATATTTTGATTAAAAATAATATTGATTGAATTTCTTTCGTTCATAGATCGTTATTATTTTTATTATTAATACTTTCAGCTGTCAACAATTCACTTTGAGAAATGAGACTTTGTTAATTTGTTGTTCTGGTTTTGTTTATTTTTTATTCTTTTATTTTTTTATTATTTTTACTCTTTTCCTTCTCTTTCTCTCACTACAACTACTGTGATGGCTTGAGGTTGATAGATCTAATGGAAATAATTAAAAGCAATAATACGAGATAAATGGATTCTCATTCAATCAACAGGGTGGAGGAGAGAGGAAGGGAAAGGGTGGAGCAGAGGGGTTAGAAAGTTATTTTTTCACCAGATTGAGGATTTTTCGATTTCTAAATTTTCAATTTCATTTGAGTTATTTTCTTTATATATATTTGTGCGCTTGAATGTTAACCTTGGCAATCCAGTCAGAATCAAAATATATAAAGGGTGTTTTTTTGGGTATAGAACTTTAAGTTGGCATTACTGTTCAAGTTGACGACCGATTTAACAGCTGTCAAGTGATTTATTCTCAGTTTGGTTTGACAATTCATCACGAATAGACTCACTCCTGAACAACGCTTGCAAATAGTGCAATTTTATTTCGAAAATAATGGTTCTGTGCGGAATACGTATCGTGCACTACGTCCATTTTATCGTCGACAAAATCGTCCATCAGAGCAGTTAATTCGATTAACCATGGAACGTTTTCGCACCACGTTTACTCTTATTGATAACGCGCATCCCCAAAGACGCCGTACGGTGCGTACAGAAGAAGCTATTGCTACTGTAGAGCGTAGCATTGATGAAGACCCGAATGAGTCCATTCGCCATCGAGCACAGGAATTACTAACTTTTTCATTCCTGAATTGAACAACCATGATGTCCAGGAGCTGTGGTTCCAACAAGACGGCGCAACATGTCACACAGCTCGTACCACAATCGATTTATTGAAAGACACGTTTCACGTTTTGGACCTGTGAATTGGCCTCCAAGATCTTGTGAATTAACACCGCTAGACTACTTTCTGTGGAGCTATGTAAAGTCATTGATCTATGCGGATAAGCCACAAACGCTTGGCCATTTGGAAGACAACATTCGCCGTGTTATTGCCGATATACGGCCACAAATGTTGGAAAAAGTTATCGAAAATTGCACGTCCAGATTGGACTACATCCGAGCCAGCCGTGACGGTCCTATGCCAGAAATCATATATAAAATGTAATGCCACAAGATTATCTTTCAAATAAATAAAATTCATGTCAATCGAATAATCCATCGTTGTTTTATTGCAATTTAAAGTTCTATACCTCGAAAAGAAACACCCTTTATATATAATCCAAATTGAAATATAATAAAACTTTTCTTAAAAATTTGCTTTATTAACTAATGGCACAGATATTATCTTCTATATATATAAAAAAAGGTTTTTGTCTGCACATTGCTCAGAATTTAAAAATTTTTGCATATCTTCGCGTTTCATGACCTCTAGAATCCAAAAGTGACTTTAGAATTTTTCACGTCTGTCTGTCTGTCTGTCTGTCTGTCTGTCTGTCTGTCTGTCTGTCTGTCTGTCTGTCCGGAAAATTACTATTTTATAGACTCAGAATTGGCTGAACCGATTTCTTTGAAATTACATCACAATATTCTTATATACCTCTAGAGTAACATAGGCTATAAATTTTATTAATATCTTATCAATAACCGCAGAAATTAATTTTTTAAAGTTTATATAATTCTCCGTGTTGTTCATTCAAGAGCAGCTCGCGGCTCACTGTCGGCCTAGCGGAATCATTTCAAACAATGAATTATCATAGAGATTCCCAATCGAAGAATTATTATAATATTTCCCTTTTTATTTTAAATTCTAATATACAAATATCAATTCAATTAAATAATTTATTCTAAAAGTTCTCAATTTAATTAAAATATTTATTAGATCATATTTTTATCTTAAATTATTTTTTATTTAATTGAATATTTCTTCTTTTCTATAATATATATATAATAATATATAAATTTTATCATTGAATAATAAAAAAAAATATTATTTAACCTGAATTAAAATGACTGAATTATATTATCTTTGTTTTTTATTTTAATTTAATTACTCTATTATTAATTAACTATATATATATATATATATTATATAAAAATTAAAATATGATGATATAAAGTTGTTTTAAATTTTTGACATTTTTAAATTGGGTATATTTTTTAAATTTATTAAAATGTCTTTTTTATTTATTATGTTTAAAAGATTCATTTTTATTATGTGATATTAATAAAAAATAACGATGCTCTGTGCAAGTCGAATCATATTGCACATAATTAAATAACAATTGCCAAACAAAGAATATAATATTTTTTTAAATTCTTATATTTAAATATCATTTCAATTAAATTATTTATTCTAAAAGGTCTCATTTTAATTAATTTAATAAAATATTTAAATCACCATTCAATTTTTTATTAATAGGCTTCTTTTTTTATTTTTAATTTTTAATAAATTCTCTTTTTTGATATGATATTAATAAAAAATAATATTAAATTGTATATATAAATATAAAAATTAGAATATTTGAATTTTTTTAAATTTTAACACATGTAATCAATCATATGCATTAAGAATGGAAAATTTTTAAAATCAACTTGCTATTAAATTCAGAAAAAAAATACTGATATATAGAATATATAGACTATTCGAATATAATTTAAAACTCTTTCTCTCCTTCTATTTTAAATTAAAAAAACGGAGTTTTAAGAAATTTAGATGCCATATGCAACATGGGTGGGTAAATGAATTGGGCTGGAAGATTTATAATTTTCTTCTAATTCAGATTTAGGACAAATCGTACAACATTATATCAAATCTCGCTAAGAACATTCAAAATTTTTGTACACAAAATATTCAGAGTATTGGCTAAGCGTATCACTCACAATCAGTTTATATTGAAATTTATATAAATTAACAAAGTAAAAATTTTTATTTGTTTAAATTTTATTATAATGAATCAAAAAAAATTAAATATATAGATCACATGATTAAGAGAAGCTAAAAACTTAACAGAAAATAACTGTTGGATGGAAGTCGGACATGACAGAAACTGTAAACGAAATCTTCATATTGCGACGAATAATTTTCAAATCCCCTAGCACCACAGAATTTAAGTTTCTTTTAAGGAAAATAACTATGATCTAAAAAAATTAATAAATGAACTTAATAATAAAAAAAACAAATAAATCAATTAATTTAAATTAATACTATTAATGAATGTATATATTGGTCATTTATCTATAGTTTTATACCGTTAATTTTTATAAATTGTCTCAAGTCTCTATTTTTGCATTTTCTCAAGTTTCATTATAATTAAAAATATTCAATAATAATCTAGCAATGAAAATAAAATACCAAAATGTAATGATCAAGAAATATTATACTCTATTATAACATATACAATACTTATAAACTATAGGCGGAGGAAATATTAGGAGATATCATTGCGGGTTCAGGCCAAATCGACCAACATTAATTAAGATATTTTCATTATGACAGATATTAGGAAAAAAACCGCGAATTCAATATTTCTGTTCACTAATTATTTGTAGACTTTAGTAAAACATACGCATAACTCAATAGATCCAGATAAACTTTTTCAAATTTTCAATCTTCAAATTTCTCTTGAAGGTAGTAAAGAAAGAATAAGATGCGGAAATCAATTGTAAAATATTAGGTTACTCAGACGACTTAAATATAATAGGAGATTCGGCAATTGCAATTACAGATAGCGAGGAAAATTTAATGGAGGTTTGAAATTAATAGTGATAAGAAAAAATATTTAGTAACAAAGAGGAAGAGTATTAACATACAAAATCTTAAGATACAAAATGTAGAATTTGAATATGTAGAAAAATTGAATGTAATCACGAAGGATAATAATATTTGAGAAGAATTTAAATCGGGGTTGCAATCGGGAAACGCCTGTTATCTGCAATAAAGAGGCTTATCTCTTGAAAATTATTATCAAAGGGAATATATAAAAAGAATATTTTGCCTGTTGCATTATATGGGTGGGAGGCATGGTCTATGACCCTTGGAGATGAGAGTAGATTCAGAGTATTTGAGAATAGGATTCTTCCCTGCATTTATTGGCCAAAGAAAGATGAGGTCACCGGGTATGAGGGAGACTGTATAACAAGAAATTGCATGGCCTCTCTGCATCTTCAGAAATAGTTAGGGTTATAAAAGGGAAAAAGCTGCGATAGGCAGGGCACGTGGCAAGAATGGGAGAGGAAAAAGATATTGGTGGGAAGACCGATTGGAAAACGTCCGCTTGGAAAACCAATGACGCGTAGGAAGGGACGTAAGAGAGATGGAATAAGGGCTCAGGATAGGGACACTTGGAGAAATGTGGTTGTTGCGGCTAAGAACTTTAGAGTATCTTTGAGCCACATAGGTAGATAGATATAACATATACAATAATAATATATATAATTAATATAGTGATTAAATTAAAATATATTTTTTAAATAAGAACACAAAAAGAAATGAATGTTTTATGTAATATACTGATTGAAACAAAATGGATGAAAACCTTTTACTACTTTCAACCACCAAATACTATGTACCACTCGGGGGTACAGGGGGCGGAGCCCCCGTCTAGGTGTGAAGAGCGCCGAAGGCGCTCTGAGCAGCTATATATTAATAATTGTGAAATTACTAAATATATAAATATATTTTAATAAACATTTAAATTTAAATCACCCTTTAATTTGAAATTGAATGTGCAGCTTTGACTGACCAAATCCAAATCACCCATGCCTGTAGAAGCATATGGTGACACATGTTTATATAAATGAGGTTATCCTGAGTGATTTCAAAAGTTATTTAAGCTGTTTATATTTACAAAAACAGCCCTTTTATGTTTAAAATATACACTATTTTTTCAAAGTATAAATTCAACAGTCTTAGCCTTCATTAAAAGATGATAAGTTCAAAATAAATTCTATGTATACAGTAAATATATTTTTTTTAATTAATGAAATAAAAATTTTAATGATTCAAAATGTTTTTCAACTAAATTGTTTTTTTTTTTACGTTATTTTTTTATATAATGAATTTTCATTGAAAGTTAATATTGAACTTTACACTTTCGATCTTTTCGCCCTTCCTAGTATGGTTTTTCTATACACACTCGTAGGAGCAACTTCGTGTGATTTTACATTTGACTAATTCACAAGCCCCGAGCATCATCCTTTGGTCGTTTCTCATTTGCCTAATGCCCTGAGAAACGGGACACTTGTTCATTGCAGACACAAGAGTAGAATCTATACAGTCTCAGCAGATGTCAGTCTTGGACACACACACACACACACACCTTTGTTCGTTCTCGTTAAGCAAACATAGACAAATTGAAGAGAGTAGAGAATGATAAGCCCAAGGAATAATCTTTATACAAAATATAATATAATATAAACCAAAAAAAAAAAAAAATCAAAAACAAAATTAATACCTCTTCAAGTATTACTCAACTTAGGAGTTTAACATAGACAATGCAATTATTTTTTTCTCTTATTTCATTTAAATTTAATATATATATATATATAAGTCTATGTGTTTAGAACAGGCCTGGCCAACCCAAATGACTCCAATGGGCCTCTTTGATTAGGACCAATGCTACAGGGGCCGAGTTTTCGGGAAACGAATTTAAACTTTACAATGTATTAAAAATTACTTTTAATACTTTCTTAATGCTTAATGTTTAATGTTTTTATTTATTATTTTTCGGCTACTTTTTTTTAAATAAAAATAATAATAACAATTTAAAATAAAATAATATATTCTCTATTAATTACTATTATTTCTAACTTTTTTCTTCCTATTTATGGAATCAAATAGGTAGTTTAAAAATTGTAGGACATATTTTAAATAAAAACAATGAATTAATTATAATTATTTCAATTATATTCTCTGTTTTTGAATATACAAACGAGAAATGAAAGTTGCAAAAGAAATATAAAGTGAACTGGCGGGCCGCACAATTTTTCACGGTGGGCCGCGGGTTGGCCAGGAATTAATTTAAAACATCTACATAAGAAAACAATAAAATTAATGTTTTAATTAAAAACAATTATTATGGGAATTATTTTAAATAAAAAAAAATGGGTTAATATGGGTCAATATTTAATAAAAATTAAATATATCAATAATTTCAGGGGTAGTTAGTTACCCAATTATAACATTCCCGTCTTATTAATTCTGATTTTATATTACTTATTATTATTTTTTAAATATAAAATTACAACTTTTAAATTGATAAATAAATCATTTTATTAAAAATATTTAAATTATTAAAAATTTGTAAATAATAATATATGATTGAAATATTTTCCAACTTTTACTATTTTTTATTTATTTATTGTATTTTTTTTCATAAAATATATTACAGAAATTAGATTAAGATATAGTTAAATTTGATTTAAGAGCAGATTCTCTTTGAAATTAAATTACATGAATTCCTAACAATCCGTTCATACCAGATGAAGGTTGTTTTCCATTTTAGTGATTAAGTTACATTCTAAAAGTTATTTTTCTCAATAATTTAATTTAAAATAAAACCACTTGATCCATGTTAGTACTCGGGCTTATATAAATTTTTACTCTCTTTCATTATAATTCTAATAAAATTTCGAATCAGAGAATTTGAAAAATATACCTATCCAAATATTTAAACTTATTATATAAATAATAATTATATATTAATAAAATTATTTCTTATTTCAAATTGAGCCTATTTTTATGAAATCTAAATATTAGAGAGCTTTTGACATCACAAATTAAATCTGTATAATTAATCTAATCAAAAACATACCTGTTAAAAAGGGGGCCAAGTTCCTATCGGCTATTTGTTTGCCTAAAAAAGGGTTCAAATCCATCCCAATGCCAAGTTTAGATGCACTTCAAAATCATTCATAATCATTTTTATCAACAGCCTGATCCACTGGTAAACATTTGGCATTCCAAAGAATCGCCACCACACCCAGTCCTCCGCCTCCTGCATCCAGGCACGCCACTTTATTCACGTCAACGGTCCATCTGGACGAAATTCACTTTACCATACACCCAACTTAAAATATGGTATAGTTGTTAAAATACGTAGGTACATGGTTTAAAATATCTAAAATTATAATACTTAGAAATTTGAACTTGGCAGGTTTTCGTGCTGTACAAAACACTCAGTCCCACACCAAGTCCTCCGCCTCCTGCATCCAGGCACACTACACGCCACTTTATTCACGTCAACGGTTCATCTAGTCGAAAAATTCACTTTACCATATACCCAACTTAAATATGGTATAGTTGTTAAAATACGTAGGTACTTGGTTTAAAATATCTACAATTTTAATACTTAGAATTAGGAGGTTAATTTATATATTTAAATAATAAATATAATTATACAATTAATCTAGTGTTACGTACAGTACGAAAACCTGCCAAGTTCAAATTTCTAAGTATTATAATTTTAGATATTTTAAACCATGTACCTACGTATTTTAACAACTATACCATATTTTAAGTTGGGTGTATGGTAAAGTGAATTTCGTCCAGATGGACCGTTGACGTGAATAAAGTGGCGTACCTGGATGCAGGAGGCGGAGGACTGGGTGTGGTGGCGATTCTTTGGAATGCCAAATGTTTACCAGTGGATCAGGCTGTTGATAAAAATGATTATGAATGATTTTGAAGTGCATCTAAACTTGGCATTGGGATGGATTTGAACCCTTTTTTAGGCAAACAAATAGCCGATAGGAACTTGGCCCCCTTTTTAACAGGTATGTTTTTGATTAGATTTCAATACTTTTTTTAAGAAAACTTCCTATTTTTTCCTTTTTGTGCCGCGCCCGCGTCCATTCTTAGCCTTTGAAGTAATTTTGTGTTTAAAAAAATTGCAAATTTTTTTAAATTAAAATTATATTTGTTTATATATTAAATATAATAATTTTATTTGTTCTTTTATTTTATAGTTCTGAATTTCCAACTTGTATTGAATAATAAATAATTAGAACTATTAATATTAATTGAAAATTATATAGAAACTGTTAAGTTATAACAATAAAAATAAACAAACATTAATTTAAATTATAAAGTAAAATGGTTTAACACTATTATATATATTTATAATTTACACCTAACGCTACTTGTATAGGTAAAATGTCACTTCCGGTAGTCAGATCATGATTAAATTTGGTATTTTAATTTTTTACATATTTGTAAATCTATATACAAAATAGGAAGCAAATATCTCGAAGCAAACTGGTACTTTACTTGAAAGGTAAACGCAACCAGTGTAGGTAAAGTACCACTTCCGGTTAACCGATTTTGACGAAATTTTAAAAGAAATCTACAAACTGTGAATAATATCGGTGTACCAAATTTCGAAGTCCTAGCTAGATTAGTTTCTGACAAAACCAATGAATTCGTTTGAATTCGTTAAAATCGCATTGATATTCGATTATAACAACTCAAGCTTGACCGATTTCTTAAATTTCATAATTTTTTGTTAACCTACTTATAACACACGACCTGTATGCCAAATTTCATAGCGCTAGGACAATTGGAAATACCCTAAGAATTTTGTTGACCAATCAGTGAATCAGTTCCAAAATAAGCTATTTTCACAGGGTCATATTTCAGGATCTACTGAAGCTATAACTATGAAATTTGGCATACTGCTTTAGTTCTAGTATATGACTACGTAGATAAAATTTTATCTCTGTACTTGCAATAGGCACTGAGATACAGGGGGGTCAAAAGTGACTCCAAACCATTCGTGTAAATATACTTACGGCATGCGCGCGGCTTGCTGGAACTTGGCCGGCGCACTGCCGTGCGCATAGATTAATCAAATATTTAAAAATAATGTTTTTTTATATTTAATATAAAGTAAAATTTTAATATAATCCATATGTGTGATTTAAATTTATTTTTTATGTGAGTGTGTGTTCATAACTTTTAATAAAATTATTATTTTATTGTTAATTTTCATTTGGGATATTTAACAAAATATTCAATAGAAATTAGATTGGAATTAATTTATAACTATTTTAAAGTATTTTTATATTATTTTAATTTTTAAATCTTGTATATCTCATTTGTATATTTACTTAATGCATCAGTATGATGAATTGATCAACTTTTGGTGCAAATCCGGAACCTGGAAGTGGTAGAATTAGCGATCGACGATAGAAAGAGAAGGGTTATTTTAACACCAAATTTTTCACATGAGGAGATTTTTTACATATCTCCAGCAATCATGCACTTTCTATTGGTTTTATCCTCGAGAAAAATCATCTTTATTAGCTTTTTCTTAATTTAAAATTATATGACGTCATCCAGCCATTCATGACGTCACAGCCTGGTCTTACATATTTAATATAAATAAAATAAAATTAAAAATATTTATGTTATATCCAAATCTGTTTTTTATTACATGAATAGATATATTAAAATTATTTGAAATTGTTTCTGTAACTGGAAATTAATTTACTTCAAACCGTCGGTCGGTTGGGATCTGGCCACAGGTCATCTTATTAATATTAATATTATTACTACCAATATTAAAAATATTAATTATACATTAATATTTAATGTTTCAAAATTAAACTTTTAGAATTATTAATTAATTTTCTCTCTCTAGTTGAACTTTTTTTTTAGTGTATATTATTTAATATTCTATCAAGTAAAACAAACACATAGGAATAGTATTATTGTATGTATATGTATAATATATGTTTGAGAAATTATTACGTATTTAACATTTTCCATGAGAGGATCGTGGTAGCTGTTTCTGTTTTTCATTCAGTTTCCCCACACTTTTTCCCACTCTTCTTGTAACTCTCTCCCTCAGGGCAACCAACCAAACAACCAACCAACCAACCAACCTATCGAGGACTATATAGGTATATTAGAGTTGAATAGTATCGGTTTGAAAAAAAAAACGTCATAACGGTGATAGAAAATACGATAAGCGAAAGGTAAATAAGCTTTACCGTCTAATTCAATGAGTAGGAAAAATAAAAATATGACATTAATAAATTTTTCAATGTTTTCCAAACAATGTTAGAGAGAGAGAGAGAGAGAGAGAGAGAGAAATGTTATTTATAACATGTTTCAGTAATTATAAAGGTTCAATACTTGATATAAATATTTAATTATGTTTGTGGCCAAATAAAAAATTCTATACGACATTTTTATTAAAAAAAAAAAAAAAAAAAAAATTCATTAATCTCGGTTGTAGGTCATGGCATGGATTTGACTTGTGCCTCTATGCCACCCCCCTCCGCCCCCCCCCCTCAAAGCACCTACATATTTGTGATTTACTGTATTCTCTTCTACGAAGACATGGGTAAAAGAAGGGAGGGACATTTATAACTCCGACAGCGCGATTGCGAAATTTGAATTAAATTCGCATAACTCAGTGTTTTATCCCCTCCTCGTTCCCATCCCATACATACATTCACCCTATCACCTCTTCCTCCTCCCCCCCTCCCTTCTAGTTTCCATCACGTTCCGAAATGGATCTTGCGATAAGGGGCGGGTATGTGGCATTTTCTCTCTCTTTGAGCCGATTTATGATTTGCCTACCTCCCTCCCACCCTCCTACCCCTTGGTCCTCCCTTATACCAATTGTAGCGATGACAAATGTCGAAACACAATTCAGATAGCGCATGGAATTGGATCCACCGACTTAAATTCCCAGGCGCAACCCTTTTAGAAATAATCAAGCAGTATATGAAAAGGGGTTGTGAGAGGGGAGGGGGAAGATGGAGGGCAGAGAGAGTGTGCAAAATGATTCAAAAGACGCCCACCAATCAATTGGTCTGGATAAACAAGATAAAAGAAACAGGGTCAGAGAAGGCACAGTAAACCCTTAAACGGATTACCATACAATACATTTACATACCACATACTTTTCTATCCAGTGATTTATCGTTTGATTTGTACATTAAATTGATTAAATAAAACACTAACTACTCAGAATTTAAATAATTCCATTTTTTTAATCTCATCATAACATAATAATTGGTTCATTTATTGTAATATATTATACATTATATAATACATATTTCCTATCTTTAATAAGAAATAAAAACTATTTTTATATTATTAAATATTATAAATAAATTTTTGTTTTTTAAAATTAGTTTTTAAACAACTACTAAGCCTAACTCAAACAATTCTTAGAAACAATATTGACAAACAAAACAACAACAACAACAACAAACAAAAATTAAAATTATATGTATTATGAATTAATATTTAATTATGTATTTGATTATTGTTATTATTTCTTCTTTTCTTATCAAAAATAATTAATAAATAATTAAATATTTGCTGATATAAATATATATATATAGATATAGATATATTAATTTTGTTTTGATTTACCAGGGGATATAAAATTAAAATTGGAGTAAATCATTTGCATGATATCCCGAGTTGACGATTGCCACATGAATAAACTTCATTTTTTTTTATAAATCCATCCAATCCAGAGCTTTTCAATAATATGAATCCTGACATTTTATAAAATTGAAAAAACAGTTTTAATAGCTGTCTAATTCAGAATGAACAAACATTTAATTTTAATTAAATTTACTTTTAATTTGACTTTTTGGTCTTATTTATAGACAAATAATAATATATTCACACTATTTGAGATTTTAGGAAAATTATTTGAATTTGTTATTTGTTAGCCCATAAAAATATTTGTCTCAAATTTAGGTTTATAAATAATTAATATAACTTATAGGATATTTAATGTATTCTAATGTGTTTTTTTTTATTTCAAAAACAATTTAAGGGCTAATGATCATGAATAAAACAAGAATTTCTTAAATAAAATTTTAAATGTGAATCGAGTGACAATTAAAAGTAAATATTATATAAAAATAAAACAATTTAAAATTATAAACAAACTAGCTGCGCAGAGCGCCTTCGGTAAATTAAAGTAAGACAGATGGAACAGGGGCTCAGGATAGGGACACTTAAAAAAGTCAAAAATTTAAAACAAACTCCTTTATATCATCATATTTTAATTTTTATATAATATTTAGTTTAAATTAAAATAAAAAACAAAGGTAATATAATTTAGTCATTTTAATTGATGCTTTAAAAATTATTTTGACTTCATAAAATACTAAATATTTTTTTGTTTTTAGACATTGATAAAATTTATATATTATTATATATTATAGAAAAGAAGAAATATCCAAATAAATAAAGAATAAATAAAAAAGATTCAAGATAAAAATATGATCTAAATATTTTATTAAATTAATTAAAATGAGAACTTTCAGAATAAATTATTTAATTGAAATGATATTTGAATATTAGAATTTAAAATAAAAATTTAAATATAACAATTCTTTGATTGAGAGTTGCTCGAGAAATTTATATTCGTTGTGTAAAAAGAGTCCGCCTGGTCAGTGGGCCACGTCAGCCCTTGAATGATCAACACGGAGAATTATATAAACTTTAAAAAATTAATTTCTGCGGTTATTGATTAGATATTAATAAAATTTATAGCCTATGTTACTAAAGAGGTATATAAGAATATTGTGATGTAATTTCATAGAAATCGGTTCAGCCAATTTTGAGTCTATAACATCCTTATTTTCCGGACAGACAGACAGACATGAAAAATTCTAAAGTCACATTTGGATTCTAGAGGTCATGAAACTCGAAGATATGCAAAAAATTTTAAATTCTGAGCAATGTGACAAAAACTTTTTTATATATATATAGATAATATTATTTTACTTAAATTTCATTGATGAATTTTGTTTGTTTTTTACTAAATATTAAATTTGTAAAATATAAAATTAACAAAAATTTTATAAAGTTTTTATAGGGTTGATATAGGTAGGAGGAGAAAGGGGTGGCTGGTGGAAGTAAATATATTCGAGTGAGCCATTTGACCCTTCGGGATAATAATTTTTCATTGGGGGCTGGCAGAAGCAGTAAATGTCCACTCACTATCCATCTCTAAATTTATCGTTTTTAAACAAATAAATATCAAATTGACATTGAATGGCACCCCGTCAAATGTATATTCTCTCTGCTATTTGTTGAAATTTATACGAGAAACTTAAATATTCATGGTTTCTGTCAAAAGTTATTTTTTTAGAAAATATTTTAGAAGATGAATTCAATTAGCTGAAATAATAATACAAATAGTATTTTTTTTTTAATTTCAGAATAAAATTCAAAAACAAAAGTTGTTATTTAAATGTTGCATATGTTACTTGTTTATATTAAATGCTATAATTCAAATTAGAACCATATATTTTCATCTTAATGGGAATTTCGAAAAAATTGGTTCAAATTTGTCTTGAAGGTAGTAAGGGAAGTGAAAAATTTAACTGTCAGAAACTTTCGAAATTCGGAATGGATTAAATCAAGGAGATGCATTATCACCAATTTTATTTAATTTAGTCCCGAAATATGTAATCAGACAAATTGGGGAAAAATAAAACGCAATCGAGGTTGCAATCGAAGAACGTCTCTTATCATGCAGTTGGACTTATCGCGTCAAAATTATTATCAAAGAGGATAAAAATTAAAATATTTAAAACAATTATTTTGCCAGTTTTATTATATGGGTGTGAGGCAAGGTCAATGACCTTAGGAGACAAGGGTAGATTTAGAGTACATATTTGAGCATAGGATTCTTCGCAGCATTTATGTGCCAAAAAAAGATGAGGTCAAAGGGAAATGGCGGAGAAATTGCATGACCTCTATGCATCTCCAGATATAGTTAGAATTATAAAATCGAGAATGGGAGAGGAAAAAATGGCGAAAAATTTATTGGTGGAGAGATCGAGTGGCAAACGTCCGCTTGGAAGACCAAGGTCGGTGGATAATGTAGGAAGGGAAGTTAGAGGGATGGGAGAAGGTAGAGATTCTTCTTGGAATGAACTACGACCTCGATTGAATTCACCATACCATCGATAAACATTGGTCCTTGATGGAGCTTCATCGCCAAAAATTGAATTCAGTACATACACTGAGTTAATCTACGTCGAAAGTTGGAAAAAATAATCACACGAAAATGTTCACGATTTAATTTTATTATTTGGCCGAGATGAATCTTTTAAGTTACTGTAAACGACACAAATAGCGCTCTTATGTCAAAATGTTATGAGTACGCATAACCTCAAAAACCAAACTTTACGTCAGTTGCCAGATTGCAATACTAGGATTGTCCAAACCCAAATAGTTCATTTGATTCGTTCTTGAGATTAGTAAACGAATTAATTTAGGTGAAACATTTGATTGTAAAAATGGAAATTATTATTTAATAAATAATTAAGACTCTCTAAACTATTTTTTTTAAATTTTAAAATATTAAATTTTATAAAGAAGAATGTTTTGAAACAGCAGATTAAATTTGATATTGGATTGTCAAAGATGATTAAATATAGTGTGCAATATAATTTGAATAATTATTATAGGCTATTTAAGTTGAAATGATGGTGAATGGACATAATTTAAGATGTGCAGGTCTAAAAGGGAATAGAATTTATGACACTGGTGGGATGAAAGGCGAAAGGGTAAACCACGAAATAGATGGGTTGATAATATTAGAATAGATAAAGGATGGAGGGAGAGACGGAGGGTGTAAAATAGGGGTGCTGTAGCCGGTTATGATGAGTTAACGAGCTCTTGTTCTATAATGATCTAGAAAAGAGAATTTCATAACGGGAATTCTATTAAATATTTTTGAGTTTAAAGTCAAGTGGTTTAGATGTTCGAGAAATTTGAAACAGGAAAATAAATTAAAAATTTGTTTAAAATATTGTACGAATTAAAATATGTATATTTTATATGTTTTATATATTTTATAAGTAATTAAACCAAAAATGACAATTTGGTTTCCATTTTTCTGGATTTCTTTCAAATTGCAATTCTAATATTTCTTATTTATAAATATTTCAAAAAAGACTAAATAAAAACTTGAAAGATTTAAAAAATGAAATGGTATTTTATATATATAGTTTTATATTATAATAAATAAATTAAATTTGGACTTCACTTACGAAAAAAAAAATTGTATTTTATTTTATATTTTATTTTCTAAATTTGAAAAAATAGAAACAGAAAATTTATTAAATTGACATGTGTCAATTTACTTAAGAATGAAAAAATATATATAAAAATTCAATTGGTAAAGGAAAAATATAACGTGTTCAATTTTTTAATTTATATATTTATTTTTTTTATTTATATAGAAATAAAATTTCTTTTATTGAAAGTAGAAATGTAGGTTAATCAATAAATTGCAAAACTAAGAATTAAATATGTACTTAACTCTTCGTAATATAGCTATACTACTATACTATAATATAGTTCGATTAACTTTATTTCAGCGGTTATAACTATTTTTTTTTAATTATTAATCCATTGGATTCATGTTCTGAATTTTCATTCATTATAAGTCGTAACAGAAGAGATACGTGATTTGAATGAGAGAGGAAAGATAGAGAAACCAATTGGGAAAAGTCAAAGGACCGGTTATACTCACAAAATAAAGATGGATACAAGGTAGTTGAACGGTTTTGGATGGAATGGTTGAAGAAATGTCGTTGCTTATATATATATATATATATATATACTAGCTGCTCCGAGCGCCTTCGGCGCTCTCCACACCTAGACGGGGGCTCCGCCCCTGTACCCCCCGAGTGTCCCTATTCTGAGCTATAACCATCTAACTCCTACCCTTTCCCATCTCTATAGTTTTTTATATATGTTTATTTATGCAGAAAAAATTAATTGACATAATTATTAATTTAATAAAATAAAATTATTTAATAAAATATTAAAATAATAAAAATTAATAAATTTGTAAAAAAAATATATAATTTTAAAAAAAAATGTGCCTTTGCGAGTTTCGAACTAAGAGTGCAAAGTTATAAGATAACGCCTTAGACGGTTCACCCACGAACCACTTTTGTTTGCAAGTCTTCTATTACGATATATATACATGTCAAATTATCGCCAGCAGTGCCTCTATGATCTAGCATTGTAACTAAACTATTTTTATTTAAATACCTCCCCCTGGACATACCTTACCAATTAGCGGTTTAATAAAAGAAGTCTGACATGCCCTGAGACCTACTGAATATGCATAAAAAATTTCATAAGAATCAGTCCAGCCGTTTCGGAGGAGTATCATTTCAAAGTTTTGTGACACGAGAATTTTATATATAAGATATATAGATAAATTATAATTACTAATTAATTAAAGATTATTAATGTTTTGACTAATTGTTTAATTTAACGATGGTCATGGGTGTATATATGAATTTTTTTTATACATATATACTATGTATATTTTCAGATTCTCGGGACACTCTTTCTAAATGTATTCTATTATTTAACGCAAATAAAAATTTTTCTCCTAATCAAAAATTAGCTCTCAAAATAAATAAATAAATAAATATGATTAAAAAGGTAGATAATTAATTATATAAGAAATGGAAAGTGAGGATTGAAAGAAGATGAGGTTGGTATTTGTAAAATGGCAGTGAAATTCATAAAATGAAAGAGAGTCAGAGGGGAAAGGGCTTGTATTCAACGAAGCAATTTAATATCAGTTGATATAATGTGTTAAACTGCGACCGTGTGGGCCGTCATTATGCCATCCATCCACTCTCATTACTCTTCATCGTTTGAAAATGTGTGAAGCCATAATAATAATAATTTCTTGACGTTTAATTTAAAAAAATACAGTATTATATATCAAGCAAGATAGTTATCAAATGATTCTTTGAAATGATGGATTCATTTGTAAAATATGTCTTACGAAGACGAGGATATTATTATTATTATTATTATTATTATTATATTATTTTAAATGATAAGATTTTCTCTTTTCATTTTCTTATGAATAGAATACATTTGTCTCTTTTTTCTTTTTCTTTCTCTATTTTATTAAATATTTTTTTTTTTTAAATCATATGTAAAATTATGTTTATATTATTTCTAATATGCCCTTATCTTATTGCTCTTAAGGTATTATAAATCTTCTTTAAGTGTTAAAAAACATAATATGAATGAGGTGAAAGACTTGCTTATTAATATTAACGATAAGTACCTGGAATATGAAGCAGCAACTTGATAATAAATATTTAGAACTCAAATATATTAATATGTATTTCCCGTTGGTGTTGACTAAACATTAATTAAAATTTAAAATTTTTATTTACGTTTCATGAACAGGATAATCCAAATATATTGTTTTTCGTGAGTGTCCGGGATTACGAGTATATTCATATCTATTTTTAAATTTAGAATTATTATGAATATATCAAACACAGCATCTTATATTATAAATATATTTACTTTTATTTCTATAAATTATGTATATGTATACATTTTTAATGAATATATTTTTATAGTCTAACAATAAATTTAAATTTATATTCAAAAAACAAAAAATTAATTTCTGATTTAAAAACGTTAAAAATGAATTCAGAAATTCGATTCTAGCAATTTCTAAAATTATTAAATAAAAAAATATAGTATAAATGTTTTTTACCGACCGACGATAGTAAGGGAGGTATTGTTTTCTCACCAAATTTCACATGTGGAGATTTTTACATATCTCCACGAATCATGCATTTTCTTAACAGAAAAAAGTATTTTTAGCATGATGTCTGTCCGTCCGTCTGTCCGTCTGTCCGTCCGTATAGATGTGTACAGCCTGAACGGCTTAACGGATTTTGATGAAATTTGGTATATTTACTTAATGCATCAGTGGGATGAATTGATCAACTTTTGGTGCAAATCCGGAAACCGGAAGTGCTAGTATTAGGGATCGATGATAGTAAGGGAAGGGTTATTTTCACACCAAATTTCACATGAGGAGATTTTTTTATATATCACCACGCACTTTGTATTGGTTTTATCCTCGAGAAAAATCATATTTATTAGTTTTTTCTTGATTTAAAATTATATGACGTCATCCAGCCATTCATGACGTCACAGCCTGGTTTTGCACATATATATATTATAAATAAAATAAAATTAAAAATGTTTATATTTATTATTTATGTATCCATATCTGTTTTTTATTACATTAATAGATATATTAAAATTATTTAAAATTGTTTCTGTAGCTGGAAATTAATTTACTTCAAACCGTCGGTCGGTTCGGACCTGGACACAGGTCAACTTATTTTTCTTGTAAGTCATTCGAAAACATGCAATGTTTTGATTTTGAAATTTTTTGATATTGATTACTGATAATAATTATATTAATTAAGAAAAATCAATTCAAATATCACCCTCCACAATCCCCTTTAAAAAAAATCCAATATCTGTCTAAAAAGCAAATTATCACATTTCAGAAACAAGTGAGAACATTAAAGATTCTTTTTAGAAGTTATATATCGTAAGACGGTAAGATAGAAATATCTCTTTTTCTCTCTCTTTCCCATTCAATATGGTTTATATTTTTTCATGCCCATATGATACTTTGGTTTTGACTCGTACAAGAATTTATTTTATATAATTTATACAATATATGATTCTATTGATCTTATAAATATAAGTCACTGATCCGAATCACTCATCCAAGATGCTTAAGATATGTAGATTTTTAAGCATCACTCGAAATATATCTATATTAGGCGTCCATGGGCGATTTATGTTCAATTATTCGATTACCCTGAATAAATTATATATCACTTTAAATACACTGAATAAATAAAATATCACTTCACTAACGATGTAATCGTATAAGATTAATTATATTTTGGTACATACGATCACACAAGATCAACTTGTAATAATAAAAAATACAAGGATATTCGTTATTAAATTAAATTCGTGTTATTAAAGTTTAATAATGTTCGATTGCGTTAGATATTGAATAAGATAATCAAAATTAGAACCTTTTACTATGAATGATGGAACAAGAAGAAAAAGGAAGACAAGACGCTAGTGGAAACGAAGCTAGGTGGCATAAAAAAGAAACTTAACACCAAATTGCGCCGAGCGTTCATAGATGTCATCATTTACATAATATTTAAATTTATAAAATGAATCCTTTTTTAAAACGATATTCAACTTTGTTTCGAATATTCCTATATTTACAAAACTATATTTAATTTCATATTACATTTAAATTTATAAATAATTTCAATTTTTACTAAATTTGTGAATTAAATCAGTCGCGGATTAAATAAAATATAAATATTTTAGTAACCAATTTTAACTAATAAATATTATAAGTAAACACAGAGTATATATTAAAATTCATCACATAAAAATGGGAAAATGTATTGTTTCAAAAAATTTATTTCCAGAATTAAATCTTTAAAATGAAATGATTTATTTTTATTACTTAAAATTTTTAATTGTTCATCTCATTATTATAAAATTGAAATAAAAGTATTATGACCCTCCCTTGCATGATTTTATTTTTTGTAGTTTAATAATTTTGAATTGTTAACAAATGAAATTTTGGTAAATCACTGTTTAGAGTTTAGAATTCATTCTTGAGGAAAACATTCTTGGGATATTCCCATCTATATAACAGTCCACAATGAACTAAATTTAATTAACCAAGTTAAATGAATATATATATATATATAAGTGATTAACAGAAACCAATGAGGTTTGATTGCAAAATAACTTTTTGTATAGTTTAACAATAAATAATTAAATTAATTAAAATAGATATCTTCAAATTTAATTCAGTTATATGTATTAGAATTATATATATATATATATATATACTAACAGTACCAGGCGTGCTTTGCTACACCCATAAAAAAGCATAAAATTGAGATATACAAAAAATATACTAATTTTCATATTTTCCTTTCTTATTTATTATTTAACTTAATTAATTTTTAAATAAAAAAACATCTAATCTAATCTTATATTATATTATATTATAAATGTGGATGTTTGTGAGTATGTTTGATACTCTTAAAATAAAAATACGGAATAGATATTAATGAAATTATACAATAATGAGGAGGCAGCTAGCCGAGCGTGTAGCATAACAATTTTCTACACAAGAAGTCGGCGTTCGATTCCAACTAAGAACAAATTTTTTTTCTAATAAAATTCAATTTAACATCAGCTGCCTCCGGCTCCAGGAACTATCAGTTCCTGGTTCTATACATGCGGAAGGCAACGGGAAACCACCGCATTAACATTCCCAAGAAAAATTATCATGGCTGGGCAGCTTCTAAGGCTATCCTAGTCATGATGATAGCCAAACTCCGAAAAGGAGACGGCACCTTAAGAAGAAGAATACAATAATATAGCTTATACATCAGAATAACACATTACTTAAATATTAATTAATAATCAATCAAATTAGAGTCTTTACAATTTTATTAACAAAAAATTATATATTACAATATGTTATATCGTAACCATGACAACCATGTCAACTAAAAATACAATTTTAAACTATGAAATTAAATACATACTTTAAATTGATTAAAATTAAATTAAATTAAAGAAATAATATTTAAATTATAAAATATTATTAATTCTTTAGAGAAAAAAAAGTAATTAATAAGTGTTTTAAAGGAACACCAATACAAAAACTATTGAATTATATACATAAGCTATATTATTGTATAATTTCATTAATTAAGTAATCATCAGCCTATGTGTAACTCGGATGTATAAGCTATATTATTGTAAAGTTTCATTAAAATCCATTCAGTAGTTTTTGCCATAAAGATGGTCCGACATCCTCACAAACATTGACATTTATATATTGAATCTAAATAAAGAAAATTAAAAATTTATAATAAAAAGGATTTAGATATATTTATATCATTTTTTTTTATTATAAATAAAAAACAAATAAATGAGATATATATTTTAATTAATCAATTTATAATTAATGGAGTGGATAAATTGTTGCCTATAAGTCCATTAGAATATTCATTTAATTGGAGAATTATTTATATAAAATATGTTTTGTGTATGTAAAAATTAAAATATTACTGTATGAATTTGTTAATTATATTCAGCTGCGTACATCCCCTGGGAGAGGTAACCAGTGCGTTGGTTCCATCTGCACCTCCCGGGATTTAAACTACAATACAGATGTAATTATCATAAAAAATGCAGAAAATATTATAACATAAAAAAATAGCATAAAACAATCGAGTTTTAGTTTAATATTCGATTTTATTAAAGAATTAAAAAAAAAATCTATCAATTTAATATATATGGAAAGGAAACTCTTATTTCATATATACGCATAATATACTACTTATATATATATATATTTTAAGGAATTTTGCTATAAAATCTAGATATAGTAGGAGTAGTCTACTCGCAACCCATGATAATTATTTTTGTGTGACCATCTAAATTCATCACACTTTCACCACTTATATATATTCTATAATGATCAAAATAGTTAAAACGAATGTATTAAAAAAATACATAGTTTATATAATATTTATAATTTTATATGCGGCCCGCGAAGCTAGGATGCACTTCCAAAATGGCCCGCAAAGTCATTTGTGTTGCCCACCCTTGATATAGATAACGAGGCAATAAAGCAAAGCATTTATTAAAATTAGATTTACAATCTATCAATTCCAATTCTTTAATGTATAATTAAATCCATTAAAAAGGTAATAAACAAAATTTTCGTCCACCAAAATTCTAGTCAAATTATAACCTTTTTAAAATTCTATTTTAAAGATATAAAATACTAATATATAAATAGTTTTTTTTAATAAAAAATAATAATATCAAATTAATTAATTTTTCACTCGCCAAATAATATTTTTTTTTTCTTATTATGTAGTTTTTACAATATTTGGCATGTAACATAATTACAGTATAACATTTTTATCGACCGACGATAGTAATGGAGGCATTGTTTTATTTAATAATAATATTTTTTTTATAATGTATATACCTATATATATAATTTATCTATATTTCATTTAAAATTAACAAAATAGTGATTTTTTGTAAATACACAATGTAAGTATATACTTACTATTAAAATTATGTTATATATATATATATAGGAAATAAATCAACTCCAATTGGGCTTAACGGAAGCAATTTATGTTCTGCTTCCAATGCACTAATGCGTTTCTAATGTAGGGAAAGTGTTCTCGACGCAATTTCACCCTTTGAAACTGTCATTCGACGCTTGATATTGAAAAATCTATAATGTCACTTAAAATGTTCAATTAAAGCTTCTGTCCTATTTTACTTTAACATCCCTTAAGAGATCAAAACAAAAAATAACAATAACAAACCACAATTATGTTATAATTCACCACATCAGGCATAACTTTTGATCTTTCAATTATTATTAAACATGGTGAGCATGTTTTCAAATAAGTCATTGTACAATTTTTCCTTCTAAGTTATAATGTTTCTTTGATTTTATCCCTCTTTTTCTTTTTTCCTTCTTTTTTCTTTTTGATAAATTCGAAAAAAATAACTCACAGATGCTCTCTTTTTACTATCTCGCCAGAGATAGTATTGCGATCATGAAAATTTTCGATGTTGAGATTTTGATGTTTTTATACGTTTTGAAGGTTCCTGAATCATTTTCACTAAGGTTGAGAAAAATGTCTGTGTGTGTGTATGTGTGTGTGTATGTGTGTATGTGTGTATGTGTGTATGTATGTAGGCAAGATTACGCAAAAACGGTTTGAGCTAGAATGATGAAATTTGGTACATGGACATTATTCAAAATTCATAGTTTTCTATCAACTTTTGAGAAATGTAGCTCAACCGGAAGAGGGTCATTACCTACAACGTTTTGATTTTTTTTCCTCTAAAGTGACCGTAAAAATAAAGATATATGTTTGATAATTTTTCACATGATTAATAATTATATAAAACTGCTATATATAGAATTTCAGCTTGATTGATTCGCTGAAATTACCAGAATTAATTTTTTAACACTGAAAATCTCACGCGTCAACACGTGACGTGGTGCCATCAACAAAAAGCCAAACATGCGCTGGTTTAATATTTATTATTTATTATTTATAATTTATAATTAATTAAATTTAATTTAAATATAATATATTATGTTATTTAATCCAATTCAAATTGCGAGATAGTCGAGTGGAGACACTCCAGCTAATTTTAAGTAAGAGAATCCCTCCTCCTTCTTGGTCGTTTCCGAATAATATATGACTTTTAGGCAAGATGCAAACATAACCACTAATTAAACAATGATTTGCTTTCTTGGATATTCAAAAACCCATTTGTATGTTGGAAATTTAAACTAACATTTGTCAGCTGAGAAACAAAATCGAAATATAATACAATCATCTTTCATTATTATTTAAGTAAAATAGTGTATTTTATTATTACATCACACTTAAAAATAAAATATCTAATATAAACCGAAAAAAAATATAGTACTGTTTCGTTTTTCAATTTCTCTAAAAAGATTAACAAAATTATAAAAAATTGAAAATAGAATAAATAAAAATTATTATTGTTATTTCACTTATTCAATTAATAATCATATTCCTTCACCACATAATTATATAAACTATTGAAATGTAAGTATATTTAAGAAAAATTGTCAATTCTTAATTTATAAAATTAATTATAAAATAATAATAATAATTATAAATACTAGAACAATATAAAAATTTTATTATTTATTTCTGTCTAGTACTATTTGAAAATTCCAATTGTTCGTTTATTAACAATTCATTTTACTTTATTTTATAGCTAAACCAGATCAAATGGTGAGCGGACATCAACGATGGCAGTCGTCATCTTCATGGGAAAGTAAGTTAACTGATTTATTTTTTTATGATAATTACAAGTATATTGCTCCATTCAAATAGTTAGAATTATTGTTCTTGAGAAATATGTATATTAAGTCAAATATTTAATAATAATAATAATTATTATTAATATTATATATTTATTTTCTTTTTTTTTTATTTAAATTCACAATGGAAAATATGAATATAAAGCAATCCATTTCACTGAGAATTTACTTTTAAAAGAATTTTTGTCCTCTTATTTTATCTTTCAGTTTTTTTTTTTTAATAAAATATGAGATTTTATTAAACTGTATAAAAATGAGTGCCATTTTTCGACCATCTTATCATTTTTTCTGCAATGAATTTGCTCTGAAAATTGGTTTAAATCTCTTGGGAAAATATAGTTATGATAGAGATTCGACTTATTTTATTATTAAATAAAATTGAAAATAAATGAATTCTAAAATAGTTATATAAAATATAGATTTCTATTTTTAATTTATCCATTAATTAAAACTAATTAAAATAAAACATCGTTAACTTAGTGATTTTCGATTGATTATAAGATAAGTTGTATTAAAGAAATTAAAATTATAATTACTGTACAATATTATATTTAAAAAAATAATAAATAAATAATTAAATAACAAGAATAAAACGATGAAGTTTGGGTGATGTTAGTTTCCACAAATTTCTACAAAATCCGATATTATTTAAGCAATAGATCAATAGTGGTAGTAGCTATTTATTTAATGCGATAAAATCGGGTAATAACAATAACAATCAAATAATGTTGATGATAATAATGTGGGGTTATTTCATAAAATAAAATTAGTGTTTTTATTTTTTACAATAAATTAGTGAAATAGTAAAAATTTGTTTAATAATGTTCAGGAGATTGTATTTTTTAAAAAAATTAACAATATTTAATAATAATTCTAATACTACTACTACTACTCCTATTAATAATAATTATGCAAAAAATAAATTAAATTTTTAAATAACATCTTAAAGTGAATTCTAAATTCTTTACTGAATAGTTAATAACCCCGTCGTGATTTATATAATCTTGAACTTCTTGAAAATATTTATAGGTTTTTGAATTCTTTAATGTTTTGTAAAAATCAATAGAAACAGAATGTAAGTCAGTTATTTTGAAAATAGATATTTGAGTTTTTACAATATCTTTCAAATGATGTTGTAGTATCAGTTGGCATTTTCTGATATTATTTTTTAATATGTCCATTAAACCACCCTTCACATTAAATAAATTCTCATTTCTAAATTTATTCGGTGATTAGGTTAGTTCTCTTGTTCTGTGACTCACCTCTAATAAGCTACGCTTGGGATATATTTTTTCTCATTTAATTGCTTATGTTACATACTTTGTATATTGTATGTAGATATGTTGAAGAAGCCGTTCAAATAAATGATTGGAGAAGCTGTCTGAAAAATATTTTTTTTAGAATATCCAAATATCCATGTACAGAAGTGGTTAGGAAGTAATGATATTTTTACAATATTCTGAAAATTGCATTTGAATTAAAGAAAAAATATATATATTTATTTTATTGGCGAAAAGGCTTGCTAGAATTCTAAATGAATATAAATAAAAATTGGAAATATGATTTTAAAACATTGTCATTGGAGATGATAATATGATTATATCATCATCAGGTGGTTGTTATTTTCATTTGGGAGGGTTAATTTATAAATATTCTCTCATTTCTATAGAACATTTAATTTGATGAAATTATAACATTTAATTAATTATTTAATATAACTAATTTGTTTAAGTTCTTTTTTTAGGTTTCGTTTTAATCATTGAAAGTAAAAATACAACTTTATTTAAAACCTGGTGTTATGTTCTTTTAATTACATTGAAGTGGTGGTGGTAGTAGTAGTGAGTGATGAAGGGTTGGGGGCGTGTGATGGTGGTTCGTTGGTAGACTGGTTGGTTTGTGCCGTTAAAAGGGTTCTGGATCATCGACGAGGAGTTCATTTGATCAAGTTAACTTTTCTAATTGCGGCTGCTCAAGTGACCCCACCAACAGTAAAGAAAAGAAGCTGTTGAAGCTTTCAGATGAAAATTAAAACTTCCAACTTTTAAATTGAGGGATCGGCTTTGCAGTTTCATATTAAAAAAAAAATGAACAAACTTTTCATCCAACCCACTTCTTTCTCTCTCACTCTCTCTTCTTTAATATCTCCAATGTTAATTACTTGTTATTTGGTTTTATTTTTTTTTTTTCGTTATTTTAAAATCTTATTATTATTATTATTATTATTAAATTAAATAAATTTATATTTAAAGGAGTTTTTTTTTTAATAAAGTTATTATAAATTAAACAATTCAATTAATAATTAATTAAATTTTTTCCCAATTAATATTGGTTTATTTGTTGGTTAGCTTACCTAGGCTGGTCTTCTTAATTTATCAAAATAACATGTTTCAGTATACAATTTAATAAATTGAGTTTTAACAACATCAAAATTTAATTAAAATATAAAATAAGTGTATGAATGATGGAATATTTTTTTTTATAATGAAATGTTATTTTGAATTTATTTATTTAAATTAATTTTTGGGGAAAATATTTTGTAGAGAAAATAGTAAATAAATATTTAACGATACAAATGTGAATATTCCGACGAATTTTTCTCTTAAAAATTAATTTTATTATTATTTATTTTTTTTTTTATTGAATTTTTATTTATAATTTCAATTATAAATTTAGCATATATCAATAATTAGAATTTGAAAATGTAGAAAAATTTAAATACTTAGGTTCTGTAATCACACGAAGGAAAATAAAATTCGAAAAGAATTTAAATCGAGTTTTCAAATGGGTAACGCCTGTTAAAATATGACCAAATAAAATAAAAATTAAAATATATTATATAAAATAATTATTTTTCCGGTTGTTTTATATGGGTGTGAGGCATGGTCTATGACCTTAAGAGACGAGAGTATTTGAAAATACGATTCTTTGCAGCACCTATGGACCAAAGATGATGAGGTGAGGTCACCGGGGAATAGTGAGACTGAGGAAATTCATGAGTTCTATGTATCTCCAGACATAGTTAAGATTATAAAATCGGAAAAGCTACTAGAATGAGAATTGAAAAATTGGCGAAAAGTATATTTGTGGGGAGACCGATTGGGATTATCGGGTTCGAAAACCAAGAATGCGGTGGGTGGACAATGTAAGAAGGGACGTGAGAGAGATAGGAAAGGGTAGGGATTGGATGAGTGTAGTTCAGGATATATATACCTTGAGGAATGTGGTTGCTGCGACCGAGAACTTTCGAGTTCCCATGAGCCACAGAGAAAGATGTATCAACAATTATATAATTATTATTTTTGGAAAAAATTATTAATATATATACTATAAGTGAGGGGTTTGAGATAAAAAAAATTAAATATGTTTAAATATAATTAAAGGGAATTTTTATTTACATATATACAATTGATTTGTTTTTAGCTCACACCTTTAATTAAAGAGAATCAAAATGGAAGCTTAATTATTGCTATATTATCATAATAGTGGAAATTATTATATAAAATGTTTTATGTTATAAAAAGTTTATCTCGTGATAATTATATTATATATAAATCCTACTTATTTTATTTTATCAATATTTCAAAATAACCATTCAATGGTATAATTCGTTGTTTTTTATATATTTATTTATTTCTTAAGTTTAAAATATATATTTTTTAAAAATAAAATTGAAAAGTTGCTGGATGTAAAAAAACAGACGAGTTAATCTCCACTTTACAAAATTATGAAACATCAAGGAGTAGTAGTAATCATTGAACTTTCAAAATCAGTTAAGCCCAAATATATTATAAATTTAAATGAAAAATATTCTTTTAGTTTTGTTTCTTGTTGGCACTTTATTTAATGAATTTCATTTGTCGTGATCTCCCGTTGTTTCACAAACAAGACTGTCTATTTTGGATGTTGGGAGAGGGGAGAAGGTTAGGGTGGAGGCGAGGTCGAACGAAAAGAGGTTGGGTTGTATTAGTGGGGGGTGTGTAGGGTTGAGGGGTTCGATGGTTTTCGAAGAAAAGAAGAAGACAGAGAGAAGAAAAAGGAGACGGATTGAATTCTCTTTCATCAATTCATTCAATTTCCTAACACCCCTTGGAATGCCCTTCTCGTCAGTTTCATTTAATCGAAGGAAGTTGTCCCGCCTCGGAAGGACTTCGCTCTCCCTTTCATCCTTTACTCTATCTTTACACCGTATCTCCCTTTCTCTTTCCTTTTCTCGCACTCTTTCTTTACTCGTACAATTCAATATCAATATATATATATATGTAGTTAATATCAATCTAAAAAATGTCCTATCTTTGATTTGAGACTATAATCTCAATTTTTTTTTTTAATTTAATTTAAGAATTTATTTTTACTTTTTATTTGCTATATAAATAAAAAAGAAAAATATATGTTTAATATGACTTTGTTTTAAGAAAATAGCAAAACATTTATTTATTAATTTATTTCAAATATTTTTATCTTTTTATTAATCTAATGTCTAGAAGTATTTATTTTATTTACTTTAAAAAATTTTTATATATAATAATTATCTTATTATTTAAATAGTTTATTTATTTATATTTTTAAATAGATATCAAAATTTAACATGCATTTATTATCTTAGTCTATGGCTCTACAGTACTTGAAAGTTCTTGACCACAGCAACTATATTCCTCCATGATAGGTACTATCATGTGTGAACTACACTCTTCCAACTTCTATTTTATTTCATCTCCCTTACGTCCTTTCCAACATTCTCCGCCCACCGCGTCCTTGGTCTTCCAACCGGACGTTTCCCAATCGATCTCCCCACAAATATATTTTTCGCCAGTCTTTCATCTCTCATTCTAGCCACTTGTCCTGCCCATCGCAACCTTCTCGATTTTATAATTCTAACTATGTCTTGAGATGCATAGAACTCATCTATTTTTGGGTCACAGAGGGTGCAAGGAATCCTATTTTCAAATACTTTCGTTTCTCAGGGTCATAGACCATGCCTTACACCCATATAATAAAACCTCTTGACTTTTGTACATCCTACGCAAGGACAACGCCTATCAAGATGGTTATATCAATGAGGTATCTTATGATCAGTAGAAAGGGTCCTCTCAACCTTTACCTTGATTTTCTTGATCGGAGGCGCTACTTTTTATCAAGTAGCTATTCCCCAATGTTGATGTGGGTTGTCTCCGTCCTATAGACCCCAGCTAGAGAAATTCCCTTGCCAGGCCCGGGACTTGAACCCGGGACCACGAGAATGTGAGTCAGCCATGATACTCCACGCCCTGGGGTGCCTTCCACACCCATATAATACAAACGGAAAAATAATTATTTTATATATTTTAATTTTTATTCCATTTGAGATAAACTTCTTTACAGCATGATAACATGCGTTACCGGTTTGCAACATAATTCTTCTCAAATATTATCCTAATACCTTTAATATAATATATATATTATATATTGAATATCTAATTAAGTGGAGAGTAATATTAATTAATTTTTTTTGTGTTTAATTTTACCGTTTGTGTTATTTTGATTTTTTTTAATAATAACAATATTTTTACATATTTTATCAATAAAAAAAAAAAATAAAGGAAATATCTTCAACATTAAGGAAAATAACTTTCATTATTTATTATTATTTACTTATTCATTCATTTTTTGTAGATATTAGTATATATAATAACTTATTTTATATTTTATTGATCAAAATACTAATGAAAAAAATTCTATTGATTAACTGATTACGTTCTTCAGGTAAAAAGCATTTTATTTGTTTTTTATTTTGGATTTAGTTACATAAATATTGTATTTTATTAAAGAAATATAATCATTCATGATTTTTCAATAAGAAATATAAAATATACAGTGATAATCTATTGGCAAATATTAATGAATTGTGTTTAGAAACTTTATTAAGATAAATCGAGCTATTATCTTCAATGTATTCCAGTAAGCAATGAAACCAATTTCGAGAGCTATTAGTATTAATGTTGGATTAAAAGGATCCTGTCTAGTATAACTTCCGGTTATTTTAAGTACTCTCCGGTTCCTATAAAATTATCATCTCATAAATCATTTATTCTGGATGCTGGATTACATTAACATTTCAATTAATTTACAAACCGCTATTTGAAGTCTTTAATGAGCGGCTGACCCCAATCGGGGATGGAGGTGTCGATTTTTCACAATCGCTAAGCTAATTGTCAACTGGATAAAGGGATGAAATGGAGGAAGGGGTCTGAGTGACTTTGTTTAAATTTTAAAGGTGCCATCACCGGTTGGATCAAGAACGAGTCAATCAATAGGCGACACTCTTTTTTATTATCAAAATCACTCCCTCTTCCTTTCACTATTTTATTAGAAATAGAAAAAGAGAATATTAATATAAACATGCAGCTAAATATATACTAATAACATGGATACAATTTAGATAATGTATTGAGTACCTGGGGAATTTAAACATCAATCTTTTGGTTTCAAAAAAGAATAGAAATGTATTTATACATTTTCAAGTTGAATTAAATTATCATCTCTGAAAATAAATTCAATTTAAATTTACCTTTTGTAATTAGAGGGGTGATAAATGCATAAAAATAAAATGGTTACAAGATAATGTCATTAAATTTTCTAAAAATTAACACCCAAATTAAGTAACCAAACCATATTTATAATAGACATTAAATAAATTAAAATTATCATATGAGATTAAATAACTAAAAATAAAATATTATAATATTTATTTTTAAATCAAAAAAAAAAACGAAAAGAAAATATTAATAATTATTAATGCATTTTATATAATAAATACATTTAAAAAAATAAAATCAAGTAAGTTTTTGTGTATAAAATAATAATTTTCTTTTTAAATAGGGTTAAAATTTCTATTTTTTATTTATTTAACGTACCTCACTCTCTGCCCTTTTTTAAAATCAATTTTAAAATATAAGTAAACATATATATATATATATATATATATATATATAAAATAGATTTTTAAATTAATTTAATGAAAATATTGATTTTAGTATTAAAATTTTAATTTAATAAATATGTTTATAAGATCTCTTCCTCTCTTGGTGGTTACTATTCTCTTCTTAATTTAATTTACATTTTTTCCCTAAAGTTTTAAAAAAAAATTTATATTGTCAGCCATAGTTGATTTAAAAATTAAATATCTCCCAATACTTAAATTATTTTGAAATTATTGATAATTAATTCTTTAATACAAGTAAAAAAAAAATTTCATCTCATTTATAACTTTATAACATATTATTTTTGAGATTGACATTTAAAATAAACTATCAAGAACCTAATACATTTTATTTTCAAACATTCACTGCATGAAATATATATTAGTTTTATAAATAACTATATTAAAATGAAATAATTATCTACAAGGTAATTCAAAATAAAGTATTAATAATTAATCTAGTTTGCATAAATTATTTAAACAATTTAATTAAATTGTTTAAAATTTAATATCTTTTAAATGTGTTGAAAAATTGTATTAAATGTAAATAAAATAAATTTCAAATCTCATTCAATTGGGATTAATAATAATTGTTAGTGATGATTATATATATGTTAAAAAAATATTTGGGATTGCCACCATGCAGTTCAATTTCATCGTGTTTGTTCAATTTATATTAATTTTTATTCTTGTGTATACATTTAATATAAATAATAATAATTATTAATATTAAATCACTATTTTTTTATTCACTAATTATTGTGCAATATTTTTATTAAATTATATATATTATTTGAATTAAAATTGTTGCTAAAGATATAAAAGTAATTTTTATTTTATAATTAAAATTATTTTTCATTAAAAAAAATGGGAAATTTTCATTCGGCCCCTGAAATGTCGATAACATCTGAATTGAACAATATTTTAAATTTATTTTTAAATATTTAATTAAAATTTAAATCACGTGAAAGATAATAAATTTTAAAAAAGTTTCTTAAATCCCTTAAATAAATTGAAATAATTATTAATATAATATTTAATTAAAATAGGAAATTTATTGAATTCTATAAGTTTAAATGAAGTTTAATTAAAATTATTTTATTCTTAACATTGTATTTGTACTTCATTTTGAAAATTTGTTTATTCTGTTTGATTATTTATCAATGATTTGTTATTCAATCCCATCATTTATATTTCTTTAATCGGTATATGTATCTTACATTTTAGATATTAAAATTAAATATATTTACTTTAGGAGAGGAAAAATGAAGACAGAGACAGTAGAGAGTAGAGTGTTGGTTAACTGTGTAGTCCCGGGGTCAAATCCCGGGCCTAGCAAGAGAATTTCTCTAGCTGGGGTCTATTGGACGGAGTCAACCCAAATTGTGAGGCTACTTAACAGTCTTCATAAGGACTGACCTTGCATAGGATGTACAAAAGTCAGAAGGAGATGATTATATATAAATGTAAATTAAATTACTATAATTGCTCTCACTTATTTAAAACAATAACTAAATTATTGAATTATATATATTATAGTAATTATATATTTATATATAACCTAGACATATATATGAATGTTTAATTTGCCTATTTGAAGTTATCTCATTTCTCTCAGTTTTTGACTTTTCACTATGTGGTCCGACCCTTTTCTACGACCCTCCCCTTCTTTCTTTTTGAGATCGAAACGGGCCTCCGGGGCAAAGCGAAATGAAACGAACGAAAAGAACTTATTAAGCATTTCTGTCTGGTCTATATGTGAGTGACATCAGCAATCGTCGTGGAAAAAAATCCCACCAGACAGGGAGGAAGTTAATTTTCCTTTGAATCGTTTGAAATCAAACGAGAGTGAGGGAGAGGGAAGTGGGGGAAGGTTAGGGAGGGAGAGAAGGAAAATTTAATGGATATCTTTCCCTTTGCCTAAAGGTATTAAACACTTAAATAAATAGCCAGGAGGAACTACTTAAGTAATTTTCAGATTCAATTGAATTAATACTTGGGGAACCAATCACAGGAAGGAAACGTGAAACGTCAAGGAGGGTTAGGTCTAAAAAAAAACACCGCCGGGATGGTTGGTAGTATGCAATCAAAAGAATTTCCAGTCCAGTTGCATTTCGTTTCAAGAAATAATTAATATTCTTTGAAAGTGCATCCATCGAATGGATGTGGAAAGAAGAAAATTTTACAAAAGTAAAAAGAAGATAAAGAAATACAAAAGAGAAATTCATGATTTTTTTTTGACAAATTCCTAAAAGAATGTTTAAATTAGACACCTGTTGACATTTGAAAATTAAATATTTTGCAAAGAATAAAAAAACAAAACAACCGATAGGAAAAATATAATTTTTAAATTTTATTTTTTTGTATTCCTTTTTACCTTATATATATAAGGTAAAGGAGGGTAATTTCGTCACCCTAAGCCATTTTTGTACACTTTTCCTAATGCTGCCATGTTAGTTTTAATATATGCTAATTGACTTTTCGCAACATAACTCAGTAATGCCTATTTGAATAACTTATTAATTTTAATTTTTCTTACTGATACTGATAACATAAATTTTGGGAGAAAATTAAGCATTTCCTGAAATGCAGGTAATTTCGTCAATTCATGTAATCGTTGATGTTAATTTCGTCATAATTGTATGTAATTTCGTCACTCACATTTTACTACTTAGGATTCCTTCTGCTCTTAAATCTCCTGGGTTTTTAAAAGCAATTTTTCACTCAGTTGAATCAAAATGAAATTTTTATTTAAATTAATTACATTTAAATACAATTAAAATCCCTCTAATCTAATCTAATGTAAAAAATTTGAAAGTTCATCCACCATGTGTACATTTCTCGTCTTACTGATTTTCTTTGGAGTGTTTATGTGACCAATAATTGCATTCCAAGGGTAGGGCAGTATGTCTGGCTTATCCGGCCACTTCCACAGTCGGCCTGGCCTTTGCATTGATGATATGGTCGCCTCTTCTGTACCTAAAGCAATAATTTTTCCTGGGTAGTATTTTCCATCATATTTAAAATTTGCAGCTTGTTTTGCTTCATCATCTTTCTTTTTGGCTAGCTCTCGCCATTTAACGGACGTTACTATGGCAGGCAGTTTCTCAGCTGCTTTTCTTTTTCACTTACTTTTAATAGATGATTCTTCCGGCCAAAATAGCATAGTTAGTTAGATAGTTAATTAATCCAATTCACACAAATTTAATAGTCGAGTGGAGACACCAATTTTTTTAAAAAAATAACGTTTTTCAATTTTGTATGTTTTTTAAAGTTAATATTATGATTTCTAATTTATCAATATTAAAAATAAAAACAAAAAACCTGCTTTTTTGACCTCATTTCGCAAAAGAACCCTAGCATTAAGTGGTTAAAGCAAGTGACTGACGATTTAAGTCAAATAATTATAAATGAAGATAAAATACATCAAGTCTTCTGGTTGAAGGTATTATCGTCATCCCCCTCCCCCCCCCCCCCTAAAGAAGACCCAAGCCTTTATAACCACATTTTGTTGTTTTGAATAAAGTTAGATTCTAAAAAAAACACCCCGTTGTGAATAAAGCTAAAACTTGACAGCAAAAATCTTATGAAACGTACTAAATTCTTATGAAAAATGCTAAGAAATTTAATAAAACCGCCTTACTGAAACGTGGCACCAGAATTTTTGTGAATAGGGGTTTCCAACGGCCCCAAATTTCAAAAAGTAAATTCCATTCAATACTGATGGGTCGTATAAGTTTATAATTAAGGGGTTTTAAAAATAGTGACGAAATTACCCTCCTCTACCTTATACATATTAAATTTATTTATAAAATTGATTGAAATTATAAAATAGCGGTATTTTATACAACAAATGAAAATTCTTTCCATAGTTCTATAAAATCTTTTTTAAGTTAAAAATAAATTCTTCAAATATTTTTATATTATAATGGAATTCAATGCTGTTTGTGATATATATAATAACATAATAACAAATTAATAAGATAGTTGCAAAAGTATTGAACATAAACAAAAATATTTATTATTGATAATGAGAAATATCAAACTAATGATGATTATATATCAATTATTTATTTATGAATACTTAAACATTATATGTATAGGATCTCATTTCTGTGAAACGTCTGTATGCATAACCTTTATGATCATATTTTATGATTTAATTCTTTTAATGAAAAATCAATTAGAATCCTTCAATTATAAATAAAACTAACAATAAAAATATAAGCGCTTTTAAGTTTTAGCTTAAAGAAGAGAAAGAATTTCCTTTTTTTAAAAAAACAAAACTACATCGGTTTTTGAGATGAGGACTTCAAAGAAATAATATCCATAATAAATTGAATTAAAATTCCAAAAGAGTGTTGTATTTTAATTAAAAACAAAACGAACAAACAAAACAATATTGGTTAATAATTAAAATTAATTAAATAGAAAGTCTAGAGAATTGTTATTTACTTTTTTATTTTGGTTTAGATGAACATTTGTGATAGAACAAAATTATAAATAATCTATCTATCTCTGTGGCTCTACGGATCTCGAAAGTTCTTGGCCACAGCAACCACACTTCTCCAAGTGTCCCTATTCTGAGCCACAACCCTCCAATCCCATCCTCTCCCATCTCTCTCGCGTCGCTTCCTACATTATCCACACATCGCGTCCTTGGTCTTCCAAGCGGGCGTTTCCCACTCGGTCTCGATTAAAAATTGTATAATACTGCTATTCTTAGAATTTCAACTTGATTGAATAGTTGAAAGTACCGGAATTTTTTAAGACTGTAGATCACGCGCCAGCACGTGACATGGTGCCATCAACAAAGAGCCAATCACGCGCTTGTTTAATAAATATTATTTATTAATTTTAAAATATAATTTTTAATTAATTAAATTTAATTTAAATATAATATATTATGTATTTAATCCAATTCAAATTGCCAGATAGTCGAGTGGAGACACTCCAACTTATTTGAAGTCCGTTAATTTATAAACCGTGTAAAATTGGAATCGTGTAAAAAAGTACCGTGTAAAACGAGGGACAGATGCATATAATTATCACAATTCTTTTATATAATTACTGAGTTAAGAGTCCGTTAGACTGCGCTGTTGTTTAACACGAATTTAAATATTTCTATTTTATATTTGTATGAAAGTTGGTATTTGTATTTGTTGAAATTCGATTAAAAGAATGAAATATATATATATATATACAATACGAAATCTAGTATTCAATTAACATTTTTTTAAAACACATACAAATCAAATCACCATTTATAGAATTTTTTTTTTTTTTTTTTGGTTGAGGGTATCATTGGGGGCAACTTATGTGGTTAGTTGAAATAAATGATAAATGATAAAATAAATGAATGATTATGGCTTTTATATTTAATATCAAGAAACACACATTCATTTATTTTTTATTTTCTACATTAGAAAGATTGTGATTGCTATGACCAACTTACTTCCAAGTTCAATGATTTCATCGAGGTGGAACGATAATATTTACCGACCGACGATAGTAAGGGAGGTATTGTTTTCACACCAAATTTCACATGTGGAGATTTTTACATATCTCCACGAATCATGCATTTTCTAAACAGAAAAAAGTATTTTTAGCATGATGTCTGTCCGTCTGTCCGTCCGTCTGTCCGTCCGTATAGATGTGTACAGCCTGAACGGCTCAACCGATTTTGATGAAATTTGGTATATTTACTTAATGCATCAGTGGGATGAATTGATCAACTTTTGGTGCAATTCCGGAAACCGGAAGTGGTAGTATTAGCGATCGACGATAGGAAGGAAAGGGTTATTTTCACACCAAAGGAGATTTTTTTATATATCACCACGAATCATGCATTTTGTATTGGTTTTATCCTCGAAAAAAATCATATTTATTAGTTTTTTCTTGATTTAAAATTATATGACGTCATCCAGCCATGCATGACGTCACAGCCTGGTCTTGCATATATATTATAAATAAAATAAAATTAAAAATGTTTATATTTATTATTTATGTATCCATATCTGTTTTTTATTACATTAATAGATATATGAAAATTATTTGAAATTGTTTCTGTAGCTGGAAATTAATTTATTTCAAACCGTCGGTCGGTTCGGACCTGGCCACAGGTCAACTTATTTTTTCTAGAATTTATAATAGGAAAATGTTATACCAACTATTTGTATGAAAGTTGGTATTGCAAGATCATTCAGAAAGATCATTCACAAAAGTAAATACTTAGATTATAGAAAAAAATACAATTTGTACTCATAAACGATTTGTTTTGTTTTTTTTTTAGAAAGTTTAATAAATTCGATTCCCCTCCCTCCTTTTTTGTTGTTCAACACTTTAACATCTTGTTCAATGTGATATTATAATATGTTTTTTATTCCCAACATTACACTCAGTGATCATAAAGATAAATATTTTGACAGATTAAATGAATAGCAACATGAAAGATTCCTCCAACCGTTGACACCTGTTGGAAGTACCTCCTCGCATTCAACCAACTCTATTAACAAAATTACCTATATACTTATATATATATATATATATATATATATATATATATATATACTTATTATTCCATTGCAAGAGATGCTATAGAAATTCATTAAAAATAAAGAAAATATGTTAGATTCCCTGTCCAAATATCTATTCATCCCTTACAAAGATAACACTGAATATATTGTTTATATCAATTCTCTAAAAAAGCCATCTAAATACAAATTATTATTATATTATTATTATTATTATTATTTATACAAATAATGAAAATATAATTAGATACAAACATAGATATATATATATATGCATACTCAACATGAATGAAATTCAATTTTCTTTCAATTATTATTATTCAAATATTCAATATTTTATTTAAATAATATATAATTTATTTTTAACATTTCTGTTACAATATATAATTAAATAAATAATCGAATATTGTTCACAATTATAAAGAATTACAATTACATTTAAATAAAACAAAAATAATAATAATAACAAATATTAAATATCTCATTAATTTGAATTTATTAAAAACCAAAATGATTAAAATGTTAATTTCCAAATATATATATTATATTATATTATTTTTTTCATATTCGATTTGATTAAATAATAAATGCACTAGAGCAGTGGTTCTTAAACTGTGGTCCGCGGACCCCTGGGGGTCCGCGAAGCCTTTACTGGGGGTCCGCGGTCCTCAGAAAAAAATCATCGTAAAAATATATACATATATCTTATCTTATTATGCTAGCTAAAATTGTATATATCTATCTATCTATATATATTGGTTCTCAAAAACCGCTCTAACGATTTTTTTCAAATTCACACTAGATATAGTATTTATAAAGAAAAATTAAGTTTTATTGATGATATCTCTTGAAACATTCAGCTTCATTATTAATTTCTTAATTGAAAATTATATATGGAAAACGTCAAAATTGGCCTCCATTTTTATTTGTATTAATATTTTTTTTTATTTAAAATATTTTAAAATTTATTATTTAATTTCGAAATAAAATTAAAAATATTTATTTTTAATAAAATATATATAGATATTTATTAATCTCTCTCAAAAAAAAAAAATAAAATAAAAAACATCAAATCTGCCTGCTAAGACAGTAAAAAAATGACAATTTTTTATCTAAACATATATAGTACAGTGGCTAGAGAGATGTTTTAACGAGTGGATTTCGTCGGTTCGAAACTCGCCGGGTGAATCGTTATTTAAAAATGAAAATAATGATTTTGTTATTTTTTTTTCTTTTTATCTATTGTTTACTTCTTAATAAATTACTATTCTATATTTATTTATTCATTGTTCTTTTATTAATTAAGTTTTAGATAGTTTTATAATTTTTAATATTTTTTCAATAAAATATTATTTAATATATTTATTAATATTATTTTATTTATTATTATTGAGTACCCGAAGTTCCATTCATTTTAATCAGATTGATGCAATGATGCAACAGTTAATAATTGTAATATTGTAATAAATTTCTATCTTGAAAATTGTTACATATTATTCAGGATATTTTAAAAACAATTTCTTTCTTTAATTAATATTCATTTTTTCTATAAGTCAGATATATTTCCAAATATTAAATAATTTTTGAAGTGAAAACTTCTTTAGCGGCGATGAGCACTTTTGCGGGATGGGGAAAAAGTATAGAACTCGCGTGATCGTGACCAACACCATGAAGCTAGCTCATTACGTCTGCTTTCAAATTTCTTATAACAGAGCGCGAAATTTGAATTGTCATTAGAACTGTTTTATAATTCTTATCTCTAACATATAAATATATATTTATTATGTAAAGTTCATTTCATATATACATATATAATCAAAATTATACGAAATGAACTTCACATAATAAATATATATTTTATGTTAGAGATAAGAATTATAAAACAGTTCGTATTGCAATATTTTAAACAAAGTTGTGTATTTATATATATATAAATATAAGTTACAAATTTGTTTAAAATATATGTTTAAAATAATATATAAGTTATATATATATATACATGCATATGAAATTCATCTTTCTCGTGAAATAGCGCGAATTTCGTCTGTTTTAAAATTTCTTACGCAGAAGTTTTCACTTCTGTCGGCCAGTCCCACGACTGCCAATTTTGCTTTTTTAATTCCGAAAAGCTGCAAAGCACGTTTTTTTGTCTTTAGTTTGTTTTATAACCACTTGGGGCGCTAAACAGTTTTTCAAAAAAACACTATAGAAAAAAAATATATGTACCTATATATTATATATTTATGTATTATTGAGGAGCACAAGTTCATTAATTTTAATCAGATTGATGCAAATGTGTAACATTTAATAATTGTAATAAATAATTAAAGAATTGTGTATCAATATTTTTTAAAGGGTAGAGCGAGAGCTCGGTGTCCCAGGTATTAATATTACCAGCCAAATCCAATAATAATGAATCATTTTTTTTAACTTAAGTACCGAGCCGAGGCTCGGGGTCCCGGTACTAAATATTTAAAGTTCATTGTTTAACTATATCCTCCTAGAGAATTACGGCTATAATTTAATACTATTAATAATACTATTTTATTTTATTAAATTGATAATTATGTCAATTAATTTTTTGTGAATAAATAAACATATATAAAAAACTATATATAAAATTTGAATTTTCATCCATTCATTCATTTAAAATCATTTTTCGATTGTTCCTTTAAAATAACCCCTCTTAGGGGCTCGGAAGGGGAGGCATATAAGGGAATTTTCTTTCACTTTGTTATTGGGGAAAACCAGGGGAGGGGACAGTCTTACCCGGAAAAACCCAAATTGTCAGCGTCCACTCTGGGGTTTTAAACAGTTTTAAAGCAAATGTTAATTATAAGTTCATTTCTCAACGAGTTGTATCTTTAAATTATTTTTATTAATGTTAATTATAAGTTCATTTCTCAACGAGTTGTATCTTTAAATTATTTTTATTAATTTAATTAATTATAATTAAATTATAGCTAATAATAGTTTATTATAGCTAATAATTTTTTTTAATTTTTAGTGTAATTTGCATGATCATTATTTTATAAAAACACTAAACACATTTTGCAATTTCCCAGAAAGGCTGTTTTTGAGAGTAAGTATAAGTTAGTTTTATGAATAAAAAATATTTATTTTAATAATATTTTAGAATCAAATTACGAAATTAATAATATTTTAGAATCAAATTACGAAATTAATAATATTTTAGAATCAAATTACGAAATATATTTATTATATAAATTAATATTCATTTAAAATGATATTAAAACATTTATTTAAAATTATTTAACACATTTATTAAAATGATTTAAAACATTCATTTAAAATGATATTAAAACATTCATTTAAAATCATATTAAAACATAGCTAGTAAATAATAATTCGTTATATTTATATTATATTTATATTATTGTAGTTCAATGTTAATAAATTACTCCATAAAATGGATCGTTGGCTACAAACTGGTTCAACACAGAAACGGAAAGAATCAGATGATGAGGCATCAACAGCAAACTCTACCAAGAAACGCAAAACTAGAAAATATTCGGATGATTATTTATCATTTGGATTTACTTATATTTGCAACAATGATGTGGAAAGACCAGTCTGCGTTCTATGTCAGGAAAGTTTATCCAATGAAAGTATGAAACCTGCTAATCTCAGACGTCATTTACAAACAAAGCACAGCGAGCATGTTAGTAAGTCTATCGAATTTTTTAAAATGAAAAAAGAAGAACTTAATTCAAGTCAGAAATTGATGGTAAAGACGGGATCTGGTGGTATGAGTAAGAAAGCAGTAATGGCATCATATGAAGTAGCTCTACTTATTGCTAAAGCAGGAAAGCCGCATAATATAGCAGAGCAATTAATTCTTCCTGCTACAAAAGTAATTACAAATATAATGTTAGGAACTAAAGCAGCAAACGATATAAATTTGATTTCATTATCAAATGATACGGTTAAGAATAGGATTGAAGACATGTCATGTAATATAAAAGAAGAATTAATATCGAGAGTGCGCAAAAGTCACTATTACTCATTACAATTGGATGAAAGTACTGATGTCACTAATAATGCCAATTTGTTAGCTTTCATTAGATATGAGTTTGAAAATCAAATACAAGAAGATGTATTGTTTTGTGATTCACTACCTTCACGAACGACAGCTAATGACATATTTAACAGTTTGAATAATTTTATAACCGAAAATGAAATAGAGTGGCCAAAATGTGTTGGAATTTGCACTGATGGTGCTCGTGCAATGTCAGGTACAAGAACTGGATTGATTGCTCTTATTAAAAATGTTGCGCCTCAGGTTGTTTGGAATCATTGCTGCATTCACAGAGAATCATTAGCAGCCAAAAATATGTCACCAGATTTGAAAAGAACATTAGACGAAGTAGTTAAAATTGTCAATTTCATTAAGGCTCGTCCACTTAATTCCAGAGTTTTTAAAATTTTGTGTGAGGAAATGGGTAGTCAACATACACATTTATTATTACATACAGATGTACGTTGGTTGTCCCGCGGGAAAGTACTCATTCGCCTTTTTGAGCTTCGAGATGAAATACGATTGTTTTTAATAGATGCGCATTTTGAACTGACCGAATGTTTCAATGATTTTATCTGGTTAGCTAAGGTGGCTTACTTGACTGATATTTTTACAAAATTGAACGAACTTAATTTGAGCCTGCAAGGTACTGTTGTAAATATATTTAAAGTTGAAGATAAAATAGAAGCAATGATTAAAAAAATCGACTTGTGGTCGAAACGCATCCAGAACGGTGTATATGAGTCTTTTCCAACTCTCAATGATTTCATAGAAAGCTCCAGTGAAAAATTGCTTAATCAAACGCGTCAATTATTTGTTGAACATTTAATTACTTTGAAAAGCAACTTCAGGAAGTATTTTTCTACTCCTGATCCTTGCAATAACTGGATCAGAGATCCATTTAATATGGAAATTACAAATGCTAAACATTTATCTGCACCTGAACAAGATATTCTCGTGGAATTATCATGTGATACAACTTATAAACTAAAATTTAACAAAACTGAATTGAGCAACTTTTGGTTACTTCTCAGGTCAGATTATCCTGCGCTTGCAAATAAAGCACTTCAACACTTGATTCCATTCTGCACAACATATTTATGCGAACAAGCTTTTTCGGTACTATTTTATATTAAGTCTAAATATAGAAACAAATTAAATGTAGAGCCGGATCTTAGATTAAAAGTTTCCAATATTAAGCCAGATATTGAGATTCTTGTTTCAAGAAAACAACTGCATACATCTCATTAAATATGTAAGTTATATTTAATGAGATAGATGCAGTTATTTTTTAAAATATTTCTTATTTAATATTTTCTGAAAAATATTATAAAATATTTATATGAATTTAATGTAAGTACCCATTATAATTTGTGAGATTTGTTGCTATGACAATGTTTGTATTTTCTTTCTTCAATATTATAATTTCTAATAAAATGTGTTCTACAATATGCAAAAAAATCGTTATTCACCAATCACTGTTAGAAATATTCATCATATATCCTTGTCCTTATGAGATCGTAAGCCAGAAATTAATTAATAAAATGACGAAAAGTACCTAAAGTTGTGATGGGGGTCCGTCAAAAAAAATTTTTTCAAGTGGGGGTCCGTGGAGTACATAAGTTTAAGAACCTATGCACTAGAGAAAATATTGACAAGTTATTTTTGAAAATTTAAGTAATTTAATATATGAAAGTTTTAAAATTAAAAGTAAAAATTTATTTTTCAATATCAAATGTTTTTTTTTATTCATCTGTTAATTTAATTTCTTGCATAAATCCTATGTGGGTGCTATTAATCATTATAATAGTGGTTTTTTCTAATTATGACTCAAGACTAAAAAAGGACATATTCCAAGTGTTATTTAAAGACCTCACCATTTTTTATGGAAATATTATTTTAATGATAATTAAATTAAATTATAATATTTTAATATATATATATATATATATCTAAGAGAATATACGCATAACACTGGTTAATGTATAGCAACAAAATATTTGAATATACTTATACTTATTTAACTCGACTAAATGGTGGTTAAGAAATTAATTACTTATAATAATAAATCTTTATTCAAATTTCTGAATATATTAACAATTTATAATAATTATTTATATTTTAAATAATAATTATTCTTTTTGTTACCTAGGTATTATTTGTTTTATTACAAATTAAATAATAAAATTAATGTATTTAAACGTAGGCACTAGTTGAAATATTTTAATAAGATTAAACTTGAAAAAAATATAAAACTTAATAAGAATAATTATTAATTAAACATTCGAATAGCTTTTGATGGATGAGTGAAAGTAAATATACTAAGTAAACTTGAAACTTCACCGTGTGTTTAAAAAGATTAAATATTAAATTTTTTTTTTAATCCTAAACCAAATTATACTGTTTTAAACAATTAATTAATAGTAATTATCATGTTATTATAAATATGCTGAAACTTAATAGAAATGATGATTTATTATTTATAAATGGCTAAGAAACAATATGAAAATAGCGTGGTTGCTTATAATAATAATAAATAAATAGATTATTAATTAAATTTCAATTTCATTTGGCGTGGCAAACACTAAAAACCACCTGGAGCATTAAAAATAGCTATGAAACTCTCTCGATTTGTTACAAGCCCAAGTTTGCGTGCCAAGAATTTTATTAAATATTCCTTTTCAGAAATTTATGTGTTTGATGATTAATTTCATAAAGAATTGGAAAATAAATCATCATCTTATGGCTAAATCTTGGTTGTAGCATCTAATTGAGTTGATTGCAATGGGGAGGTGTAGGTAAGTGGGTGGAGATTCGCTTGAACAGGTGGAAATGATGAGCGATTAGAGGCCACATCTAACAGAGATGAAAAGCGTGTTGTGGCCCGAAAATTGAAAGAGGCTCAACGGTAATTAATGTCATCCACCACGATGAATAACACGTCCCTGACGTTAATCATAGGTTGAAGTTGAAAACATGACCCACCCCTCCAATCACCCATTTCAGCATCCCTTCTCCTTATACTGACAATCCTATAGATATGCTTCTAGTTAGATTCTACAGGAACAAAAAGCCTTAATTTCCCATCGGTCGATATAAAACCCACACATTATATAAGGTAAGTTCGGTGAAGTGCGCGCCCATTTTTTTAAATAACATCTTTGAGAGACGCTGTAGCTGTAAATATTAATTATGTGGATTCAAAATATTTATAGCAAATACTTATGCTATTGTTATTCATGGATCGAGAAATAAAAATTTGAAAGTATGAATAAAAAAACGATTAGTTGAACATTTTTGTGAGAGGTTTGCATGGCACGCACTTACCCGTCAAAGTGGGGTAAGTGCTAGTTTGTCTCATTTTTCCAATAAGCTATTCTGATTTTACGAGTAAGGTAAGTGTGATGAATCAGCATTCAATCCTGAAAAATATTCTCTAAAAAATTTTAAAATAGGTACACGGAGGTTTGAAAATAATTTTTTAAAGGACAGTAGATGATATGATGATCATATGCTTTACAACATAGTTTGATCAAACAAGGAAATTATAAAAGATAAACTTGTTTGTCTTTTTTATATTGTATTCAAACATTAAACGGTAGTATAAATATTATTAATTGTGAAAGAAGTCCATTTCTGGCACTGAATACACCTTACGATTAGCTCGATACCTCGATATCTCATTACATTTGGTCTGTCTGGCCATTTCCAAAAGCAACCCAAGCTTTCCATAGAGGAGATTGTGACTTCATTGTCATCAATCTCGGTTATTTTTCCTGGGAAAAACAAATCCTTGATTTTGAATATGATATACTCGCCGACAATTTTTCGGACCGGCTGACAATTGTATTCTCCTTCCAATTGTGTGATAACGTACAAAATAAAATGTTTATATATGCTTGCAGTCATAACTAAGTATTTATTATTAAGCTTATATGAAAACTCATAAAAGACTTTTTGGGACTAAGTGCAAAGGGGGCGCACTTACCCATGCACTTACCCCACCAGGCCAAAAATCCGGAGTAAGTGCGAGCGAGCCTCTCTTAAATTTAAACGGAAAGTGTTTAAGATATAAAAAGGTTTAGAATCACTAATCGCACTTACCCCATGCGCGTACTTCACCGAACTTACCTTATATATGTATATATATATATATAATGCATATACTATATACTCAAATAAATTACGATATAGAAATTTAGTATAACAATATAATTAAAAAAAAAACAAATAATTAATTAATAAATTTGATTTTCAATTTGATTTTTCAATTGTTTTTTTTTTTTATAAATAATATAATAAATTGTTTTTATTGACAAATGTACATGTTATTTAAATCTTAATATACTTATATACTCATTATAAAAATTATATATATATATTATTTTATTATTCTTTATATATTTCTTATAAATTAGTAGTATTATCTGGAATATTTGCTTAAGTTTAAAGATACAGTTGTGTAATGTCAGATTGCCAAGGTATTAATTAATAAATGTTTATAATAAGAGGGAAAGTAATTTAATTTCAAATTAATTTTAGATGATGGATAATTTATCATCACGATAACATTTCATGAGATAATAAAGGGTAGATGGAGAAGAAGAGTAGCGGTCAGAATTTTATTATAGACATAACCAATGATTGATAGTGGGAAAGTTACAAAAAAAAAAATAAAAAACTATTGAAGAAAAATGTTCCAATAGAGTTAATATAAAACAACAACAGCTTAATAGAGTTATATATATCTTAGCCTTTCTTTTTGCTATTAACAATAAATATTCTTATACGAAGAGAGCAAATGAAATTAAATAACAGAGATAAAAAAATAAGGATTTATTTTTTAATAGTGGTTTGAGAGGGGAAGAATGAATGGACTATAATAAAGAAGGATGAAATTAAAATTTATATATAAGTATACATATTTATTATTATTTATTTTTATGTTTATAAAAAGAAATATCTATGATAAGAATTTTTGGAATGTATACATATATTGTATATTTATTAAAAGGATTTATATTATGACCTTAAATTTTATATTGTTTAATTTGTTGATTTTATATAAAGTTATAAATTTTATATATTATGTTAGATTGTTCATATATATATATATATATATATATAACCTCTGACTGACAGGGCCTATCAAGTCGGATATATAAATTAGGTGTCCTATGATCAGTCGGGTCCTGTAAACCTATACCTTGATTTTCTTGATCGGAGGCGCTACTTTTTTATCAACTAGCTCCCCAATTTTGATCCCAAAGGCTGGGTTGACTACGACCCATAGACCCAGAGCTCAACTGAAGTAATTCCCTTGGCAGGTCCAGGTTTTGACACGGAACCTCGTTAACTTCCAAGCATATATATATATATTTAAAAAATATTTTTAATTATTTCTTATGAAATTTTGTATAAGATCAAACATCTAATATTTTTACCGAACGACGATATTAAGAGAGGTATTGTTTTCATACCAAATTTCACATGTGGAGATTTTTACATAACTCCACGAATCATGCATTTTCTTAACAGAAAAAAGTATTTTAGCATCATGTCTGTCCGTCTGTCTGTCCGTCCGTCCGTCAGTCCGTATAGATGTGTACAGCTTGAACGGCTCAACCGATTTTGATGAAATTTGACATATATTTACTTAATGCATCAGTAGGATGAATTGATCAACTTTTGGTGCAAATTCGGATACCGGAAGTGGTAGTATTAGCGATCGACGATAGGAAGAGAAGGGTTATTTTCACAACAAATTTCACATGAGGAGATTTTTTACATATATCTCCACGAATCATGCACTTTGTATTGGTTTTATCCTCGAGAAAAATCTTCTTCATTAGTTTTTTTTTTAATTTAAAATTATATCATGTCACCTAGCTCTTCATGACGTCACAGCCGGCTCTTAATTATTTATTATAAATAAAATAAAATTAAAAATATTTATGTTATATGCCTATCTGTTTTTTATTACATTAATAGATACATTAAAATTATTTGAAATTGTTTCTGTAGCTGGAAATTAATTTACTTCAAACCGTCGGTCGGTTGATCAACTTTTGGTGCAAATTCAGATACCGGAAGTGGTAGTATTAGCGATCGACGATAGGAAGAGAAGGGTTATTTTCACAACACAGGTCAACTTATTTTAAATAATGGGTTGCATTTATCATTTATGTATATAATTTCAAATTTAAAAATAAGGTGAATATACAATAGTAATTGGTATTTGATATAATGTAGGTATATTAAAATAGTACAATATTATAGTAATTTTTAAAACATAGTTATATATGTATGGTTTTATAACGATTAAATAGGATAATTTTCATTTTCAATATGCCTTAGCTTTATATACTTTCTTAGAAAGGATTATAATTGAATTAAAATGAAATAGAAGCAGTTGTGTGTTGTTCGTTTGTTTTTGCCTATTATATTTTGTGTGTTCATTTTGCTTTTTAATTTGGCCATATTTTTTTTATGCGATATTATATTCTGAAAGGAAAAGTAGATAAATAGTAATCAAGGAGTTGGGGGTGAGGGGGGGGGGGGTGGTTGAATGTGGGAGAGGAAATGTAGCAAATGGTGATGGCTGAAATGGGGTGTGGGTTTGATAATATTCCATGGAGGGGCTCGATGCGCGTTTGGCATGGCTTCTCTCGTTAGGCTCCTGGGTCGTTTATAACCCAAGCTACACGTGCTTATTAATGGGCGGAGCCCCTTCTCAATTAGCCCAGAAGTCTTGCTTTTAGCAGGGCACGAGGGAAAGACACACTAACGGCCATTCAAATGGTAAAATAAACACTCGTCTGAAGAAAGAGAGAGTAGAGTTAAAAAAAACATTCAATATACATAAAAAAACTTTAAACTTTATTATTTACTATATATGTTTGTTTTTTTTTAATTAATGTAAAATTTCAAAATTATATTTTTTACAATAATATATTATAACACCCGACCTAGACAAATCCAATTTCAACTTTTTTAGATATATGTAACTTAGACTTAAACTTTGATATACAGTACAATTCGGTACAATTACAAAATAATCATAAATTTGAAAATAATAAAATTAAAATATTTAAATATATCAGAGGAATGACACTCTTCGATCGATGAAAAGTCTGGAGTTGATAAGATTCAGAAGAATTTAATTTCTTTTCCCCCCTCCTCTCAGAACTGGAGTTTCAGATCAGTGGCGGATTAAGTTGATTGGGGGCCCCGGGCGGTAAAATTGAAATGGGCCCTCTGTTATTTATAATTATAATTGAAAGACAAATTTTGTTTATATTATAATTTAGGCTGTTTTATACTTACATACATATATAGTACATAAAAAAAATACATAATTTTTACTGAGGACGCCGAGACCCAAAATTGATTATTTTTTCTTAAGTTAGTTGGGGTTCAAACACGACCGAATAAAGATCTGTTGTTCAATAAAGATCTGTATCAAGAATAACTTGTTTTATTTAAATTACGATTATCCATAAACTCAACAGTTTTTTTTTTATTTTTTTTAAGGAAATATTTTTATTTAGGTTTCGGTGGGCCCCTCAAGCTGGTGGCCCCCGCCTCTGCCAACGATAGTAAGGGAGGTATTGTTTTCACACCATATTTCACATGTGGAGAATTTTACATATCTCCACCAATCATGCATTTTCTTAACAGAAAAAAGCATTTTTAGCATGATTTATTTTTATATAATTTAAACTATTGTGTATTATATTAAGAGTAAATATTTATAGTTATAAATATTGTGTGGTGGTATATTAGATAATAAAATATCTGTTTATATAAACTATAAAAATTAAGTGTAACATTACACATTACAATAGAAACAATTTTAACTAGCATAAGAAGATTACTTAGATATATATATATTAATAAAATTTAATGATTCGTTGTTTTTATATTAATTACTTATGCATTATATTATAATTAAATATTTCTTACTAACAATATTAAATCATCAAATTATTAAATCAACACAGAAAATATTCGTAACTGATTACAAAGAAAATAAATTAACGATAGATTGAATGTACGTCTAAATCAGTGATTCTCAACCTTTTTGGACCAAACGCCCCCTTTGTAAGACCCGCTTCTTAATTCGCCCCCCTATAAATTTTTACAGATAAAAATTTCATGATAATCCCTAATATAAGGTAGGTACACTAGGTGATACTTAGAGCCATATTGAAAAATCGAGTTTTAGAACCTGATTGCAAAATCATCTGACCTTTTTTTTAGAACCATATTTAAAAAAATTGAAAAAAGAGGAAATATGTTTAAAAAGCCTGTTCGCAAAATCATCTTACCTTTTTTTAGAGTTGAAAATGATTTCGCCCCCCAAAAATAACTTATCGCCCCCCAAAATCGTATAGTCAAATAATCGCCCCCTTTAAGGTGTCGATCGCCCAGGTTGAGAAACACTGGTCTAAATGTTTAGACATTTGAGAGTTATTAATAGAATAGATTTTGACATTGAGACAATAAAATATTCACTAAACAATCAAATAAGCAACCCTACTAAGAAACCAAACAGAGAGAAAAAGATGAAATGGGAAAGAAGAAATGTAGAATAGGGGGAAAGGAAGAGAGATTTACTATATAACTATTCGGTTGAGAATTCTCGTCCGTCACGTAAAAGTACGCGTAGTTGAGTTGCTCGTTTGCATGGGTAGTGTTCAAGTTGCCCCTCTCTTAGGGGGGAAGGTGGTGAACTGTATGGTAGTCGATCGTGCAGTGGGAGAAGACACCCAGGGGTAATATAAATCGATTTTCGTTTCGTATTTCACACCACTCGCGCAAACAACACACCGTATGGAAATTGGCCGATTAGAAATTGCTCCAATAGATTGTATATTTGTACAACAAGACAGTATAGGGTGAGTTTGGAGGTAAAAAAAAAACGAGAGGGGGAGTTGAAAATTATTTATCGATTGGAATGGACATTTATAAAAATAAAAATGAAAAAGATATCAACAAACACCGATGATAATACAATATATATATATATTTGATCTAGTCTGCTTTCTATTAAAACATTGAAATTGAACGAGATTCTAATCTAAAAGTAATACTTTTGTTTACAAGATGTTCAAAATAAAATAAATGGTTAATATAACAGAAAAATTATTTTCAGTTTATAAAAAAATACAAATAAACGAAAAGTTTATACTAGATTACGAGGTGCTTGTCCAATTAAAATGATCAGAATAAAAAAATAAATGGATTCTCAGGGTTTGTCATCGATTAAACAGATAAATACATACACACCCACACCCCCCCCCCCCATCTAATAAAACAAATCAACAAATTTAATAGAAATATTTATTTTTGTTTTGTATAAAAGTTGCAAACAGAAGAGATTTTTATCTTTTTCATAACAAATATGATTTTATTAAATTTCTAAGTGGTAGTTACAATATAATAAAATAAATATTATTTCTACTTTCATTTAAATAAATATGATTGGCAATTATAGTTTTCAATCAAAGAAATTGAAATGATAGATAAATAAATCACCAGTGATATATACTCAAGTATAATTATTTTGGTTTGTGTTAATACGTGCAAAATGACTCTTTTTTTAGGAATGAGTTACAAACATTTCTCCCTTTTGAAAAATTTTGTCATAAACTCTATCATTAATGATTTCTGTTTGAAAGTAGAAAGGTCGAAGGATGGATTCACATATCCCGTGACAAGGAATCTTAAATGAATAATGAATATCTTACAAGGGATTTGGGAACTTATTATTTTGTTATATATTAATACATGTTAATTAATTAATTCATATAAATTTGAAAGAATAAATAGAATTATCTTTGTCCAGATAATCCAGTAATGACTTCAACTAATTATCGTCCAACATCAAAAATATCCGATAGTCCGTCCTATTAAACAGTGTCCCAATTTTTAGATATGAAAAACAGTAATACGAAGAATAGTAAGATTAGCTGCTTAACTTCTGGAACTTCTAATCATAGCACTTCTTACCTAGAAAAGTTTAAGAATTGTTTAAATTAATCAAATGACTTTAAATGTCTATCAATTGATCATTAATTTAGCGCTTTCCTTCAAATGCCTAATTTTTATCATATTAATTAAATTTTTTCCTTTTATGAGCAACCCTGTATTATTATATGTAAATATGTATTATATGTATTATATATATATATAGGGTAGTCGAAAAAGTCTTTTCGTATTTCTAATCATGTGGTACCCACTCATCAAGCTTCTTTTTGTAGCCAGCCTTTTTTAAATGGTTCCAAACCGTTTGATGATGAATGGTTAGTTCCTTGGCAATGTCATGGCTGCTTAGGTGACGGTCCTTGTCAATCTTTTCCATAATTTTATCGACTTTTTCAACGATAGGTCGACACATTTCACATCGAAATTTCCAGAACTTGTTGTGCTACACGAACTGATATAGCATCGTCTCCGTGAACTTCACAAAATTCATTGGCGGCTTGCGTGGCATTCTTCCTTTTTTTATACAAAAATTTCAAAATATAGCGAATTTCTTCATTATTTTCACTCATTTTTGAAAAGCTGTAACTTTTGTTCAGCTTCACCAAATTTAATTTTCTTTAAGGTTAAATGAAGCTTGAAATTTCACCTTTCCAACACTATATGGTATGACACAATGGGATTGGTAGCACTGGAGATATACGATTCCAACGACATCTATGGACAAAATACGAAAAGACTTTTTCGACCACCCTATATATATATTCCTTGCATATTATTTTCAGATAGCTATTAATAAATATATGTATGTAGATTTTATTAAGACATTGATACTATCTAATGAATTGCCAACTTTTTATATTAGAATTATCAATATACTTCTCAAATCAAATTAAAAATATAAACCAAAACAAATATAATAATATAATAAATTATACTCTTGCTACTGATTTAAAGTAGGCATCTAAAAGTTTAATAAAATTAGTGTTAATTATTTTTCCATTCTACTCCATTTCAATCACACCAGTACACAAACCCATTTATAAATTCATTTATATAAATAAAAACAAAATTAAAAAAAAAAACATTTCATCCAAAACAACAAATATTAAATTATACCCTTGAACTTTCAGTCCTCAAACAAAACAATTTCTACTTTGGATTCATTTTATTATTATATTAACAAAACATTTCGAATATATTTAAGCCTCTTCTCAAATTTCAAATTAAATATAAATCCAACTAATTTTTTTTTTATCTTTTCAAATCACACATATATTATTAATATATTAAAAAAAAAAACAAATATAAAAAATTTATTCTCTACCTCTTTTTCGTGGAAAAAGTTGAGCTGTAATAATATATACCTATATATATATTATACATACATATATTGAATATAATATTTTTTTTATTTAATAATACAGTGTAGATGTATAGAATAATTCTTTATTACAATTTTAACTAAACAACAAAAAAATTTAATTATCATTTAAGCCTCTTTGCTTTTTGATCTATATACACGAAATATATATATATATGTATATTATTAATAATAATCATATAAGAATATAATGTGGGAAAATGAATTATATTCAGATCTAAATTCCAGACATTGTCAATTATATATATATATAGGAGTTTATGGGTCGCCTTTTGAAATATACAACTGTATGGACTAAAGTAAAACATTACGTATATTCATTTGAACAAAGGTAAAATTACATAAATAAATCCTTGTATATATTTAAAAGCACTGAGTTAGATTCGTTGAGGACAAGTAATTTTTTTTTTTTCAAAGGGAATATATATCAAAAGAGAAATATTAAATCAAAAAGAATTTCGTTTATGCTGGTTCTATTTAAAGAATAATATTCTAGGCATGTGGAAGGTTTTTAGAAAATCTATGGAGTATATTTTTCTACTTGTTTGGTAGATATTAATTAATATTAATAAGAATTATATATTATATATATATTATAAAAACTAGGCAAAATTTAGAATTTTAACAATCATTGTTTCGATTGCATATTGATACTTTTTCCAGGAGTTTAATGATTTGATCACCATACAATTTGCTTCATTAATAAATTTGAATCTATATTGTCACTTATCCTACATAAATAATTTTTCTCAAATTTAATTTAGTATATATACATTAATTGTAAAAAAAAAATTAAATCACAATTTCTCCAATAATAATTTTTGTGTTTAATTTTCGTTGATATAAGTTATATTTTTATCAATAATAGCTTTAAATTTAGAATAAATAAATGTCTTACAACCAGAAATAAATATAATATAAATTAATATCAAATTTAAAATTAATTACCAAATAATATACATATATCATTTGTACAAATTATTTTTCTTTATTTCCTGCAAATCTTAATGAAAATGTTACCAGATTTATATCAAATACCAACATTTAAATATGTTTTTTTTTTTTTTATAAAATACATATTATCTTTTTTTCAATTCATCATTAACTTACATTTTAAAAACATGTATATTTTTTTAATATTTTACTGAGGAGAAAATGAAAGAATGAAAGTAAACAGAAATGTTTTTCTTTTTCTTTTTTTATTTTATATCAAATATAAATCCAGCTTAGATATTTCTTCGGGCTCACTAGATAATTGAAAATTTAATAAGAGAAGGTTAGAAAACAGTTGCCAGGGTGAAAGTGAAGGAATTGAATTGAGAGGGTTGGGAAATCATTTTCAAAAGCGTAGGAATGGGGGGCTAGGGTTAGGGGTTAGGGATGTTACAGCTGAAAAGAGCAGTGGCAGTTCGAAGCGAAGGCGGTGATGGTTGGATCTGGAATGGTTCGGTGGATAGGGGCAAGGGGGGTTAATGGGGGGTTTACCATCCTATTCGATTTCCAAAGGCTCTCCTACTCCCTCAGATGCTTCCGGGATCCCCTTCGTCAGGCCAATTAATGCTTGAGCAAGTATTTGAGAAACATGGGCCAAATTATATTCAAAGTTTCAGCTATCTTCAACAGTGGAATGTCAACTGGCAAACTGATGATTTATTGCCAGAGCCTAACTACTTTAAACTATTATCTAAATACTTAAGAAATGTAATAAAGTGAAATGAAATATTATTTGTTTTGCTAAATTTTGATTGACATTTTCATGACTAGTCAACTTAATTATTTCCAAAATATATTTTAATAAATTCAGGCAGTCTTAAGTGAAGTTAATTAATGCCATTTAGACACACAAATAGAATAATAATAATAAGAAGAAGAATAATAATGAATATTACTATAACATTTTTATGAGGTATTTATATAATTAAATTTTGGTTTTAAATAATTTCTGATTGAAGCATTTTAATTTAAAGATAAAAATAAAGGGAGGTGTTATTAACAAATTTATTTAATAATTATTTTTAATATCATACAATTAATTCAATCTCTTATATAAAAAAGTAGAGTAAAATTAAAGAGATTTTTTAAGAAATTAAGTTGGGTGGTATGTTAAAATAATAGTTTGTGTGTGTGATTGGAGCTGATCGTTTTTTTTTTGTTTTTTTTAGTGAAGCAAAATAAAAAAATCTGGAGTGTCTCCACTCGACTATCTCGCAATTTGAATTGGATTAAATAACATATATTAATTTAAATTAAATTAAATTAATTAAATTATAAATTAAAATTAATAAATAATATTTATTAAACCAGTGCATGTTTGACTCTTTGTTGATGGCACCACGTCACGTGTTGGCGCGTGAGGTTTGCAGTGTTAAAAAATTAATTCTGGTACTTTCAGCGATTCAATCAAGCTGAAATTCTTTTTATAGCAGTTTTATACAATTGTTAATTATATGAAAAATTATCAAACATATATCTTTATTTTTACGGTCACTTTAGAAGAAAAAAAATCAAAACGTTGTAGGTAATGACCCTCTTCCGGTTGAGCTACATTTCTCAAAAGTTGATAGAAAACTATGAATTTTGAATAATGCCCATCTACCAAATTTCATCATTCTAGCTCAAACCGTTTTTGCGTAATCTTGGTTACATACACACACACATACACACACACACAGAGAGAGACATTTTTCTCAACCTTAGTGAAAATGATTCAGGAACCTTCAAAACGTATAAAAACATCAAAATCTCAACATCGACAATTGGCGAGATAGTAAAAAGAAACAAAGCGTAAAATAATAAGGATTTAAGATGAAAATGGATACTCACATGTATGTGGATCAGGAAAGGAAAAGATCACATTAAGGAAAGGGAGAGAAAAGTGATGAGAAGAACAACAGTGTCAGGCCACAAATAATTTCTTGTTAAAAAAGAACTGAGAGTTTAAGAAATAATGGAATAAATGGGCAGAGAGAATGTTGAAAAAAATCATGGAAAGTTTTCTTTGAATAAAAATGGAAAAGGTGGAATTACTAAACGTCGCTCGACACCCACTCTTCCTCCTTTTCCTTCTAAGCCTCCTTCATGCGGGACCAAATGCCTCTTCGCTCAGCGGCCATCTCTGAATCTCTTAATCATCTCTTCTAACTGATGCCGCCACATCCTAACTTATGACTCATTTGGGAATTAATTAATAATTCAAAGAACATAGAGAGAATGAGAGAGAGAATATAATCCACACAAAGAATTTCCTATTATAACCATACAAAGATATATCTTTATATATACATACATTCACATAATCTGATTATAGAACAAATATAATAGAATTATTATCAATTATTATTATTATTATTATTTGTTTTTTCTTTCTCATCGTCATAATATTACATAAATATAAAAATCGTAATACCTTATATACATAATTTAATCTAAAACACTTGGCCTTTTACTGTATTGCACAGCAATCAATTTATTTTAATTTTACTATCGAGTATTCTTAATTTATTGGAATCTTATATCAAAATATTAAATAAAATTAAAAAAAATACATTTTCTATTTTTTTTTCTTTCTTTTTTTTTCATTTAAAAATAGATATATTCCAAACTTATTTAAAGAAAAAAAAACAAACCAAAAATGCTGAATTCATTAATAAACTTAATCAACTATAAATATTTTAGTATTATAAGCTTCATACATTTTTTATAAAGTATTTATTAAAACTTTTAAAGAATAACTTTGGAAAATAATAAATTTCAAGAAATAAATAAAATAATAATATAAAAGTGTTTTTTATTATTTTCTGACACTTATTGAATAATTTATATCATGGATGAAATTGCGTATACATAAATAATTTATATATATATATATATACTATATGTAGGGTTGGTGGCTTTGAAGCAGGTTTTTTTAAATAAAATATTGTTTTTATTGAAAAATATTAGCAAAATAATATTGTTTTTGTTTAAAAATAGTAGCAAAATAATATCGTTTCTGTTTGAAAATATAATAGCAAAAATATGGTTTTTGTTCAAAAATATATACCCAAGTTAAAATAAACTTCTTGATGAGCGCTGAAATAATCGTTGCCTTTTGTTCTTCGTATAGAGTCTTCTTAACTTGACGTCTGAATCATGAATGCTGCTGTCTGAGCAAATTCGTAGCATTTTATACCCCTCTGGTGTCGTCTTGGCGCAGTGGTGGTGGCGCTCGGCGACCAATCGGGTGAAAGACGCTATGCAAGGAACCAAAAGATGACCTCGTTATTATCACCAATCGTAGGCTTGAGAGAGGAGCACCGAGGTCTTAAATATTAGTCAGAGCGCAATGAGAATTCACCCAGTTGCTCCGAGAACATCTTAATCGAAGGAATCAAAAAAAAAAAAATTCCTATTTATTTCAAATGCTACATATATATAGAAAGTTTTATATATACACTACTTCAAAGTACTGTTATATTGGGCATCCATTCTGTTCTTTAAAAAATATTCAATAAATAATATTTTTTAAACTTTTATATAATATATAATATTATATTTATATAATAAATAGCCATTATAAGTATTTTTTTCTTTTTTTTTTTAAATAAATTTTAAAAATTCATTCTTTGAATGCTTTACCTTTACCATTATTTTTCATAAGCTACAAGTTTTAAGTAAATTATATTTTTGAAATTTAATTTTATAGCAGTTTATCATTATCATTACTATTATAGTCTAGAATGAATATTCATACGGAAAATCGCATGTTCAATGTTTGTTCATGTTTCCGGGTGGATGATGGTGCTCTTGGTCTGTGTGTGGGTATTCTGCTTAAATGATTTGTTCCGAAGTGGCCAATGCCCGGGATTGAGGTCCATTGGACCGTGAGGATCCCTCGGATGTGGAGTGGGGGTTATATCTAGGCTTTGATCTTGCCATTAATTCCAATTACCGGACAATTACCTGGGTATGCAGCTGACAGCTCTCAAGTTCTAAGCGGACGAACGCCGCTTAATTACATTATACTTAACTGCTGAGAAGTGAGGGAAGATAGGGGTTGGTTATGGGAGGGAGGGAGGTGAGGAGGTGGAGGTGAGTAAAAGAGAGTGTGAAGATAGGAGGGGGGGGGGGGAGTTGTGGCAACTAGACGGATCTTTATAGAAATTATAGACTCAACTAGTTATCTTTCTCTTTCTCTTTCTCTCTCTTATCCGTCAATCTTGTTATAAGTTTTGAAACACGTTCCTTTTATCAGATATCTAAGTTCTTCAAAATAAAGATAATGAGAAAATGATCGCCACATCGTATCGCCGAAAAAGATTATAACATTTGATATTGAATCCTTTCCGAGATGCATGTTAATCTTTCAAAACTTATTATTCAATAACTCTCCTTAATTTACTTTTCAAACATTTTATTTATTAGACATAATTTGAAAAAAAAACTATTATAATTATTATATAGGTATAAAAATCACAAATATCATTTTTATCTACATTCGCACTAATAAATTGACACATTCTCATAATAATTGATTATAATATGTGGAGTAATGCATAAAAGAATGAAAATTAATGGTTGATTAGAAAATTGAAAATTTCAATGGGTATGCCTTAACGGTACTTGATTGCCTATTGAAGGAATCAGTTATTAGCGATGTTGAGTTTGGTTCTATGGCAATTGCTGTTGAGAATCAACGATCCATACACACCTATCGCCCTTTCTACACAACTCGAAATTAATTATTAATTAGGATTATATATTAATTATTAATCACTATTCTAAAGATTATCATGGAATTATAAATTTTATATTATTTTTTTTTTTTGCTTAATAATTTAATTTAATAAATTATATTAAAAGATTATAACGGATATATCAGATTTAAGCGCATAATTTTAGTTTAGTTTTCTTAATTTATTAATTAGTTTAGAATATGATTTCTTGAATGTTTTAAGAGAAGAACCTCATAATTTTTTCAAAAATACAGATACATTAGTGTTTTAGAATTCACTTCCACAATTAATATTATATACTAAACCCAGGGATTATTGAGGGTACGAGAATCAGCCCAGTGCAGTCAGTTATTTTTAATCTAATTATTCATAGAGTGTGTAAGATTATGTTATTATATCATTGAAATCTTTAATTTATTTATATATATGGATTGAGAAATTGAGAGAAGGGAGAGGGAGGAACAGAGATTTCTATTGAAAATAAAATAATAATATCCTCTTAGATTTTGCAAATATGTATTACTTGCTTTTATACAGGTTATATTAGAAGATTGTAAATATTGTGTGTTTTGTTTTATAAACTGGATTATGGATGATTGCATACATCACAGTTGATTTATATTGAAAATTAATAAAATAAATATACGTAATTTTAAAGATAAATTTTAGTTTTTCTTTTCAAAACTTACAAAATCAATATGATTTATGTAATTAAAATATCTGGAGTGTTTCCACTCGATTATCTCCCTAATTTGAATTGGATTAATTAACATGTATTATATTTAAATTAAATTTAATTAATTATATAATATAAATTATAAATCAAGTATAATTGAATTAATTAATTAATTAATTAAAAAAATAAATTAAAAGTACAGTATTATTATTAAATTAAATTAATTAATTAACATATATTAAATTTAAATTTAAAACTTTTACCTTCATTTTTAAGTCAAAATTTTAAAAAATAATTCCAGTACTTTCAGTGATTCAATAAAGCTGAAATTCTAATTATGTATAGCAGTTTTATACAATTTTTAATAATGAGAAAATCTATCAAACCTATATCTTTATTTTTACGGTCAGTTTAGAGAGAAAAAAAATGAGCAATATTTCTCAAAAGTTGAATAGAAAACTACGATTTTTTAATAGTTCCAGTGTACCAAATTTCATTACTCTAGCTCAAACTGTTTTTGTGTAGTTTTGTCTACACACACATATATATATATACACAGACATTTTCCTCATCCTTAGTGAAAATGACTCCGGGGCCTATAAAACGTATAAAAACATCAAAATCTCGAAATCGAAAATTTCGTGATCGCAATGTGCTATCTTTGGCAATATATTAAAAATATTAAAATGATTAAAAAAAAATAATGAATTCTATTTTAAAATAAATATTTTTGTAAAGTTTTAACTATTATATATTTATTTGAATCTGAAAATATTTTTTTTAATTCACAAAGTAAAAAACAAAATAAACTGAGGCTATAAAATTATTCATTTAAGGCAATTATATTCAATTTGCTTATTAGTTATTCCTCTTCGTTTTGATTTAATTTAAATAAATGATTTAACGAAAACCAAATTAGTTATCTAATTATCAAAATGACAGATGGAAATAAAAACTTTTTAACTTATTTTCCATTCTTACCTCTCTTTCTAATTCTTGACATTAACTTTTATTTTATCTTATTTTTCTTTTTTTTTTTCTTTATAATTTTAAAAGAAATCTATTATTTATTTATTTTTTTCTGTTTGCATCTCCAAACCTGGTCAGTTCTTAATCGATTAGGGATCTTTCTTTATTTTATTATTTATGTTCAGTTTTATTATTATTATTATTATTATTATTATTATGCCTATCTCTCTCTTCCTACCCGCCTACAAAGAAGTCACCGTATTTTGCCAAAATTTGTGAACCTATTTCCTTTCTTCGATAATCTAAATGAAATTCCAAATATTGAAATGCCTAATTTAAATGTTGATTTATATATATATATGTATAGTAAAAAAATAATAAATCAAATTTTCATTTTCTGAATCTTTCACGCCAACCTGGAAATGTTGAATATAATTTTCTCACCAAGTTACTAATAATATTTAACCATATGATTTAAATTATCCATATGATTGATTAGTAAAATTTTCTCTCCATTTGTTCTAATAATGGTAATATTTTTTAATCAATTTTAAAATTCCTATAATTATTACTATCTTGCCAGAGATAGTATTGCGATCACGAAAATTTTCGATGTTGAGATTTTGATGTTTTTATACGTTTTGAAGGTTCCTGAATCATTTTCACTAAGGTTGAGAAAAATGTCTGTCTGTCTCTCTCTCTGTGTGTGTGTGTGTGTGTGTGTGTGTGTATGTATGTAACCAAGATTACGCAAAAACGGTTTGAGCTAGAATGATGAAATTTGGTACATGGGTATTATTCAAAATTCATAGTTTTCTATCAACTTTTGAGAAATGTAGCTCAACCGGAAGAGGACCATTACCTACAACGTTTGGATTTTTTTCCTCTAAAGTGACCGTAAAAATAAAGATATATGTTTGATAATTTTGCACATGATTAACAATTGTATAAAACTACTATATATAGCAGAGGTTCTTAATCTTATGTACTCTGCGGACCCCCACTTGAAAAAATTTTTTTTGACGGACCCCATTCCAACTTTAGGTACTTTACTTTTATTAGTTAATTTCTGGCTTACGATCTCATAAGAACAAGGATATATGATGAATATTTCTAACAGTGATTGGTGAATAACGATTTTTTTGCATATTGTAGAACACATTTTATTAGAAATTATAATATTGAAGAAAGAAAATTCTGCTAAATATGAAGATGGAAACGGTAGCAATAGTTTTCTTGCACATTTCGTTGAATTTGGGTATTTGATCTCTGTTTCCTCACAAAGCCATGCCATCGCTTCTTTTATATTAAATAAAGTTTTAACCGACTCATCATTTTCTCGTGCACCTGTACGATGGCTTTGCGGACCCCCAGTAAAGGCTTCGCGGACCCCCAGGGGTCCGCGGACCACAGTTTAAGAACCTCTGATATATAGAATTTCAGGTTGATTGAATCGCTGAAAGTACCAGAATTAATTTTTTAACACTCCAAATCCCACGCGCCAAAATGTGACGTGGTGCCATCAACAAAGAGCCAAACATGCGTTGGTTTAATAAATATTATTTAATAAATTTTATAATTTATAATTAATTAAATTTAATTTAAATATAATTATGTTATTAAATCCAATTCAAATTGCGAGATAGTCGAGTGGAGACACTCCAGCTAATTTTTAGTTTAGTATTCGAATCATAAAACATTAGTTGCTAATAATATTAGAAATTGTTAAAGTATAAATAATATACATATATATAGTATTAAATAATATATATATAGTATTGTTCTAATTCTCAGAGTCATTAACACTTTTGTATTACATAAAACAACAAATACACAACAAAACAAATAAAAAAAATCTCGAAATTTTAATTTATTAGATAACATTTCGTATTTTTAACCAACCTTTTTTTACCCGCAATACTCAATTCTCCCTTACAATGATTCATTGTATCGAATTAAAGTGAATGAGAGAGAAATAGAGAAATGGCCTTGTTGATTGTTAAACATTATAATAATTGCCATGTTTTATGTTTGTATTTTTTAACAGACTCTTGTTATGAATCTGGATTGGTTGACGTATTCTACATTCCTGAATACTGAATATACCCTCCTTCCCTTTTCTAGACAACCACCACAACCATACATAAAATATATAAAAAAAAATTGTGACTTTTTGTGTTCTTTCGAAATGGCATGAGAAAAATGACCACCAATCGATGTTTTTCATTTTTTTCCAAATCAATATTTAACAAAGCGTTTAGGTTTTGACTTTTTTTTATAAATATATTATATAGATATACCTATATATACATATTTATTCATTCAAGTTGTTTCTAAAAAGTATTCCATGACTTTGAGTTTATTTTTGTTTTTATTTCATTTGAATATATGCGTTATTTAAAATATAATATACATATAAAAACTCATAAAAATATAAATTTTTAGATGAATAAAATTGAATTTGAACTCTCATTAAATTTAATTAGAATTAAAAAGTATAAATTGGAAATTTATATTAAAAAAAAAATAAATATTAAAATAAACATAAAAAAGTGAAAAATAGAATAACGTCAAGAAGGTATTAAGTAATATTTTTTTTTCTGTATAAAATAATTATGTAAAACGCTATTGTCTCTCATACCTCATTTTATTCATTATTTTAAGAAAAATCGAATATTGGTTTTACTTTCAAAATATTCTCTATTTAATTTGTGTAATAATTAACGCATATGTTATATAAACTAAAATTAAACTTAAAAATACAATGTTTAATCAAAATATTTTTTTATTAAACACACTAGGTTTTACATATTTTCTTTATGAGTTTGTTTGTTCAAAAATCATCTGATGTTTTATCTTTAGATCTTTACAACTAACGTATATTCAATTCAAAGCTGTAACTGTAAATAGTAACAGTGCAGCCAACTTTAGGATTTTGACAATTCTGAATTTGACGCGAAAATTTAAAAATGGTTAAATAAATTTATTTCTCTTTTTTGGTATTGGTAATAAACGGATTGAAACTATAAAGCTAGTTACATTTGAGCATGATTTTAGATTTAGATCGATTCAAGGTCTGAGATACCTGAATGAAATCGAGCCTTTTCTGGCATTATAACGGGTGATAAAAAGTGGGTTACGTGCTTCAATCGTTAGCAACAAAGGTTAAGCTAACTCAAAAATTCTGACAAACATGGAATGACACAAAAAAAGTGATGCTAAGTGTATGGTGGGACTGGAAGAGTATCGTTCACCATGAAATAATTCTAGATGGTCAATGATTACTTCACTACTATGCTATGAACAGCTGGATAGATGATGCCAGGCAATTCCAAATAATAAGAAAATTGTCTTACATCATGATAACGCCCGGTACACTTCTATAATTACCCCCCCCCCCCCCCATCAAAAGTTGCGAGAGTTTGGTTACGATTAAAAATCCTCCCTTCATATAGTCCGGACATAGCACTCTCTGATTATCACTTATTCTGATCTCTTCAGAAGTCTCTTAATAGATTTAAACAGGATTCAAATGGCGAAACATGGTCAATAATAATGGCACATATTTGGTTTAACCCTTTAACTACGAGTAAAACGACACGCGCCCGCAGTACCAAACGCAAATATTTTCGAAAAATGAAATGTTTCCAAATTTTTTTTTATGATAAATTTAATTTTAAATAGGTAACATTAAATAACATAGATTTAAAAAAAAATAAAAAAAAACTTTATTATAAACTATACAAAACACAAAACACAAAAATTAAAACAAATAATTAATTCAAAAATTTTTCTGACTGTGATAAAGTTTGAAACCAGGGCTTCGAACCGTTATTTTTTTCGTTTCGGTTTTCGTTCCGGTTCAATAAAAAAAAAAAATATCAGTTCGGTTCCGGTTTTCGTTCCGGCAAAAATAACGGTTTTTTTCGGTTTTCGGTTTTCGGTTCAGCTCCGATTAATTAATTTTAAAGACCTTTTATTTGTATTAGAAATTTAGGTCGGAGTATGCCGAGTCTGCCATAAATATATAAAAATATTTCTTGCTACCACCCTAAATCATACTACATGAATTGATACAATATAATATAAATAATAATAATTAATTAAAGGTATAATAATTAGAAGTATATAATATAAGATGTTAATATAATTTATTAAACGAAACAAATAAGTATGAATATTTTTTTACATCCTTCTACTTTCAAACACTCAACAAACGAAACAAATTCGTATATTTAATGTTAAAGTATACAGGATTCTTGGATATATTTACTTATAATTATAACTAGAATTATAAAAGATGAAAATTATACTTCTAATTATTAAAATATCTTCTAATATATTTTCATTTAAACTATTTTTATATTCTCGTAAACTAAACTTTAAACCAGAGAAAGCTCTTTCAACACTAACTTGTGTTGCAGTATCTCCTAAAACCACCATTGCAATTTTGTTAAAATGAGGATATGTATTTTTATTTTCCTCGCAAAATTCTAAAATAAGTTTTTTACTGTCTAATCTTCGTACTTGGTCAAAGGTATTCAATATTTGTTTAAATTTATTTAATAATTTTATTTATATTTATGAATCATTTTCTTTATATCAATACATAACCCTGTAACAAATGGAATAAATAATTTAAAAAATTAATACTATCATTAAATCAAAATATCAGTATTAAACAAACGATGAAAACATTAAATTCAGTATTGCGACTACGAGATGCTGCCAACACAACCGAAGGGAGAGTATGACTAGGACACTAATTTTTGAAACAAAGTTTTTAGCGACACCATGCAGTGCGAGGCATAACTAATTGAAAAAAATTCGGGCTTGGGTGTTGCCAAAACACCTCTTGTGGCAACTCTGGATTGAACAATTACTGAACTGAAATAAACCGATATTATTTTTTTCGGTTCAGCTCCGGTTTTCGTTCCGACAAAAATACCGGTTTTTTTCGGTTTTCGGTTTTCGGTTCAGTTCCGGTTCGAAGCCCTGTTTGAAACAGCGTCCAACACACAAACCCACTTGACACTCCGGGCACCAAGTTGTGCATTCTCAAATCCCTCATTGACGACCAAACTTAAGTTTAAATTGCTTTAAAACTCCAAATCGTCTATTGACGACCGTCGGAATATGAGGCAGACTAGGCAGATCGCTTATTGACGACCGCTGTAGTTAAAGGGTTAAATAAATTCATTATCATATACTAAAAAACAAGTTGAATTTTACTGAAAAAATGTTTTTGCAGACCCAATAACTATATCAATGAAATAATAATTATCCTTCTAATAAAATAAAATGTACAAAAAGTATTTAATCTTTCTATGAAAGTATCTAAGATATAATAAAAGAAAATAAACTTATAGAACTGTAAGATTTAATGTACAATATAATATAAATATAAATATAAATATAATACAGATATGAGGTGTATAAAAGTTTTTATGGCCAATGTTTGTGATCAGTTTAATGATTGGGAAACCGCTTCCCAGGCCTCAACGATCTCCCGGGACTTTTCCAAACCTCACTCCCTCTCTCCTACCTCCTTCCCAATGAGAAAAGCCACTAGAATATGCTAATACGATAATAACCTTCCTCCCGATAAGTTAATTGCTTGACTTTATTAGACTCCGACGGGTCGTTAAAGAAGGCAATCAAAGAGTGGCTAAGTCTTGTATATATACGTTCGGTGTAAATTTTATAAAGGTGTAGGAGGGAATGAAGCTTTACAGTTCAAATTCCGTTTGTTCATGTCATTAATTGAACTACCGTCGATTTATTTTTAACCCTTCGAGAACGCGCTTGACCACTTAAGGTAGGAAATGTATGATTAATAGCCTTTTAGGGGCTCATAGAAAACTGGAAGAAAGAAGGGTGGATATTTTCAAAAAATGAAAAGAGTGGGATAAAAGCAAAAAGACCGAGTGAGATATCAGGGGAAATGACTGTCTCTTTGTCTTATAAAACCGGGGGAATAAGACGAAACGAAACCTGAAGGGTGAAATTTATAGCATTTTAAGAGATACTGAAAAATGAATTAATAGAAAAAAGAATAAGGATTGAAATAATTGAAAATGGAATGTGTGATTATAATTGTTGATAATTACTATTTTTCAATATTATGTATTATATAATTATTAATTGTTATAAAATAATATTTCCGACGTCACCTATGATCTGGGATGAACATGAATATTACGTTGTCATCGGAGTTACATATGTATGCGAAATTTCAGCTCATTCGAACATTGGGAAGTGGGTCTAATTCACATTACAAGATTTGACGACAGGACACGATGTGAAATTAAATAAAAGCGTCTTTTAAAGGTTTTAAACCATTTTATTTCTAAATAATTATTAATTAATTACTTAATTTATTTTTTTAATCATTAATCAATTATTATTAAATTAAATTTTAATGAATCACAAATTATATTATTTTTAAGCTAAAATCTCGCAAATGGAAAAACATAATATAAATTATAGATGTTTATATTTAATCCAAACACATCAATAAATATAAATATTAAATTGTTTCTATTAAATTCAGCTTGAATTTATTATTAAATTATAAGATAATGATTAATTAGAGGAATAATTTTTTTTAAATTTTTTTCTCGTATTTTAAATTATTATTAATTTGGTTTATAATTAATATAATTTATTATTTATTATTTATTATTTATAATTTATATATATATTCAATACAAAGCAATTTTTTTCTTCTAATATTATCTTTTTTTAATTGAAAAAAGATTCAATTTTGGGAGTTTCTAATATTCATAAACATTAATAACTATATTTTATTATATGTATGTTTCTGTGTTAACTGTTTTAGTTTATTTTTTTCTATATGAGTTATAAATATAAAACGAAGTAAGAGAAAAATTATAAAGTTGAAATTGTGTGTTTTATCAGGAATAACCAAGTCCTCCAAACCCTCATATTTCCCACCACCACCAACCAAACAAATCCTATATTATCCTAATTTTTTTAAATCTGATTTTATATTATCTTTTCTTCGCATTCTCTTTGATCCTACTTTCACCATATACAATCTCTCCTTAAAATGGGTAAAGGAAAAAGTATTTTCGGTTTTTGTCAAGAGATGGTGCTGATGGTAGTATCTCCTGATACACTACTCATGGAAGATCAAGCATACACACGTTTTAAAGTTGACATTACAGGTTATATTTTTGTTGTTGGCCACTTTATTATTCGTTATTTGTGTTAAAAGTTATAATCGTGTTAAAATGAGTGAAATTTCCGAAGATGTGCTTTTTTATTAAAAGAAAGGCAAATCTGGTGCGAAAACATGTAGGGAAATCTGTGTAGTTTACGGTGAGGATGCTGTTTCGGAACGTACCGTACAATTTTGGTTTAATCGATTCCGTTCTGGAAATTTCGATGTGAAAGATGCACCTCGCTCTGGCCGGCTGGTCACTGAAAAAGCCGATGAAATTCTGCAACTGGCGGAGTAAAACATCGCATACGCACTAAACACCGAGCAGAAAACTGTTTGGAATCATTTAAAAAAGGCTGGCTACTCAAAAATACTCGATATTTGTGTGCCGCACGATTTAATGCAAAAAAATTTAATTGATCGAATTTCTATCAATGTTGTTTAAACGTAATGAAATTATTTTCAACCAAATTGTGACGGGCGATGAAAAATGGATAAAATACGAGAATAAAAAACGCCAAAGGTCGTGGACAAAGGCCGGTAAATCATCACAAAGGACTTCGAAACCTCGATTGACGGCCAATAAGGTTATGTTGTGTGTATGGTGGGATTGGAAAGGAATAGTTTATTATGAGGTGATACAACCTAGCCAAACTATTAATTCGGTTCTCTACTGTGAACAATTAACTAGATTACAGCAAGCAATTCAAAACAAGCGGCCAGAATTGATCAATAGAAAGGGTGTTGTCTACCATCATGACTCGCCAAAAACTGACTGAACTTGGTTGGGAAGTTTTAATGCATCCACCATATAGTCCAGACCTTGCACCATCCGACTACCATTTGTTTGGCCAACAAAACATCCGTCGAAAACACTGTGGCAGAATTTTTGCCAGTAAACAACAGAAGTTCTACATCGATGGAATTATGAAATTACCCGGCAAATGACAAAAGGTCATAGATAATAATGGGCAGTATATACTTGATTAAAATTGATTATCAATAAAGAAAAATTTCATTCACATTGGTACAACAAAACCGAAAAGACTTTTTCCTTCACCCAATATATAGTTTTTCTCCCAATAGAGTCCCGTCCATCGACACCTTCCCGTTTTAATGTTTAGAATTAGAACTCATACAAAACCTATAATTCGTAATATATATTAATATCACCTTTAAAAGGTTACTACAAATTTTCATATTTATTTTCTCTTAAATAAAACAAAGAATGTCACAAACTGGTTTTAATTAATTTGATAAAAAAGACCATTAATTAAAAAAAAAATAAAAATAAAAATAAAAATTAAAATAAAAATAAAAACAAATATATTGGAGGGTAAAAAAAAGAGGGAAAGTTTTAATTGAATTATTCAAATGCCATCATTATTTCGAGTAGCCTCATCCACTCCTGAATCACCCACAATGTGCACAAAAACCTTCCTTCTCTCCCTCTCTCCTAAACAACTATTGGTAGAACTACAGAAAGTTGATTTGTTTTTTGAAATCTTCACCTCTGTGCTGGTTTTAACTTTAGAGTATTTAACCTGCCAATTGACATTATGAAAAATTCATATTTCTTAGTAAAGTCATTTTATTTTTCAAGTAATTTATACAAATTTATTGATCTCAAACTTTTTTTCCGATTTTACAAGAAACAAAAAAAGTAAAAGAAATTGGATTGTGTGAGTAAAAATAGAATAAAATAAAAATACCAACGAAAAAAATTATTTTCAAGGAAATTATTTTCCGAATTAAAATACATTTCAATTTGAATTCATTTTTTTTTTTATTCTTTCTCTTCTTCTATTTCTTTCATTTCTTTCTTTCTACCCCTTTTTATCTTCTTTTCTCACACTCTTCTTCTCTCTTGTCTCTACTTCTTGTTTCAAAAGGAGAAAGAATAAAAATAGAATTATCTCTAAAAGAAACCCCCTCTCCCACATTACATTTATTTTTTTCTTACACTCTTGGCAATTTACCTTTATTAGACAAATTTCATTTTATACTTTCTCTGAGAGTTGAGGAATTCATAAGACAGATATACGAGTATATCTTATATATATATATATATATTTAGATAACATTATTTTATTTTACACATTGGATTGAAATTTGATTTATATTTTATTAAGCTCTATAATATTTTTTTTCATTTATTTGCATCACCAAAACCTAATATATCTAGAAAATTAAACAAATAATTCTAATCTAGAAATTTAGAAAGTTTTATTTGTAACAAGATCACACGACAGGACAGGTGAAAAATTAGCTCGGAAAATGGCTAAAGGTGTAAAACTTAATTTGCCACTTTTTTCTTTTTTTCTCTGTCTTTATTATAATAAGATAAAAAAATTATCATTTTAAATTTTATTAGCTGAGAAAATTAACTTTTTATACTGTAGTAATTGAATTTTTTTATTGAGGTAGTACGAAGTAATTCCAAAGAAAAAAAAATGACAAATGAAGGAACAAATGATTAGTATCTAAATTTATATATATATATTATATAAATTATATTTATAGCTTCTTTTAACCGTAGTATATATGTATAGTTTAGGATAGAGGGCTTATTAAGTATTTATTAAGTATTAATGTAAGATAAGCAGTTAGTTTAATTTTGATTGTGTATATAATATTCTATAAATAACGTGTAATTTAATTATTCTTTTAGGTATGTATTATTTAAATGTGTAAATATTCTAATAATTGTATAATAATTGTAAATATTCTTTTAGAATTAATAAAATCACAACAAATCCGAAGAAACTTTTCTCTCATTGAAAGCCACCTTACATATATAAAAATATGTATTAATAAATAATGATATAAAGCTTTTGTTTATTTGTTGCTCAAAATTCCAACCAGTCCTAATTAAGCAAAAGTAATATAAAATTATTTTATGAAAATATGATACCTATACAGGTCTATTATTGACCATATCCTCTTTTTTTCATTTCAATGTCACAATTACAAAATTTCCAAATGAGATTCCATTTTTACAAGTATAATAAAATAAGAAATACCTTTAATGCATATATTTTATTTTTTATTCAATTTTCTTCACTTAAATATTTTATATTTGAAACAGTAATTTTAAATTTAACTTCCCCTAACGTTTCTATTATACATATATTATTAAGTTGTACTGAACATAAAAAATTATATATTTTCGCGTATATCGAGTTGACACATACTAAATGGCCAAGCTAGTCAACCCTCTAGGGCCCTCTTGTTACCCCACCTCATTTTCTACTCACACCCCATTCTCATTCTATTAAAAAGGATTGTTGAAAATTTATCTTGAAGATCGATTTGCCTGCCCAAATAGCGATGAAAATCAAGGGGAAAGAGGGACATGAGGGGAAATGGATTAAGGGGAGGAATGTTGCTTGATTGAATAGACCGAGCCGGTAATTGAAAATTGTCGTACCCTATTTAATTAAACTCTGTATTGTTTTTTTTATTTCGCATTTCAGTTGACATCAATTAGAATATAATACTTAGTAAATTTTCATTCCTCGTTCTTTTCATTTATTTAAATAATATCTATTCTTAATTTAAAAATCTAGTGAGATATCATCAACCAAGTTTTAGTTAAAAGATATGTTCATAATAAAAAAAAAAGTCATATTTATATATTTATGAAGAGTTTTAATATAAATCAACGCGTGGGAACTTAATTAATTATATATTTGAAAAAACATCATCAATATTTTGACAAAACTTTTTACCTTAGGCAATATTAATAATATTTCAAGCTTGTTTTATAAAATATATTTTTTTAGAGAGAGGGTTAATTAAATAGTATAATATAAATTAATTAAACTCGTTCTCAAAAACCATTAAAATTATTTTTTATAAAAATATTTTCATATTTCTATAAATAAAAAAAAATTGTATTCTATTTTATATATATACATATATTATTATTATTATTATTATTATTATAAGATTTATCAGGGATATAATCACGTATTTTTGTAAGATTGTTTTCTCGACGTTTCGGCACCCATTTTGGTGCCATTTTCAAGAGATTATTTAGATGGGAATATTTTTGGGATTCTGGATCTTAGTCTGGGTGACCAAGGGTTAATATCGGGATTTTGGGTTGATAGGTTGGGTGGTTTTGTATTCACTCCAGTCGGCCTCGGGCTGTTGTCCAGTGCGAACGTGTGCCAGTCTCAGGATTGCCCAGGATTCCTCTGAGCTCTACAGCAACGCAGTGAGAACAAAACCACCCAACCAAAATGGGTGCCGAAATGTCGAGAAAGCAATCTCACAAAAATACGTGACTATATCCCTGATAAATCTGATAATAATAATAACATTCACGGAAATCTAAACCAATATATATATATAAAATACTTATTTGAATTAAAAAAAGTATTTATATATATTTTATACTTACGACACATTTTTATTAATTAATATGGTCAAAATTAGTAAAATAAGTTATAATTTCGCAATTATATTTGTAGACATAAATTAAAAATTAAAATTCAGTGGGTTTGGGAAAGAACCTCTCTTTGTGCTTTGTCCAATATTTTTGATAATTGTTATTTAATCTTATGAACATTCTCTTGCGATATTTTGTATAATAAATTCACTGTATTTTTTCGTTTTATGTTTAATTGTTTATAATTTTTTTACTTTATATAATAATTAAATAATATTTACATGCTTAAAAAAAATGAATGTAATTGTAGATAGTTTTATTCTATTTTATTAAATTATTATTTGTTAAATTCAACAAGTATAAAAAAAATTTTAATATACGTATATAAAATTAAAGTAATTGCGCTCTTCAATAAATAATTGATATTTGAATGAAAATAAATTTATGTTATGGTTTTTACAAGGGATGAACAAATTTCCAAAAAAACAAAAAAAAACAAACAAATAATAACTAATAAATAAATATATTTTATTTAACCAAACAACGATGAATGAAATAAAATTGCTTCTAGCTACGTTTCCAATTCCGTGTATATACATAATACTTAGATACTAAATTGCAATGACAAATAAGTTTCAATTAAATATTTTTTACAAAAACGAAAATAAATCATCCAAATTTCATTTTGTTCAATTCATTTTAAAACAGCTCTAATATATTCACAAGAGTTTCGGGAATTTTAAAAAGACATTATTATCTTTAAATTGAATTTCTTTCTCTATAAACTAATTTTTTTACTTTAATTATAATTATTTTAAATATGAAACGAATTCTATAAATAAAAAATTGCTCTTAAAGTCTATAGTAACGTTTATAATTAATTAAAATTTGAAATTCAATATTTCACATTAATTTATTAAAATATCGAATGAAAACTTGTAATATAAATTTATCATCATAAAATTACCATTTCTAAATAAAACCGGTAAAATTAGTATCTATGTGTTATATAGGGTAGTCGAAAAAGTCTTTTCGTATTTCTAATCATGCGGTACCCACACATCAAGCTTCTTTTTGTAGCCAGCCTTTTTTAAATGGTTCAAAACCGTTTGATGATGAATGTTTAATTCCTTGGCTGCTTATGTTCCTTGTCAATCTTTTCCATAATTCATCGACTTTTTCAACGATAGGTCGACCAGAACGAGGTGCATCTTTCACATCGAAATTTCCAGAACGAAATTGTTTTGCTACACACTGATATAGCATCGTCTCCTTGAACTTCACAAATTTCATTGGCGGTTTGCGTGGCATTCTTCCCTTTTTTATATAAAAATTTCAAAATATAGCGAATTTCTTCATTATTTTCACTCATTTTTGAAAAGCTGTAACTTTTGTTGAAGCTTGAAATTTCACCTTTCCAACACTATATGGTATGACACAATGTGATTGGTAGCACTGGAGGTATACGATTCCAACGACATCTATGGACAAAATACGAAAAGACTTTTTCGACCACCCTATATATTAATTTGTGATTTGTCAAAAAAAAAAAAAAAAATAGAAAAAAAATAATTGGAAATTAAATTTCTTGTAAATATTAAAATTCATAGTGTTCACATTTAATTTAAATATTTTTATTAGTTTTATTATTATTAGTAAGTAAACTTATTTTGATTATTAATAGAACTTAAAAGTATCTGTTAAGGAGTAACCATTTCTTTTGTAATTCTCATAAAATTTTTTATCATTTTTCTTTTCTTTCTACCCGTGACTTGTATAATTTATTATATTGATGATAAATTATATAAAATATATCGTCTGTCTTATTAAATAAGATAGATAAAGACAAAAAAAGAATTAAGAATTTATAAAAATGGCATGTTAATGTTAAATGTATATAAATGTGTGAGAGTGTGTGTCAATTCTCTTGGCCAATGGTACTACCATGCGTCATCGTTAAGCCCCGGGAGTCCCTTGATCATATATCCTCATTGCGACAATCATCATAGCTAATGATACTAAATCCTCATTACGAAACGGCAGGGTTTGAAAGAAAAAGAGATTGGCTCATACTACACCAAGGGGGTTGATACTTACACCTGCCAAATTTCATTTCATAACAAAACCAAATATGAATTTTCTACATTATTACTAACCTTAAATAGCTTCTTTGATTAAGTAGTTTTTGCTCATTGGAATATAAAGAAATATTTTCTCGTAGTAATAATAATGATAGAATTAAATTTTGATAATTTAATAAATAAATGATATATAATTAATTTGAAAACGAATGGCACTATAATCACATTTTTGGTGTTAAGAGGCCTCTTTCTTATAATATTTTTATATCTTTGATTAATTTATAATTGAATCTGATATTTGGTAATCAATTTCTTAATAATTTTACAAATAATGAAAAAAAAACTAATAGAACGATTAAAAACTATTTCTTAGTTATTTATTATGTACATTTTATACAAAATTATATATTCATTTAAAATTAAAAAAAATTAATGAATTAGAATATGATTAATGGAAATAAAATCATTAAAAAATATCTGGGACCTCAGTTTTAAATTGTATACTAAAATTTCTGTAATGATTCTATACATAAAACATTTTTTTAAAATATAATATAAACGATAAGGAAAAAATAGTTATATATTTATAAATGTTAGTATTAAAATTGCTTATTTTATAATAAGTAAAGCTGAAAAAATTTTCTATTCCTTTGAGATAGACAACTTACAATGCAACGATATGTTCCTCACCTTTGCCTCTTATTTCCCTCCTCTATTTCTTATATATTTCTTCTTGAATTTCTTCAATTTTCCTATTTAGATTTTATAAAAATGAATGAACAATATTCATTATGTTAATGGTTTCTAAAAATCAAATCTCAAATAAACCGAGATATTTCTAGATACGTGTATATTTCATTAATATAAAATAATAAAAATAATTAGATTTTTCTGATGGGACAATTTAATACTCAGAAATTAATTTCCTTGTAATAGATAAATCAGATAATAAATCAATCAAAAATTTTTTTTTCAAATAATTGAGAAATGGTGTAAATAAAAAATTTAAAAATTAACAAATAAATATATTTACTTAAATATAATATAAATGTTTTTTTTTTAATATGTATAATATAAAATAATCAAAAAATAAATACTTAAATTTAAATTTATTAAATCATGCTTCAAGTATTTTCAATCACCTGCCTTAGATAAACAAAAATAAATTTGATTTTTTTTTTTTTTTAATGTAAGAGAAAATCGTTAAAAAAATAATAGAAGTGATTTTGTCTCTTTTTAAGAGAATAAAATTGCGTTTGTTTTTATTTAACTGGAAAATAAAGCTATTCTCTGGACACACCTTTAGGTTTAAAGTTCAATAAACAACTTTGGAACTTCTTTTAAAATCCATTGAACAATCGATTGGAATCTATCTCTTGAGTAAATCTCGGACGTCTTTTGTTTTTGTTACGGGGAACCTTACACTTTACCAGCCAGCTATAAAAGTAAAGAAATAGATCCCATACTCGTTCATCAATCGTTGTTATCCATTTATATTTATTTTATTCGTTACCAAAAAGACAATATTGCCACTTTCCAATATTTGTGTGTTTCTTATATTTGTCTTTGATATTTATTATATTGGCACTTAAAAAAATTACAAAAAGATAAATTACTAAAAGTAATTCTTAAGAAATTTAATTTAAATGAATATATATATATATATATATATAACTATATTTAAATATAGAATTTAATATTATTAAAATTAAAGCAATTAAATTTATTCATTTAAAAAAATAAATAATCAAAAATATTAAAGCAACATAAAAATGAAAAGAGAAGAATCGAAAATATACAAATTAATAGATAAAATAATTACATAACTATAAATGTTTAAGTCTGAATATGTTTGAATGTTATAATCATAGTTTTTAATCAGAATGTCATTACAGAAAAACTTAATTAATACTATAGAACAGATATTAGTTTGTTCATGTACTTCCAAATTCAAAAATGAATCTTAAACACGAAGTCTTACATGTATCTTGAATATAAATGATTTTTAGGTGAGAATTTCTTAATTTTATTGGTAATCAATGTAATAATATTATTTAATAATTTTATAATATTATACATTATATATTAAATAAAACTATTAAACTTACTAATAGGTGTGATTGTTAAAAATAAAATAAATTAATTAATTTATATTTAACGAATTTATTACATTCAATTACTTATTATTATTATTATTATTATTTGTTATTTTATGACATATTAGTGAGTAGAGAAGATAAATAAAACGAGAATGATCGATAGGAAAGGGAGGAGAGAGGGTCGTGAGTGCTAAAAATCTGTCCATTAAAATTAATTAAATCCAATTAAGGGTGATGAGTATTTATTTTACAAATTGATAATGAAAATAAACAACAAAAAAATATTAAATAAAAAATAAATAAATAAATAATTTTCAAGAGATCAATTTATTATGATTATTGACTTTTTCAATAAAAATAAAAACAAATTCGAAATTATTTAAAAATCATTCCAATACTTATTTGTTGAATGAAAAAAAAACAATTTTTAAAATATATCAGAATAGAGATTTGGTATTTATTAAATGTTGAGAAAGGTATTTCCAGAAAGGTTAACCCAGAGCTATTCCAGTGAAATTAATCAACGAAAATATGTGAGATTCAATGATAATATCTTAATTAGATTTTTTTAGCAAAACTTAATTTTGAGGGTTTTCAATTAAATATTAATTGAATTATTATTTTTAATTTAAATTATTTTTTAGATCGTTTACTTGTGATACCTGTATCCTATGATTTTATATTATGTCACAATAATATAATTACCGACCAACGATAGTAAGGGAGGTATTGTTTTCAAACCAAATTTCACATGTGGAGATTTTTACATATCTCCACGAATCATGCATTTTATTGATAGAAAAAAGTATTTTTAGCATGATGTCTGTCCGTCCGTATAGATGTGTACAGCCTGAACGGCTGAACGGATTTTGATGAAATTTGGCATATTTACTTAATGCATCAGTGGGATGAATTGATCAACTGTTGGTGTAATTCCGGAAACCAGAAGTGGTAGTATTAGCGATCGACGATAGGAAGGGAAGGGTTATTTTCACACCAAATTTCACATGAGGAGATTTTTTATATATCACCACGAATCATGCACTTTGTATTGGTTTTATTCTCGAGAAAAATCATCTTTATTAGTTTTTTCTTAATTTAAAATTATATGACGTCATCCAGCCATTCATGACGTCACAGCCTGGTCTTGCATATATATTATAAATAAAATAAAATTAAAAATGTTTATATTTATTATTTATGTTTCCATATCTGTGTTTTATTACATTAATAGATATATTAAAATTATTTGAAATTGTTTCTGTAGCTGGAAATTAATTTACTTCAAACCGTCGGTCGGTTCGGACCTGGCCACAGGTCAACTTATTTTTATTGGAATAAAATGTCTGTTCATATTTAAGTTGCCATTTATTTTATATCCACAATCGATATCAATATCTTAAAATATAAGATATTCCCAAAAATACCTAATCAATTGTATATTAATGTAATTTGTAAAATATTTTACTCCGTATAAGCATAAATATATAATATTATTTATTATTCAAATGTTTATCATAAAACATTTTTTTTAGATTTTTTATAGGATAAATTGTGTTTTTTTTTGGTAAACGAATCCGTTCAAAAATAGTAGAATTCAATTCGAAATCGGAATTTATTATTTACGGGTACAGTTTGAGGGAATACCCGAAATTTAAATGAAAGTCTGGACACTCGATGAATGTTAAAATGATTTTTTTTATTCAACTGCTGCTAGAACGCTCTTCTCTTCACTCCTTTAGACTATTTTATTCATTTTTTTTCAATTTCTTTTTGTTCATCGTTGATTCTCTTTACTTGCTACAATTTCTCCCTTTGCCCCTTCTCGTTTCTCACTCTACTTCTCTCTCTTCATGTTTATATTATATAGTATTTTATTTATTTATTATTTTTTTTTTGTCACTTATCTTTCTTTGCTGCTCTGTGTTTGACATCGAATGAATATTTATAAATATGTTTGGTCATCGTTTGGTGCCTCTACTGAATTAATCATAGTCAACGTTGCAAATGTTTATTACGTAGTGGATGCTACTGTTGCACATCGGTCGACAAGTTTAGAATATGTTTTGTAGATGTTTGTATGACAACACAACGTGAATTTGTCTAAAAAGTTTCGAATTTTTAGTGACAATGAAATGAGTAGGTAAATCAGCGACCTCCTTGCTTTCTCTCTCATTCTCACTTTTTTTTTTATTTTTTTATTTTTTCGTTAAAATTAATTAACATTTTATTCATGAGGGAACCTTTTTCTTTTTTTTTTTTATTTTCCATGGCCTCTATTTTTGGAAATATTTAATAATAATTATAATGATCATTTTTATATATATATATATATAATAAATTCATTAAAACAAAAAATTGGAGCTTTAAGAAACAATGACATTTATTAGATTTTAGATTAGAGTAATTTTTATTGGTCGATGAACCAACCATTCAATAATTTTATATTGGTTCTAATTCAATTGCTTTAGATTTGATATAAATAAACAAAAACAAAAAAACAAAAAAATAAAAGAGATAAATCCCTCAACACCCACCCACCCCCCTCTCTCACACAGAAGAGATTCTCGTCATGCTTTTGTGGCTAGAAAAACTCTTACCTCCACTTCCAATCTCAAATCCACCCACTCCCATCATCCTCTTTCACAAGACGACATCCTTCTTCTTCATTCGACTGATTGTATATATATATATATATATATATATATCCCACTTGCTTTGTGTGTGATATTTAATTTACGAAATGCCTTCTTGTGACTCTTTTTTAAGTTCGTCAAATGTTCTTTTAAGAGAAGGTCGCCACGTTATATTGAGCGGCATGATTGAAATTATTGGCACATCCAATGCAGGGCAAATAAGAAAAAAAAATAAGAAAAACAAAATCATAATAAAATAAGATTGTCTATAAAAGAAAAGAAAATACATGAAATAAAATTAAATTATATGAAGTGAGGAGAATTTAATTAGATACAAAGAAAGAAAAGAATTGTAACATAAAAGTCATTTGATATCGATTAAATTAATATATATATAAAAGGAATGTCTGTCTGTCTGTCTCTCTCCTAAACTCAAAAACTACCGGTCCGATTGCGATGAAACTTTCAGGGATTGTTGTGGGCATACCAAGGAAGGTTTTAGTGTAGTTAAATCCAAAATTAATTTAATTAGTAATATTTTGGTTACATTGAAAAATTTACAATAAATAAATAAAAATAATTGGAAATCTTTTCAATTTTTTATTTTGATAAATTTTATTAATATTTTTAATTTTTTGAAAACTGTCAAAAATAACATACCCATAATAACAGTTGTAATAAAAATAAAAATATAAATCACAATGTAAGTAAAATATTGAATCGTTTTACTTATATTGTTTCAATTATTGTTTGAATATTTATTAAATTTATATATAGATTTATTTACATATTTAAATGTATATTTAATAAATTTATTTATTGATTCATTATAATAATAATTCCAATTACTTTCTTCAAATTTTTTTTATTTAAAAGCATATTCTGCATTGAAATTGCCATTAAATATGCAGGTAATTGGAACTCCAACATGTAATATTAGCAAATATTCTGGGATGGGAAAAATTCTAAGATCATGTCACATGTCCTATTAAATATTTTGAATTTTATTTTGAATCATATAATGGTAATGAAATAATGTAGGTAGACTTGTGAGACAAACAATAAGAATCTCTATAATAAGAGAATATACTTATTCCAAAAACTATTAATTAAAATATAATAACTATTAACAATTAATAAAGTAGAAATAATTTTCCAACAAATAAAAATGTAATAATTATTAACAAAAAAAAAATAAAAATAAAAATGTAATAATAAAACATAAAATTTCAATTATATTCATTTAATAAATTATTATTATTATTATGATTATTATTATTTGTAATAATTCCAATAAAAATAAATAAAAATAAAAACCAAAAAAGTGCAATTAAAACTAAAATTTCAATTATATTCATTTAATACATTATTATTATTATTCTTAATTAAGTGTTCAGTTATCACATACGTATATATGTATACCGACACACATACAAAAGCAAAGCTTTGCCGGGTCTGCTTAGTATATATATATATATTTTAAAAATTAGTCATTCTAATATTATTATTTTTATTATTTATTATTATTATTATTATTATTATTATAAGTCACTAATTTAAAACATCATTTTGTTAATCACTTAAATTTAGAAATATATTTAATATTTCGTTAGTTAATTAAATTTTTTATACATTTATTTTCTTTTAAATAATAACGAGAGGTAAGTATATTTTATTTGAAGACAATTATTTTTTTTTTTTTGCTAAAATGAATATTTTTGCTATTTATTTAATAAAAAGTAATATTTTTTTTTGTTATTCTATTTATTTTAATTAAATAAAATTCAATTTTATTAATTAGAAAAAAATAGCAAATTAGTATTATAATTTTTTATTAATTATAATTAAATTATCATATTCTAAAACAATAGTTTATCAAAAATCCCAGCTGCAAATGTTTTAAAATATTAAAAAAAAAAAGAAAAAATTAGCTGGAGTGTCTCCACTCGACTATCTCGCAATTTGAATTGGATTAAATAACATAATATATTATATTTAAATTAAATTTAATTAATTATAAATTATAAATAATAAATAATAAATATTAAACCAGCGCATGTTTGGCTTTTTGTTGATGGCACCACGTCACGTGTTGACGCGTGAGATTTTCAGTGTTAAAAAATTAATTCTGGTAATTTCAGCGAATCAATCAAGCTGAAATTCTATATATAGCAGTTTTATATAATTATTAATCATGTGAAAAATTATCAAACATATATCTTTATTTTTACGGTCACTTTAGAGGAAAAAAAATCAAAACGTTGTAGGTAATGACCCTCTTCCGGTTGAGCTACATTTCTCAAAAGTTGATAGAAAACTATGAATTTTGAATAATGTCCATGTACCAAATTTCATCATTCTAGCTCAAACCGTTTTTGCGTAATCTTGCCTACATACATACACACACACATACACACACACATACACACATACACACATACACACACACACAGACATTTTTCTCAACCTTAGTGAAAATGATTCAGGAACCTTCAAAACGTATAAAAACATCAAAATCTCAACATCGAAAATTTTCATGATCGCAATACTATCTCTGGCGAGATAGTAAAAAGAAATTAAGCTTAATTTAAGTATCCATGAAACATTCAATTAATGATCTCAAAAGATTTATAAGGATTATACACAATGAGTGCAAAGATAATTTGGATGTGAATTAGGAGTGGAGGAGATATGTATGGATTGGTTTCTTTGACCAAGATTTTATATGTTTAATAGATTTTATTTTAATGCATTTTTAAATACACTAATTTTAACCTTAGGTTTTGTTGAATTATTCATTCATTTAATTATTTAATCAAATTATTTTCTGCTTCTAAATTCTTCTCAATTATTTATTACAATCTCTTTTTTTTCGTAATATTCTATTAAATCTTTATATTTTATAAAGTGCTCAAAGATTATCTATCAATCAGATAAAGTGCTTAGCTCTCTTCTACCTCAACCCCTCCCAATTGTCACTTTCTCTTTCCTCTGGGTAATTTTGCTTTCACTTTGACAATAGTAAAAAAAAAAACGGATGTCATTTTTATGTAAACCGTTCAAGGATAAAATAGCAAATTTAAATTTCCACTTCTTCTTTTGGAATTGTGAAGCCGAAATCCCAACTCAAAACGAAGATTTCATCCCGATCTAAACGGCTTGTCTTTTTTTTATGTTTCACCAATACTCTCACAACATATAAGTATATATATATATATATATATATATATATATATATATATAAATACTGAAAGAGAGGGAGTGAGAGAGTGTCAATAGTGAATAGTGCTTTATTGGACTCTTGAAAAGCCCAGATTGGAAGACTCGCGGATTCTATCTCCTAAGGACTGGTGATTGATGAGTATTTCGACTCGAGCACATCTGTCCCCCCTCCACCTCTTTTCTCTCTTTTACGAGACATGGGATAAGAGCTCGCCGTTTAAATGAAAGAGAAGAGAAGCGCCTTTATATACTTTCCTAATTGCCCAGAAGTCGGATAGAAACATTAATGGATCATTTATTTATTCATCTTAAGAGATAATTAATTATTGATATCTTCATTATCAAATACACCATAACCAAATGGATTATTATACATACATAACATTTTTTATAATAAAGCGGTTTTTTACACAAAATATAATAAAGTCTCCTATTTTTTCAATATAAAATTTAATTAATCTCTAAATTTATAATCATTATTCATTTTTATTTAATTTAATATTTTAATTCATTTATATATAATTAATGTGATTGTATATGAATTAATGTGTAAAAATTATTATGTATATTATATTTAATAATATATTTATAAATGAAAGTAATGAATTCAGTGCAAAAATTGAAAATTGCGAATTAAACCAAAATACACAATTTATGGTTTATTATAACCTATTGATTATTAATTATCTATATTTTCAATAATAAATATATTAAATTATGGATCTTACAAGATTTCAATGCATGTAAGACCCTATCTTTAAAAAGCCTATTTTCTCTCTCAATTAATCGTTTTTTAATTTTAGGTTCCCTATCTTTGTTTCGTAATTCTAACAAATCAGATGACCCTAACTAACTTAATTTTAAACGTTCTTTCCTTTGCCTGCTATTTTTTAAATACCTACTTAAATTTGATTTTTTTCGGTTGCATTCTGGAATAAATAATTCTAACTAAAATCTAGAGTCCAATTTGAAATTTGTTGTTATCGGTTGCCATGGTAACGTTACGTTTGTAAAAGAAAAGGGCTGTTTTTAGGGTTTTCTCGGCAATTATTTGATTTTTTCAACAAACATTTAAAAAAGAATTGGTAAAACTGGTCCACTGGCGTTATTGAGTTATGCGCTTACCAACACATTTTGCGATTCTATTTTATATTATAGATTACTTTATATAACAAATTATATTTCGTTAAGATGAATGTATTAAATTTATAATCTTTTATTTCTCCTATTTATAAATAATTAAATTAAATTTCTGGATAATGATAATACCATCATGCCATAAATATTCATTTATTTATTTAGAAAAATTTAGGCACTCACCATTCCTCTCTCTCTCTCTCTCTCCCTTTGGTCAACTAAATATTTATATTCCTTTAACGATTAACACCCACTTAATGCGTGAAACTGGTAATTAAATTCCTTACATACACAAATGGAATTAAGATTATTATTTTGATAAAATTTAATTTTAAAATCGCATTTTCATCTCTAAACAACTTATATCATTAAATATACTTATATTTATGTAATTTAAGAAGTAATTAAATCTCATATTTGTATACTGTGAAAGGGGATAGAAAATGGAAAGTAATGAATGAGGTAAAAATTCATTTAATTTCAGTGGAGTCTTCTTCGTTGATTTACTACTACATGTAGTTTTGAAAAATGACTTAATCCCTTCTTGCCCTATAGCCAGTCCTTTCTAAACCATTCTATCCCTTCCACACTCACACCAGTCTCTATTCTCTTCTTCTCTCTTAATTAATGAATCCAAACCCTACTGTTGTTTAATCACGAAGTGAATTTACCGCCCTCAGACTCACTCGCGCTCCTTGGGTTAAATTTTCCAATCTTTGTTAATCTTGTGTTTTAATTTTGGATTTTCAAATGAGATCAAGATGCAGCGATGAAGGCCGTGGATTGTGTTTGGTGGTTAAATTCCCACCAAGCTTGTCTTGACAGTTAATGAGTTATTTTCTTTCAATTAGTAAATAACATTTTAGATTGATTTAAATAAAAAAATAAATAATTAATAATTAGAACAGTGGTGGTTATTTCTTTTTTTTTTTAAATCATAATTAAAACTATGGTAGGTGAAACATTTAATACTGGTTTGAATCCAAATCTAAATCATATAACTATTTAGTTTTTTCCATTTTATTTAGTAATACTCTTCTGCAGAGGCGGATTAAACGCCCGGGGCCCACCAGCCCGAGGGGCCCACCGAAACCTAAATAAAAAAATTTCCTTAAAAATAATCAATTTTAGGTCTCTGCGATCACAGTAAAAATTATGTATTTTTTACATAAGTACTATATATGTAAGTATAAAACAGCCTAAATTATAATATAAACAAAATTTGTCTTTCAATTATAATTATAAATAACAGAGGGCCCATTTCAATTTTACCGCCCGGGCCCCCAATTAACTTAATCCGCCACTGCTCTTCTGACCCAAGATAAGTGATATACTAAAAAGCTCATATCACTTCAAATTGATTAATTTATTAAAATTGATGTAAATGGCACAGAAATAGTTTGATTGTCTTGAGACAAACATTTAGTATATATCAGGTGTGGCCAAACTTTTAGCTTTTAGGGGCTACTTTTTCAATAAAATATAGTCTGCGGTCGACTATGGATATGGGCAAATAATTTTAAAATTTTAGATGATAATTAAATAAGTCATTATATCGCCGATTTAAATTTCAAACCTCCACTTTTGGTCAAAAATTACATTTTCACACTATTAGAAAGCGAAAAACACCTTACATTGGCTATGAAACACCGCTATTATGCACCTATTTAATTAAAATCTCATGACAAGCAAAAAATTTATGCGTTTTATGAAAGTTGTGCAAAATATGCTGAATATGAGTTAGCAGGTTTGCAATCTAAGCCGACGATATATTTTGTATTTTATGAATTCTAACAATATTTATTAAAATTTTAAAAAATACAATGTTAAGAAATAAATACGAACAAAACAAATTTTAAGCATACAATTTTTATTTGGATGAAACCTGGCATTGCATAAGAGCAGCAAGTTTCTCAAAATTTGGCTCCTATGAACTTAAAGCAATTCTTAAGCATGACTCTAAATGTAGATCCGTTATTTGCGATCGCTGTTTTGTTTTGATCGCATTCATATAAGAAAATGCGGATTCACATAAATATGTGGAGACAAAGAAGGAATTGAAACGAGCAACCATTGTCCAAATATTTGGATATTTATCTTTGCTTATTAGTTTCCAAAATCTATTTATATTATGTAATAAATAAATATATTTTATATTTATATTATTTTTGATCAACGAATAAAAAAATTACAATATATAATATGTTTGTAATAAAGTGCTAAAAAATGGGAAAAAATTATATATTATTAATTATATAGTCAAATACTAAAATATAGAAAGGTTAAATCAATAATATACTTATATATGTTCTTAGATATATGAAAGATATGTTAGTTTTAATTATTATAATAATATTAATAAAAAAAAATTGTAAATGGAAGGGCTGTTATTTTTCATTTAAATTTATAACTTGGATTAAAATAAATACTTCATTTTGGAATGGATATGAGAGGAGGGGGAGGTAGAGTAGAGTAGTCTAGGAGTAAACGGTGTTTTGAGAAAGGGAAGCCCTTTGGATAATAAGTATATAAATTATTGGGATAAGAAAAATATAAATATATGGTATATAAAAGATGTAATAACATATAGGATGATTATGATCTAAAATAATTTTTAATAAATTTAAAAATAATATCCTGGGTAACGGGTAGATTCTTTTCTATGAACCCAGTAGAAAAGAATTCTATTTCAGGGATTGGCGTCCCTGCCCTCACGTGAGCTCATGATTTCTTCTAAATCCCTCTTCTACCTGGAGGAATCATGTCCTTTACCCATTGACGCCTTTCCATCCATTCCCTTACTCTTACTCCCCCCCTCCCCTGATCATTCAAAAAATTTATTTGGATGAAGGAGAATACCTAGCATAGCTTCATTAAAAAGAAAAAAAAATTGAAATCTTGTCTCTTATAGGAGACTCTTTAGAGTCTCCTATATATATTTGAATAAACCCCCCGAAGGGGGGTTTATTCAAATATATCCAGATCACGTCAACCCTTCGACTAGCAAAACCCCTTATAATCACGAGTGAGACATGTCTTATATGCCTCTGAGAGGACCCACCTCTCCAACGCTTCACATTAGTATAAAACTTGGAACTCATATTTATAGAACGCTTTGCAAAATTAGAAAAAACCAATTAAATCAAAGTTTTTCATTTTATTAACATTTTTGACTAAATCTTGTAAATTGTGACCAAGACCAATCCATTGACCATAATTTTAGCCAGATTTTAAATAAAATTGATTTTTTGTATCATTAAATGGAAATTTTTAATTAATTTTAATATCGGTTTATTTTTACAGTTCAACAAAAATCTTGCCTCATAACAACAGATAAAACCTATACGAATAGATTCATCATGAAACGTAGATTCATTTTCATTACTATTATATAATTTTACGTTGCTTCGTTGATTAAATATTAATTATTGAATTTTGACAGATTGAAAAGATTTGCCGCCATGTTGCCCCCCTCCGCCACCTCTTCTCACCTCCCTCCCACCCTCCCTCCTGGCCTGATGGTGAGCAGCTTCGAGCGCAATCAGTTCCCATTCCTTTTCCAGTCGAAGATGTTGACCGGCGTCACCACCGAAATCATCCCTCAATCAAGAATTTATTGTAAATTTATTTATTCCTATTAATTGAAATGAAGTTTAATAAATTTTAGAAAAGATTCAAATAAAAATTTAATTTTATAAAATATAGATTTTTAACTTTTTACTGATATATTTATATATATTTAATAAATTTCGCCCCCACCTCCAATGCTTTGCTTCTCGGTGACCTTGAAGGAGACAGCATAGCAATGCTGCATTGCTTACCCCCAATGGATGAGATTCAACTGCCTTTGACTTTATTTTCAAAATAAATTCTATTATTTCCCCTTCCTTAAATGAAATTATATACAAATTAATTATACTACGTATTATACGACAAATAAATTAATACGAATTATATTAATAAATCGATTTAACCAACTTTTCCATCACAATCATTACTTCTTTTTTACTATCTCGCCAGAGATGTTGAGATTTTGATGTTTTTATACGTTTTGACGGTTCCTGAATCATTTTCACTAAGGTTGAGAAAAATGTCTCTGTGTGTGTGTGTATGTGTGTGTGTATCTATGTAGGCAAGATTACGCAAAAACGGTTTGAGCTAGAATGATGCAATTTGGTACATGAGCATTATTCAAAATTCATAGTTTTCTATCAACTTTTGAGAAATGTAGCTTAACCGGAAGAGGGTCATTACCTACAACGTTTTGATTTTTTTTCTTCTAAAGTGACCGTAAAAATAAAGATATATGTTTGATAATTTTTCACATGATTAATAATTGTATACAACTCCTATATATAGAATTTCAGTTTGATTGAATCGCTGAAAGTACCAGAATTAATTTTTTAGCACTGCAAATCTCACGCGCCAACACGTGCCATGGTGCCATCAATAAAAAGCCAAACATGCGCTGGTTTAATATTTATTATTTATAATTTATAATTAATTAAATTTAATTTAAATATAATATATTATGTTATTTAATCCAATTCAAATTGCGAGATAGTCGAGTGGAGTCACTCCAGCTAATTGTATTTTAACATTGAAACATTTTCCCTGCTATTCTATTCTATTTTCAAATTTTATATTCAAAAATAAATAACTTAAAATAACAAAAATTACTTGAAAAGGAAGGAAATAATTTTATTGTTTTTATCTAATAGCAATAAGAAAAAAAAATTGAATAAGTTTCATGAAATGTAAAATTAATTGTTAATAAATTTAAAAATAATATCCTGGGTAACGGGTAGATTCTTTTCTATAATCCCAGTAGAAAAGAATTATATTTCGGCGAATGGCGTTCCTGCCCTCACGTGAACTCATTATTTTTTCTGCCTTCCCTCTCCCATGGAAAAATCATGTTAACTTTTCCAACTTTGGCTTCGCGGGCTACTTTTAAAGCCTTTGCGATCGACCGGTCGACCGCGGTCGACGTGTTGCCCACCCCTGGTATATATTATTATTTCAAAATGTGCAAGTGAAATTCAAAATATTGGGTCAAAAAGAAATTGTGAATTATATATTCCATGCTTTTTAAATCAAGGACCTTAATTATAAATTAGCTGGAGTGTCTCCACTCGACTATCTCGCAATTTGAATTGGATTAAATAACATAATATATTATATCTAAATTAAATTTAATTAATTATAAATTATAAATAATAAATAATAAATATTAAACCAGCGCATGTTTGGCTTTTTGTTGATGGCACCACGTCACGTGTTGGCGCGTGAGATTTGCAGTGTTAAAAAATTAATTCTGGTAATTTCAGCGAATCAATCAAGCTGAAATTCTATATATAGCAGTTTTATACAATGTTTAATCATGTGAAAAATTATCAAACATATATCTTTATTTTTACGGTCACTTTAGAGGAAAAAAAATCAAAACGTTGTAGGTAATGACCCTCTTCCGGTTGAGCTACATTTCTCAAAAGTTGATAGAAAACTATGAATTTTGAATAATGTCCATGTACCAAATTTCATCATTCTAGCTCAAACCGTTTTTGCGTAATCTTGCCTACATACATACACACACACATACACACACACATACACACATACACACACACACACACACACACACAGACATTTTTCTCAACCTTAGTGAAAATGATTCAGGAACCTTCAAAACGTATAAAAACATCAAAATCTCAACATCGAAAATTTTCGTGATCGCAATACTATCTCTTACGAGATAGTAAAAAAAGTAAATATCTGAATAGATATATGTTATTTGATTTATTTCAAGCAAAACCAATTTATTTGGTTTGTTTTCAGATCATCTGTGTTTTTTTTTTTTATTTCATTTTAAATTGACATTGTCTTTTTTTTCCTGGGTGGAGTCTGAGGAGGTGGTGGTGGAAGGAGGATATAAAAAATACCCACTACCATTTGTTGTAGAGAAGGTTAGGGAGAGGGAGGGATAGAAGGTTAAAAGAAGGTTTTGTTTTTATGGATTTGTCAGCCGATTTGAATTGTTTCCATGAAACGAGATGACATTGATAGCAGCATTCCGGGTGTCTCACGACAAGCATCTTGTGTCTTGTAAATAAAAAACGATTCCAAATTCTCTTGAGTGTCAGAGGTAAGTGTGTGTTTTGTGTTGGTATGTGTGTCCGTATGTATGAGTGGGTGTATCTATTAAACGTAGAAAAATAACGAGCGGCGTTAACGTTAATGGTGGCTGCTATTGAGACGTGTTTGCTGTCAAATACCCATTCAGGTAGATCGTTTCTATTGCTTTACTATATATATATATATATATATATATATATATATATCTATATTGTATATACAACACTAAAGAACAATAAACACCGATCAATTGCACTTTCAATAGGATCACATAATACGTTTTGATTAATTTCTATTTATTTCCAAACTTTCGAATTTTTAATAAATAAATAAACTGAAAGTATAAAAAATTATTTTAATATAAATGATTAATTTTAAGTATTAATAATAGCAATGAAGTAATGCCTGACGGTGATTCCGTTCCAGTCGGACGAGGGTGGGAAGGAGGGGAGGTTTTTGTCGGATAGTTGGGAACCCAGAATTCCGCATAACCTAAGGATGGTCCTTGGGTACCTATAAATAGGTTTTCCTCTCGTTAAAAAAAAAAGTATTAATAATTATAATAATTTAACATTTCAGATTGAAATATCAAAATTTTTACTTGTAATTCATGTAATAAGTAGAAATATTACAATAATTCTTTTAATTTTATTAATTCTTATAATAATTTTTTAATAAAAAAATACATTCATTTTTCATCTTTTTATATTTCAAAACGTTTATTTTTCTAACAAAAAGAATAAAAAAAAAACACCCAAATAACAAATTAATATAATTTATAAATATATATACTACACATTTGGATGTCATTTAAAATCCAATGGGAATAAAAATAAAAAAAAAAATCAAGTGAATAAATGTCTTTCAATTGTGTTTTCAAATGAAGTAGGGGTGACAAACGACGTTAGAGGATCAAAAATAGAAAGAGAGAGAGAGAGTTGGGGATTAGGCCCATAGCGTCGCGGCATCACCTCCCTTTCTCTCACTCTCTTTTTCATTCTCATCCCTCCTCAACCCTATCATCCCCCTCTTGAATGGATTTAACTATTGAGCACAACATTAAATACAGTTCTTAATCCCACACCTTTTATTTATTTCATTTTTGTTTCGGTAATCGAAAAAAACCCACCAGGACAGACTGCCAATTTGTAGCACGGCTTACTTTACTCTGTTCAGGCTATTTGTGAAATAAATCGCCAATAAGCTTCCTATTATTATTATTATTATTATTATTATTATTATTATTTGTGTATGCTTAATGTGAATCAATGATATTTTTTTATGTAATCTTAAAAAAAGAAATAATTGTTTTATTTGTCACACACACACACACACACACATTGTGTTCTTTTTCCATTTTAATATAAAAAATTTAGTATTTTTAATTTAATTTAAAATGAAAAATAATAATTAATTTTTAAAATAAATTGTGTAATAAATTATTACAAGACGACTAACTAACTAAATAAATTAAAACTAATGAAAATGTACTTATCTTGTACAATGTATTACACCCTAACTAAAACATTGTTGGCATAGAACGTAAAACAATTCAACAAAACATATTTGATGTGGCTATAAGGATATAAGGATATATATATATATTAGGTAGACTTTTGAAATTTAATATTTAAAATACATCAGTGGCGTACCGTGAGGTTCTTGCGCCTGGGGGCAACTGAGAAATCAGCGCCCCCTTTCGTATATATATATAATTTAATTTTTTTTAAAGAATATTAATGACGAATAACGATACAAGTTTAACAGATTTTAATAAGCATATAAATAATATTTATTGACTTACACAAAATACAGTTTAACTTTAAATATTAATTCTTCTTTTGTTCCAAATTGGCTTCCCTAATTTTGCGCCCCCTAAATTTGGCGCCCGGGGACATATGTCGCCCCCTGCTCCCCCCTAGTTACGCCACTGAAATACATACCTATAAGTGAATAATTTAATTACATTTGACGTATTTTTAGTATGGTTGATTGTAGTAATTTGGTTTAAACAATTATATTATTATTAATATATCAAACAATAATATTTTAAGAAAGATACAATTCTTATTTCATGTTTAAATTATGATAAATGCGTTTATAATGATATTATTTTTCTTATTTATTATCATTTCATTTATTTATTTATTATTAGTATTATTTTCTGGTTTTTTTTATCTCTCTTCCCTTATTTTGGCAAAATGAATCGAAATGAAATGAATAACATAAGAAAAAAAAACAAGATAAAAATGAGCTGCAATGTTTTGCAATTGTGTTCTTAGAAGGATGAACTTTCTTCTCTCAACGTTTTTTCTCTGTGATAAATGGTATTTAAGTCTCTACGAAAGGTCAAGATGTTTGGATAAGTAAAATCCATATGCGCTGACAACCGGAACCCAATAATTTTACAGGAAAAAAATGATTTCAGTTTTTTAGTCATTAGTTTTATTTGAAATAAAGGAAGAAAAGAAGAGAGGGATTAAGAGAAAAAATACGAACATAAAAGGGGTAGTATAAAATATTTGAAAAATATGTCTTTAATTAAAATCAAATATTCTAAATTTAAAATATTAAATGCTTTTTTTTAATAATTTCGTTCTATCAATTTAAATTCTAAAATGCAATAAATAAATAAAAAGTTCTCACACAAAATAATTTAATTTATCGGATAAAATTAATCTATCTATCTCTGTGGCTCTACGGAACTCGAAAGTTCTTGGCCGCACAACCACACTTCTCCAAGTAACCCTATTCTGAGCCACAACCCTCCATCCAATCTCTACCCTCTCCCATCTCTCTCACGTCCCTTCCTACATTCTCCACCCACCGCGTCCTTGGTCTTCCAAGCGGGCTCCACACCAATATATTTTTCGCCATTCTTTCCTCTCCCATACTAGTAACGTGCCCTGCCCATCGTAGCCTTCTTGATTTTATAAGATCTGGCGATGCATAGAAGTCAAGCAATTCCTCGTTATGCAGTCTCGGCCATTCCCCAGTGACCTCATCTTTCTTTGCCCCATAAATGCTTCGCAGAATCCTATTCTTAAATATTCTAAATCGTCTCCTAAGGTCATAGACCATGCCTCAGACCCATATCATACAACCGGCAAAATAATTGTTTTATATATTTTAATTTTTTATCCCCTTTGATAATAATTTTGACGCGATAAGCCACTTTACTGTATGATTTCCTGATTGCTTTAAATTCTTTTCGAAAATTATTATCCTTCCTGATTAGCTGATTACAGAACCTAATTATTTAAATTTTGCTACATTTTTGAATTCTACATTGTGTATGTTAAGACTTTGTGTGTTAATACTATTCCTCTCTGTTACTAAATACTTCGTCTTAGCACTATTAATTTCCACCCCCTGCTTCGATTAATTTTTCTACGCTCTCTTTAATTTAATTTAATCTCCTATTATATTTAAGTCGTATGCGTAATATTTGAATTTTTTTTTTGTTTAATTGGATTCCGTTTGATTTTTCCCTAATTTGTCTACGGACAAAATTAATATTATTGTTTAATAGTTAATACAAATTTTAATCAATTAAAATTATAATATTTGTATTTTTTTTTATTTAAGATGTATATTTGAAGTTGAGATTGTTTATTCAAATATCTTTCAATGTTGCATAAATAAACATTCAGTAAACAGAATCCTCCAATCGTCGCACCTTTATCCATCTCTTCATATTAATAGTAAATATTATAATAACTTATTTTATAATAGAAAATAAGCTTTGAATGTGTATAATAACTATTCATTTTTTTTTAATTTAAATCTAGTAAAGGTCATTTTTCAGGGAATTTCATGAGCTTTCCCATGGTCAATTAGCTAAACTCATTACGGTCGCAGCAATCCGTCCCTTTAGTCCCCTCCTCGCGTTCACCTAACTCTTCCTATAGTGGACCCTGATTGCCATCTTATGCAAATTCCGCAACCATTGTCTTTATACCAACGAGGGTGACCATTGTCTAATTTTCGCGGTGACCACGTAGAGAAGCATTTGAGTCGATTTAATCCATGCTGGGCAACTTGTCGACTTGGAACTCCCATTGTGACTAGGCCATTGAGGCGAAGGGTTTAACAATTGGTACAAATTCCCAGGCGCACTTCCCAATGTTCACTCACACCTTTTCTATTTTGAGTTCAAAGGTGCTCCAAACTTAACTTAAACCTTAAATAAACATTGATAATCAACTAATTGATAAATTAAAGACTTTCAATAGACTATATATATATATATAATTTTTTTGGAAAATAAACTAGAAATATTAATATAAATAAATTTATTTTATTATATTATTTAAAATAGAAGCCTGGGACTAACCTGTATATATTCATAAATATATGATCGAATATATATATATATATATATATATATATATATGTATAGGAAGTACATATGTATATTTATTTTCAATATTCTCGTCACGTTTTATATATTCTTTAGATATTTTTATTTATTTTTTTTTAAATTTATTTATTCATTCAATCTTTTGAAAACAAAACAAAAAGAATTCAATATTTTTTTAATATAAATATTCATTTAAAAATTGTATATTCTCTTTAAATTAAAAATTTATATTAATACTTTGTATATATATAGTGTATATATCAGTGGTTCCCAAACTTATTTGGACAAGTGCCCCCTTTTCATAAAAAAAATATTTACTCAGCGCCCCCTTGGAAATTAATTTTTTTTAATTTTAATAACAATTAAACAGAAAGATAAATGTGCCTATTTGCAAAATATTATAAATAAAGGTGTAAATTAGAAACATTGAATTTATGTATCTATTTATTGATCTCAGAAAAGAAAAGTAATATACAAGTAATTTTCCCTAAAATGCATTTGTGGCCATCACTGGCCCCCTGGATCGCTCCAGCGCCCACGAGGGGGCGGTAGCGCCCACTTTGGGAATCACTGGTATATATCATTAATAGTACTTTAGTAAATACAAAATGAATGATTTTATTTCATTTTCTTTAATAAAATGTTTAGAAAAACTGATTCAAATTAATTTATTTGTTTTTATAAAATTTCAAGGTAATAAATTCGAATATATAATATATGTTTATTGTTTATTTTCATGATAAATTTATTAAATACATATTATATAATATAAATGAATTGTGAGGTACAATAATCCTTAGTTGTTCAGACCGTTTTCGGCGCTCTTTATACATAGACAGGGGGCCTTCCCCCTGTACCCCCGAAGTGATACATAGTTGAAAATCTGTATGTAATGGATTTTCATTTATTTGATTTATAAAACTAAAACTAACCTTTTTAACTTATTTGGTCTCCACTCAACCATACAAAATTTAATTAAATTCAAATTTTTATTTTTTTAATTTAAATACAATTTAATTTAAACCTATGTGTTGTGTACAGAAATATTGAATTTTCTTAGCAAGATTAGATTTGATCTAATGTTGTCCAATTTGGCCTTAATCCGCATTAAAAAAAAACTTATAAGTTAAGTCCTACCCCAGTTATCCATCCCTGTCTTGATGCAAAGAGCGCCGAAGGCGGTCTGAGTAGCTAGAATTCAAATAAAATAAAATAATTAAAAAAAAAAATAATAATTTATTTAAGATAAATATGATCTAAATATTTTATTAACTTAATTAAAATGATAATTTTTAGTTTATATTAAATAGTTTAAATGATATTTGAATATTAGAAATTAATCGTAAAATAAACATTTAACTACATATTATAATCATTTTATGGAAATTGCTAGAATTATTAATTTTATATTCATTGTTAAATGAATCGACTTCTTCACTGAGCCACGAGAGGCACTGAATGAACAACATGGAGTATTAAATAAAATTTCAAATCGTTTCAGCCAATTTTGAGTCCATAACGTCACAATTTTCCGGTCAGACATACATACATGCAGACATGAAAAATTCTCAAGTGAGTGGAAGCTACGGTCCTTAAACTGATAGCGAGCACCATCCATAGGGAAATTCCGGTTTCATACTTCAAACCTGTAATCTATTTATCTCTGTGACTCTACGGAACTCGAAAGTTCTTGGCCGCAGCAACCACATTTCTCCAAGTGTCCCTATCCTGAGCCATAACCATTTAACCCCTTCCCTCTCCCATCTCTCTTCCTACATTGTCCACCCACTGAGTCCTTGAACTTCCAAGCGGACGTTTCCCAATCGGTCTCCCCACCAATATATTTTTCAACATTCTTTCCTCTCTCATTCTAGCGACATACCCTGCCCATCGCATCCTTCTCGATTATATAACCCTAACTATCATAGAGTTTATGCAAGTCCTCGTTATGCAGTCTCCGCCATTCTCCGGTGACCTCATCTTTCTTTGGCCCATAAATGCTATGAAGAATCCTATTCTTAAATACTCTAAATCTACTCTCGTCTCCCAGGGTCATAGACCATGCATCATACCCAAATAATACAACCGGAAAAATAATTGTTTTATGATAATCAATATGATAAAATTAATCTTATTAATCTCGTCAGTTCCTTAGATTAATAATTTTCAGTTTATCAGTTTTAAATAACCTCCAAGATCGTGGTTTAAAATTTCCCCAACATAATCTTGTAACTTTATTACTTCAATATATTTTCTGTATAAACATCCATAATTTTTATCCTGTTTGAGTAATCTTTTTTCATTCCAATAATAAAAAGGTAAAATCGTCTTTCAATATTTTATTTGAAACAGTACTAAACAAGAATTATTGTTTTTCGATTTAGACCTTGTTGAATCAGTTATCAAAATATTTATTGTCAAGAATCAATTTTCCTGTGAAAAATACGAAATGGCTTTCTGAATAACCTAATTCATAGTGAATTACCTACTACTTCATCAATTATTACCTTTTTACTTGATTTTAAATATTTTTGTACATATAATCATATCCGTTAATTAAAATTTGAACAATTGTTATAATTGTTATATAATTGTTATAAACACTATATACTTTTTTAATTATTATATATATATATATATATATATATATATTGTGTATTTACCATAATTGTAAACTTTATTTATGACTAATTTACTTTTTTTATTTCATCTAGTAAAAAGCAGAATCGGCGCTCTTTTTTACTTTCGCTAGGCATGTCAAATGTTCAGACAAGTTAAAAATTGGCTTAGGCTTTGTGGTTTTTTGTAAATTATAGGTCTTCTTTCATGGAGAGGAGAAAGAGATGTTTCTCTAAAGGATTAAACATCTTTCCAGAGTTAAATAAATATAATGACTAGTCATTTGTTAAAAATATTAAAATCCAAAATTCAAAAAAAAAAAAAATCAAAAATAACGATATAAAATAATTTTTTAAAAAAAGTTTATACTATTTATTTAATCAAATTTTGAATTATAAGATAATTCCATATAATATTATATACATAATTTTATATTTAAATATATTTATAATATATTAACTCATCATTTAATTTTATATACATTTTTTTAGTTTTATTTTAGTTTGGTTTTCAAATTATTTAACATATATAATTTCATTTTTTATGATTCAAAAGAATAAAAATACCTAAATCATTACATCGAATCTCAGGGGATATATTTAACTTATATCAATTTATTAATTAAAAATATAATACTATTTATAATTCACAATTATAAAAAAGGTTTTTGTTTGCGTATTGTTCAAAATTGTTGCAAATGCTTACGTTTATAATTTATACTTACAATGTTTGCAAGACAAATAAGATAACTTTTTGATTTTTTTTTATATGGTTATATATTCTACATAAATTCTAAGTGGTATATAAAATTTAATAAATATATATACTTACATTTAAAATAAATTTAAAAGAGAATATACAAAATAATTATTTTCTATATTTTATCTATTATCAAATTTAGCCGAGATAGGAAAAATTGATTTATTGTCCCTGCTGTTATTTAAATATAAACGAAATACTATAAAAATGTTTATACAATATTTACCTTATATACCTATGTATAAATTAAACGTAATTTTTGAAATTATTGATTTTCTTGTAAGTTGATAGTTTTGTTCGCCTAATCAAATATATATATATATATATATATATATATATATATATATATATATATATATTTTAAGGTTTCTTATATTTTGTCATGATTTTTATTTTTTTTTTTTGTTTTTTTGTTTGTTTGGCTTCTTGCAACCTTAGCTTATATTATTATTAATTAATACGATTAAAATTCTTAAATTTCTATCGTAGTGTTTTTATTATTGGATTTCTCTTATTTCTGTGTATAATTTCCAAAAACAAAGCCCATTGGATTAAAATTTAATTCTATAATGTTTATCTTTCTAATTAAATTTGAAACATATAAAAAACTTATTTTCTACTTTTATGAATTTAAAGTTTTTGTGATGCTTTCAGATTATATTTATGATCAAATTGGCTTACCATCATCTCATTTTATTGTAACATTGCCAGGGATCAAATCAAGTATTTTGATAGATGTAGTTTAAAAAATAGATAGTTTATAAACCCATAAATAATATAATATTAAATATATTAACTTACATATCCAATAAAAAAGTTTCTAAAGCCCCGACTTAAATCTAAAAGATTTTCATTAAAATTTCTCATTTCTATAATTGTTATTTAAATTAGTTGGGTATAATAAATTTTTTCTAGAAACCCATCGAGCCCATTAAGGAGACTTCAATAGAAGATAAAAAATTTATTTTTAAATTCTTTATATAATCTATATTTATTTATTTTAAACGTGTAATTTATTTTAAAATAACTAACAACCCGATTAAAATAAAATTTGTCAAAGGGATACTTTAATAACAGAAATCAGAGGCAAATAAACAAACCAAAGAAAAAATAAAATAAAATTTGATGATGTTATTTATAATTTATATATAGATAAATACTCCTAATTAATAATAAATAAATACAATATTATTTTTTATATCAGAATTTGTAAAGGAAAAGAAATCCCAAAACTACATTTCTTACAAATACTATAAAACAGGTGTGGCCAAACTTTTAGCTTTTAGGGGCTACTTTTTGAATAAAATATAGTCTGCGGTCGACTATGGATATGGGCAAATAATTTTAAAATTTTAGAAGATAATTAAAGAAGTCATTATATCGCCGATTTAGATATATGAAAGATATGTTAGTTTTAATTATTATAATAATATTAATAAAAAAAAATTGTAAATGGAAGGGCTGTTATTTTTCATTTAAATTTATAACTTCAATTAAAATAAATACTTCATTTTGGATATGAGAGGAGGGGGAGGTAGAGGCGAAATTTGGGTAGAGTAGAGTAGTCTAGGACTAAACGGTGTTTTGAGAAAGGGAAGCCCTTTGGATAATAAGTATATAAATTATTGGGATAAGAAAAATATAAATATATGGTATATAAAAGATGTAATAACATATGATCTAAAATTATTTTTTAATAAATTTAAAAATAATATCCCGGGTAGCGAGTAGATTCTTTTCTATAAATCCAGTAGAAAAGAATTCTATTTCAGGGATTGGCATCCCTGCCCTCACGTGAGCTCATGATTTCTTCTAAATTCCTCTTCTACCTGGAGGAATCATGTCCTTTACCCATTGACGCCTTTCCATCCATTCCCTTACTCTTACTCTCTCCCTCCCCCTCCCCTCATCATTCAAAAAATCAAATTTATTTGGATGAAGGAGAATACCAAGATAGCTTCATTAAAAAGAAAAAAAATTGAAATTTTGTCTCTTATAGGAGACTCTTTAGAGTCTCCTATATATATTTGAATTAACCCCCCTTCGGGGGGTTAATTCAAATATATCCAGATTACGCCAATTCTCCAACTAGCAAAACCCGGTATATTCACGAGTGAGACATGTCTTATGTGCCTCTGAGAGGACCCACCTCTCCAACGCTTCATATTAGTAAAAACTTGGAACTCATATTTATAGAACGCTTTGGAGAATTAGGAAAAACCAATCAAATCAATGTTTTTCATTTTATTAACATTTTTGACTAAATCTTGTAAATTGTGACCAAGACCAATCCATTGACCATAATTTTAGCCAGATTCTAAATAAAATTGATTTTTTGTATCATTAAATGGAAATTTTTAGTTAATTTTAATATTGGTTTATTTTTACAGTTCAACAAAAATCTTGCCTCATAACAACAGATAAAACCTATACCAATAGATTCACCATGAAACGTAGATTCATTTTCACTACTATTATATAATTTTACGGTGCTTCGTTGATTAAATATTAATTATTGAATTTTGACAGATTGAAAAGACTTGCCGCCATGATGGCCCCCCTCCGCCACCTCTTCTCACCTCCCACCAACTCTCCCTCCTGGCCAACCTGCCTGCCTTCCTCCCGGTGAGCTACGAGCGCAATCAGTTCGCATTCCCTTTCCAGTCGAAGACGTTGACCGGCGTCACCACCGAAATCATCCCTCAATCAAGAATTAATTGTAAATTTATTTATTCCTATTAATTTAAAAGAAGTTTAATAAATTTTAGAAAAGATTCAAATAAAAATTTAATTTTATAAAATATAGATTTTTAACTTTTTACTGATATATTAATTATTCTTCTTCTTCGTTGTCGATAACTTCCTAGCGGAAGTGTCGTGGCCCTAATAACTCCACAGGAGTCATAGGGTGTTCATGGGAAAATTTGACCGAAGTGGTTTCCCCTTGCCTTCTTCGGTGGGGCAGCCGATGTTAAATTGAATTAGATTTTTATATTTATTAATTTATTAATTAAATAAATATATAATCTTGAGTTCTATGCTGGGATTCGAACTCAGGCTTCCTGTGTAGAAGTCTAGTACTCTACCCACTCAGCCATGCTGCCCCTACATATATTAATTATATGTATATTTAATAAATTTCTCCCCCACCTCCAATGCTTTGCTTTTCGGTGACCTTGAAGGGGACAGCATAACAATCTATTGTTTTATATCGTATGAAGCAATAAGAAAAAACTGAATAAGTTTCATGAAATGTAAAATTAATTTTTAATAAATTTAAAAATAATATCCTGGGTAACTGGTAGATTCTTTTCTATAATCCCAGTAGAAAAGAATTCTATTTCAGGGATTGGCGTTCCTGCCCTCACGTGAGCTCATGATTTTTTCTGCCTTCCCTCTCCCATGGAAAAATCATTTCCTTTACCTTTTAACTTTTTTCTATCAGTTCCCTTACTAGTCCCCCTCTGATCTTTAGTAAAATTCAACCTTATTTAGAGGAAGAAGAATATCACTTATCAATTCTTTAAATAAGAAAATAAGCTTAGTTAGGGGATTAATTATATATAAAGGTATATTATATATAAATTTCTCACTTTCAATTATGAAATATTTAATTTGCAATGTTACTTTCACATGCATTATTCGACCTGATATAACACTTATATATATTCACCATTTCTTCTTCTTTCTTAATATAAGAAAAATTCTAACTCCTATATAATATTAATATATTAAAATGGACGAATCGAATGTGAGTTAAGTTAACATACAATACAATTATGTAAAAAACCAAAAGTACTTTTGTCAAAAAAACGATTTCCATATATTTTAAAGAACATCCAATATAATTAAATTACAGCGGACCCAAAACAATATCTTGAGTCTAATAACTAAGGTACCTCGGTATCTACCAGTTAGACTATTACCTAGAGATCTCAAATTGCGCACAATAGAGGAAGTGATTAAATACATTTCTAATTAATTTGAGGATGATACTTCTAGTTTAAACATGAAATGGAAAGTATGCATGTTTTCAATTCATTGTCAAAAACTGTTATTACGGAGTGAAAATTTAGACTCTGTAAACGAAATTCTGGTTGAACACTTTCAGAAACGCTAAAATTATATATTCATTTGTATAAAATTATTTCAGAATATAAATGATTGTATATATGTATAAAAAATATAGAAAAAAATATATAAATAAAAAAATATTCCATATCAGCTATCATTATTTTTTTAAATTGTTTAGTTAATTAATTATACAATATATTACTAAATATTTTAAATCACTTTTAAGTTAAATTTCATATACATTTATTCCAATTGCTATCATAATATTGATTTTTACTTCGTTAATAACTTTTTACTTAATATTTTATTTTATTTTATTTTATTTTATTTTTTTTTTGTTAGATTTTAAAAGAAAAACAGCATTTCTTTTAGCTTTTTCAAGTGAATTCATCGATCATATATAAAAGCATAGCCCCACTCCATGTTCTCCTTCTACGCCATTGTTCCCTCATTTTCTTTTCTCTAGTATAAAATAAATTTTAATATAATATTAGAACACACATACATACACACATACACTTCTTCTTTTCTTCTTTCTCTCTCTTTCGTTTTTATTTTCCAAACATTATACGTAGCTCAGGTTCAATTTATTTAAAAATATTAAAATGCATTTCTAAAGTGAAACTCGCGACGTTCCACTGCCATTGCTATGCATTCTCAAATAGACATTTATCCCCGTTATTTTTTTTTATATTTTTTTATTACTTGCATACCTTCATCGGATGGTGGTGCATAATCAAATGGATATTTCTATAGGATCGACCTCCACTTTAAGAAAGAATGCCTTCTTACTCAATCTTCAATATATATATATATATATATATATATATATATATATATATATGTGTGTGTGTGTTATATCAAACGAATTTGAATTATGGACAATCTTGGAAAATTCTATTTTAATATTCTTTTTTGTGTGATTTATTAAATAGGCGAATTACAAAAGCAAATTTAAATATTTATTAAATAATTTTTATTTTATATTTTTTGATAAATTCTGCGGAAATCTAAGAGAGTAGACATGAAATTTATCGCCTCTTCATTTATATATTTGGATAATTTTATTCTAAAAATAAAAATAACAGAAAGTATAGTATAAGACAAACACACACACACGATGTTCTGACTAGACTAAACACCATGAATATTAATATAATAATATTTATTCTCTAAATCGAACTAATCTCCAAATACAAATATTTATTTTTATAATTTTTGATATAATATTTATATATAGTGAAAATATATAATTTTTACAAAAATACATTATTTATTGTTTTACATAATTTTTTTTTTTTTTCAAAAGTCAAATTTATTAAAAAATACTTAATATTGAAAATTAAAATAATTCTTTATATATATTTTCAAAACCCGAAGTTAACAGTTTTCTTTGAACATCTTTTTTAAGCACTTATAAAGAGATCAAAATTGAGCTCAAACAAATAATATATATATTTATATTAAATTTATTTTTCAAATTAAAACATTATTTTCTTAACTTTCAATTGCTGGTTGTTATTGAGCATTAAATGGAGACACTGAATTCTGACCATGAGGTCTCGGGTCAAATTCTGGTGATAACAATGCATTTGCCAATCAAATTTTAATCAACAAATTCTTAGAGTTAATTTTTACCGACCGACGTTAGTAAGGGAGGTATTGTTTTCACACCAAATTTCACATGTGGAGATTTTTACATATCTCCACGAATCATGTATTTTCTTAACAGAAAAAAAAGTATTTTTAGCATCATGTCTGTCCGTCTGTCTGTCCGTCCGTCCGTATAGATGTGTACAGCTTGAACGGCTCAACGGATTTTGATGAAATTTGGTGTATTTACTTAATGCATCAGTATGATGAATTGATCAACTTTTGGTGTATATCCGGAAACCGGAAATGGTAGTATTACCGATCGACGATAGGAAGGGAAGGATTATTTTCACATCAAATTTCACATGAGGAGATTTTTTACATATCTCCACGAATCATGCACTTTGTATTGATTTTATCCTCGGGAAAATCATCCTCATTAGTTTTTTCTTAATTTAAAATTATATGACGTCACCCAGCTCTTCATGACGTCAAAGCCAGCTCAACTTATATATTATAAATAAAATAAAATTAAAAATATTTATGTTATATGCCTATATGTTTTTTATTGCATTAATAGATATATTAAAATTATTTGAAATTGTTTCTGTAGCTGGAAATTAATTTATTTGAAAACGTCGGTCGGTTCTGCGCCAGGCCACAGGTCAACTTATTAAAATAATTATTGCTTCAAATGAGTAACAATCACAGAAAGCTCTATAAAAAATTAATTAAATTTAAATACCAAATATAAACGAAATTATCAAAAAAATATAAAGCCCAAATTACTAATTATAATTATTATTAACTTGTACCCTTAATAGTCAAATTATTGTTTTTATAATACGTACTGTTTTATTTTATATTGAAAATTATTACCATATTTACACAGTATATTATGGATATGTTAAATAATATTATATATTATCTTTTATGTATTATTAAATACATATTAGTGTTCAGCTAAATTTTGAAATTGTTAAACAATCACTGCGCTGGAGCGTACACTCATACACTCATATACACAAACTCAAAGATATCATTTCCAACAATTAATTAATTATAATCTTGATGTTTTAGAAAAATATAAATCATCTACATAATCAAGTTAAATAGATATTTTTTTAGTAAAAATTGTTATCTCTGATTGTATTTTATTTTTTTAAATTAGAAATTATTATATTTACTTTTTAATTGATTTTATTAAAAGTAATTTTTATTTGTTTATATTATTTATTTTTTTATTGAAAGTAAAAATTATTTTTTTAAAAACAAATACAAACAGATGATTTTATTTCTCTCTTTGATAAGTTACCGTAACATGGCTTCTTGTTTTATTAAAAACAAAACGAACAGAGGGTGTATACTTTCCTCTCTCTCTCTCTTACTCACTCTAATTTATATTAGTAATATGAGTCTCTGTCCACATAGAGAGATAGACACCCGCTTAGTCCTGTAATGTTTAAACCCTTACAATGATTACTCAATTGAGTCAACAAATTGAGGCATCTGGTAAGTTTCAAAGTGAGAGAGAGGAGCCCACGTGTGTTTGCGACCCTCAGATTCAGCCTCTCTTATTATTTGTGTGTGTGTGTATATGTCTATATAATGAGCCCCTCCACTTTTTTTTTTCTCTTTGGCTTGTATCAAAGATAAAAATCCAACCCTCGTTCTCTCTTTATTTTATTTTGTTTCTCTTTTTCCCAATGGTTAAGCAAAATTAACAAACAATCAGCTGAATAAGTTTCTTTTACTCAAAATCAAATAAATCTAAATGCTTGTTGAGTTGGTGGAGAGTTTCGTTGACTGTATATGTATAAATAACAGCTAATACGGGTCCTAATGCGATATAAATCTTGAATGTGTATACATTAGCTGGACGGAAATGGACCAACTCGTTTGTTGTGATGTTGAAATGCCCGCCTATTGACTTGTGTGCAATAAATAAAAGTTGGAATATTCTTCGATTCTCCCCACTCAATCTATAATATCATTGTCCTCTCCTTAAAGCCCGAGGGATAACATGCCTTTGTCCCGGCTACTTCCTGCTTCTGCTCCCGGGATATCCTCTTTCCTTCCCTCTTCTTTCTCATCATATATTTTTTTCTTATTTTGCGTTAAGAGGTGCAGACTTTGAAGGAAACTTGAGCGAGGGTTTCATCTCTACATGTTCAAGATTGCCCTGAAGGGCCAGAGAGCTTAAAATCGGACCGGGTTCGTGCTATCTCAATGTAATGTTATCGCAAGAGGGGTTCGTCGGGAAACGTCCTCTTTTCCCCTCTCTCCTCTTCAACAAAACCCGGGGGAGAGATGAATCTATGTCTATGATAAACTATCGTAGTTTACAACAGAGATATTTATTCATCAGAAAGCTTAACAGAACGAAATCTCGCTAAAACACACCGATTCAATAGAAATAAATCAACTTAAGTCCTTACTAATTCAATTTTCTTTATGTTTTAGGTAAGTCTTCTTCACCTTTGGTCTCAATATTCCATAATATCATCGTAGAGTAAGTAAGAAACATTAACAAAGAAGCCATTTAATATCAATATTAACTCGTTAAATATAAAAAGTAGAATAAACAATAAAAATAATTTCGAGAAAAAATATATACTTAAAATTATAGCAATTTTATCAATTTTTTTTTAAATAAATATTTAATATAATTAATTATATATATATATATGATTAAATCATTATCTAATTAAAACGGATTTGAAATGAAATATTATTATTTTATATTATAATAGAAGAATAATTAAGAATAAAAAAGAATATAATTTAAGAAAATTTGTTAATTGGATATATACATACATACTGGACAAGCCGAAACAAAATAAAATATTGTTGAGCCTGTCGGATCACCTGTGCCACGAGTGAAAGAGTTAAAAAAAAGAATTCTCAACTCTTTCACACGGGTTGTAAATTAAATTAATTGGGAAATGTGAACCCTGAAATAAATTTCACCAAAGAGTGCAGTACGTTTGACTATTAGTGCTTAGGCGATTCGCCTTGGAGAACCAAGATCGGAAAGAAATAGTAACAAATTAAATTAATCAAAATATCCGAGTTTACAAAAAAAAAAAAAAATAACAATAATAATAACTCAACACAGTTTAAAAAACACGTGATCAATAAATCTAAAAATGGCGAATTCACAGCTAAAAAAGCCAAAGCCTGTGAACAATATCAAGTCCTACGAGCAAATCTTCATGCCAAGGGAAAAGCCCTTGGCTAACATCAACTAAAAGCAGGAAGGTGATTGGTTGTAAGGGGTCATATGACCCTTTTGCATAGTCAACTTAGCTACTGAACAATTTGGCCACGTGGTTGAATATAAATATACAAAAAAATATATATAAAAAGAAAAAACTTTCAAAATTATATAAAAATAAATTGATATTAAAATAAATAAATCTAAATCAGGGAGAGGCTTTAACACATACTTAACCAATATATTTATCTTTATATTTAAAAAAAATTGTTTAGATTCTGATTAATATGTATATTCAACACAATGAAATAATTTTAATTTAAATGATAATATATAAATAATATATCATATGTAATAAGATATATGTGACAAATTTTAAGAAAGTGAAAAAATTAGTGATGAGTCAATTGGTGAATGCTTTTGTAATTTCTAGGTATAATTTCATTGGATGTAAATTTTCTTCTTATCATAGTTACAACTATCATAACAATTAAATTAAAACCTTAAATATAAATCATCAAGAGATAAGCGAAGCGGGGTTAAACAATTGAAAAAAAAATCATTGAATTAGTTTGATAAATCTCAATTCAGTGCAATGTAATGAAATGGTCCTTTATCAAATGCCTGTTGTAATCGGAGAGTATCATACTGTTATCATTTGTATGAAATCGGACGATGGTGGAGTGTGGTTGGAGGAGAAGGGAGGAGAGAGAAAGGTGACGCATTAGGGGAGCTGGGGTAAATATATATAACAAGAGTGGCTTGTATGTATAGATATTATAACCTTCCCCCACCTTATTCATTCATTCCCTCCCGCATATCATTCGCTACCCAATTAGGTTCTGAATCGTTCATTTTACGAGCGATGGGGATGATCAAACCTCACTAAATCCATGAACATAAAGATATCTCTGACAGCCACTTATGGGTGAGGTCTATATCATTTAAATAAGTGATGGAGCATGGAACAATTTTTTTTTTTTTCTTTTTCCTATTTATTTCAAAATTTTATTCATTTCATTTTAACCTTGGTAAATAAAGTAAAAGGGATTTCCATGTCAACATTGTTACACTAATGATTTAGAACAATCCGATCAGGAGGATTTTAGGGGAAATGGAGGACAGTGGAGGGGAAGGGCATCGAATTAATCAGTTTAGCAACAAAAATTTAATACGGATAATTGAATCACGACTAATTAAATTGAAAACTCAATCCTCCAATTTAAATTCAATCGTTTAATACGGTTGATTTTATTCTCTGCTGTTTTTTTTCCCCTATTTTCAACGATCTTTCATTGAACTCGAAAGATTATAAACAATATTATTATTAGAATCCATATAAATAAAAATCAATCTATCGATAGATGATAAATGATATATTAATCCATATAAAGTTTCGAATTTAATTTTAATTTAATTTTCACACTGATCCAGCAAAATACAAAAAGTGAAATAGTCAGCTCATATATGTATATTTTTATTTTACAAAGAAATGTAGAAAAAAATGAAATTCGATATACATATCTATTGAGTAATTTTATAAAAACATTTTCATTTAATTTGCTCGATTCATTTATCGTTTTCTATTTAATTAATTAGCCTTATTATTTCACATACATAAAATAGTTTCACACAACGAAATAATTCATATTTTTAATCTATTTTTTTTATCTTTTTTTTAATTCTATTTAAAAATCTAAACGAACTTTGAAATTAAATTTTTATATTTGAATATTATTATGAAAGTATGTTTATTAAAAGAAATAACCTAATAATTTATAATTTAAGATATTCATAGTGTGACTATAATCCAATTAAATAATATTTTTGGTTTAATGTAAATTTCTCATGAAAATTAAAATTTAATTCATTCATTTCATTTTTATTTATTCTTTTAGAATATATTTGTATTTCCTATATAAAATTAGATAGGATAAATATTTCTTTTAATGTGCGTGAAGCTAGTACCGCCATTTTATAATTCCCGAAAAAACGAAATTGTGCTATGTTGTGTTAAGTTTGTGCTACGTTGTGCCGCAAACGCCAGTCGCCCATCTCAAAAAAATCGATTTTTTGCCAACAAAATCAAAAAAAAAAAATACAAATAATTAAAGAATAGAAAATATTTTTTGGCTTATCTTTTATCTAAGTGCGTTAAAATTAAATTTTATGTAACGTTGAAAAAACAAACTTGTGTTTAAAAAAATGTCTTTACCAAACAGGTGTGATTCCATTGATAGTTCACAAAATACTAAAAGTTTCCATATGTTGAAAAAAGGGAATTCCTTTAAATTTTTGCAATTTAGAATTTCTCTGACCAGTAAATTTGCTTGAATGTATGTACACAATGTATACACAAAAAAAAAAAAAACGAAAATCGTTATAATGTTTATAAAGGCTTACTACGTAATATTGAAATAGAAAAAAACGACTAAAATATTTCTACTACATCGACTGATACATTAAATAATAGTCATACCATTTCTTTTTCGATCAAAGTTACGGATATATGGTCTCAAATTCCTGGTGAAGACGTAAAATATGAATTTAAAACGTAATATACGCGTAAATTATATGATAAAACAAAACTCCCCTGTGCATTTTCTTTCAAGTGGGCGAAAATATCAGAAACTGGGATATTTTTAACCGTTACAGGCAAATGTACTGAAAGTAAATGTGATTTTACCGGTCAAGTTTTTAATGCTCCACTGGGAAACGATGATATAATAATGGAATGTATAGTCCATGGTTATGACTCAAGTATAAAACATAAGAAAAAACGACAATTAAAAGGACTTGAACGTAAGCAAGATGTTCATAAATTAGTAGAGGGTAAAACACTTCCTTGAATATGGAGAAGAGAGCAAGCTGATGTTTTAATGGATGTTGGAGATGACGAACCTGCTCATTTATACATATGTAACGTACTTCGCAAAGCTAAGCAAGAACGACAAGACAAATTATTAGATGTTAAATCTGTTAATATAGTCGAGAGTCTTTGGTTAATGAAATATAGTTCACACTACGAAAATGCCATCAGATTTATTGGGTTGGACCCTTTCATTGTGCACTATTGGACTCAAGAACAAATCGCTGTATATGATATGACATTATGCTCTCACATATATTTATATTAAGCAGTTGCACACATTTTCGAAAATACTGCTCCCATTTTTCAAATGATTTCCGCATCACAAAATACAAATACAATATTATTTTGGTTACAAGAATTTTTACGAACTGCTGCTGTACAAAATTCGAGATTTCCCTCTCCAAAAGAAGCAGTCACTGACTTTGACAAAAACTTGCTCGGAGCTGTTGCAAGAGTATTTGCGAAATCTTCTACATTATATGATTATTTATCTATATGTTTTAATCTATTGACCTACACCTATACCGTCTTGCTTTATACGATTAGATGTTTGTCATTGCCAGGTGGAAATGTTTTTCTGGTAAACCAGGTATAGTACATTTACGATCATTTTTCTTGTGTGCAATAGCGGTTCTAAGAAAACAAGAAACATTCCACGAATTTGAGAAAATTGCGTGTAATATTTTAATACTTGCAATAAGTCCTTACCAAAGTTCTAATAGTTTATTAGATACAAAAACAGTTTAATATCGCATATACGCGGCATCGCATAAACAGATGAATTATCAATAATTGATAATGATCTACCAATATCTGCCGAAGACGAAAGCGATCAAAATGTTTCTAAACGATAATGATGCAGCCGAAACAAATATACATCGTTGGGTTGATGCAATGTATAGCAATTGCATCACTCAAATAAACAAATTAGACCAGTCCTACGATATTAATGTATTTTACTGCATGGACTTTGCAAAGAAATTTAAAGTCTTATTAAAATACTTCCAATTGTTTAGTGAAGTTATGCTTGTAATATTTGAATTTGGCTCTATAAATGCCTCATCAGGAGTAGTGGAATCAGAATTTAATGAATTAAAAAATCGCACGTTGAAATATATGTTTCTTCCTATGTGAGCTGATAAGTTTATTAGTAAACATTTCTTCCTTATCAGGCAAAATAAAATTGGCAATTGAGGGAAAGCTAGATAATTCTATTGATAATAAAAGTAATGTTAACAGCTCACTTGCATCTCCGGCTTTACCCACTAATATTACCGATTATGATAAATCTGAAGGTAACGATGTATTGACAGCATTGACAGAATTGCAAGCTGAGCAAAATTGGCGGAACAAAAACTCGAAGAAACAGTCTATTTGTTGCTACACTGACGCATGCCCAAATTTTGACACAAATAGCGGTAAATATATTACGTTACCTGTAATACCAAACGCAAATTACTGTAATAATGTCGAAATTGAGAAAACGACACTAATAGTATCCAATACTTGTGCTTTTGACAGTTTATGTCAATTATTATCCACAAGTTTAGTGAATAATGAAGCATATAATAATGAATTATTAGATACATCTTCAAAACTTATTTTATGCGCCAAAGTGCTAATAAAAGAAGGATTAAGTATACATTTTTTTAAAGAACGCGCTACAATATTATGCAATCTCGATCAATTAAAGAAAAATACTACGGAAAGTTCTATAATAAAAATTGTCTGTAATATAGCTAATATTGCAACTTGGTTACTAGAGGATGTGCAAAGTTTTACTGAAATACATACATGTGAAACATGCAACCGCGTAAAAATACGGCGAAACTTTCTCTGTGATATCAATTACACAATAATAAGAGAAAAAGGGATACCATATCTAATGGAAGCATTAAACGAAGAACTGGACATTCATCGAACATGTTGTGAGAAGCTCTAGCGATCGAACATCACATATGGTTCACATTTAGTTATCGAAACTGATTAAGGCGATAAAACACTGACAATGTCATCTGAATTTCCAACAGACCTATGTATTACTGGTAACAACAAATACATTCTATCTGGTGTAATTGCATATGTAGGTATTAATGATAATAACTTAAAGTCTATAGGACATTAAATTGTTTATATTAAAACAGGTAGAAAATGGTTGTACTATGATGATATATCGCGTAAAGGTAAAACAAGGATTGTTAATAAACAAACATCGATTCAGGCCCACTTATCTATTTATACCATATCACCAAATTGTGATTAATTAATCACAATTAATCGCAATATGTTACATTAATGAAACTTAAAGGTATATATATACACAACACAAATTTTTAAGATTTGAAGTTAGATTTCGGGAATGGTTTGTGCAAGAAAGCACAAGCATATATAATGTCATGAAAACATTTAGACATCAGCTGAATTAAAATTAAGGTTAAGAAAGTTATTTTTTGAAACAAACGCGTTATACAAAAACGTGAAGTCCCGAAAGTACTTAGTATAAAATCTTTAAGACAAAAAACTTGATAACCTTGAAATGATTTAGTATAGTAGTATTCGGCCAGAACAAATCAGCGCAACTCGTATAATTTGATCTTTCAATCTATTCGTATATTCGATTTTTATCTACGACGGTTCCATAATGCCATGCATTTGAAGATCGAAATAAAGATCAGAGAGCAACCCGAAATCTATTTTGGGCTGTACCATGGACAGTTTTGATCTGACGTAATTGTGCCATTAGGAAAAGCTGTTGTGCTTGACTAGCACAACTCAGCACACCTTTCGAAAATTCAAAAATGTAAAATTTCAGTTTTCCTACATTACTTTTTGCCATTTTTTTTTTTTTTTGTAAATTTTATTAATGAATTATTCTTTGTTGTATTCAACCAGCACAACTAAGCACAACTCGCATAATTTGTTTATCTGTCACTCTGAAAAAGTTATAAGAGGTTTAATACGATGTTTTATAATATTAAATTTGGATATTTTTTATCTCCTAAACGGAATGAGCTAGAGTTGATCTGCTTGCGGCACAATGTTTAGTAGCCAAGATAGTATCCAGCACAATTTTTGTTTTTTTGGAAAAACAAAATGGCGGTGCCAGCAAAAAAATCGATTTTTTTTTATTTTCCGGTTTGTTTTTTGAGATGGGCGACTGGCGTTTGCGGCACAACGTAGCACAAACTTAGCACAACATAGCACTATTTCGTTTTTTCGGGAATTATAAAATGGCGGTACTAGCTTCACGCATATTTTCTTTCAAAATTATTCACTTTTTTGAGTTTCAATTTATAAAATATTATAATTAATTTATGAAATTATTTACGAATAAATTACTAGAATTATAAAATAAATAAATATTTAATTGGATTAATTCAGAATTCATTCATTTATTTATTTAGTATAAAGCATCATATATATTTATTAAATATTTTAGCATTTTTACTTAAATTTATGTTTAATATAAATAAAAAATTGCAAGAAATACATTTTATATTTATATTCTTATATTCTTCCAAATTATTATTATTATTTTTAGACAAGATTTGTTTTTAATTTTGAAATTGATTGTTGATCCATCTCGTGTGAAATTAAAATCGCTATGATGTTGTATCTCTTTTTTTCAAACAGTATAACAAATCAATTTTTAATCTTATTAAAATTAAGTTGATCGGATATAGTGATGAAGGGTTTTGGAGGGTAAAAGAAGAATATCAGGGATTAAAAAAATAACAAAGGCCGAAGTTATTTTTTTTCAATGTAAGCAAAAAATTAAACAAATATTGATAATTAATTTTCAAAAAGAACAAACGTTAGCATTTTTGACATTGAACAAACAATTATAGGAAATCAATTACAAAAAAAAAAAAAAAAATATAGATACGTATTAAATTAAAAAATCTTCTTTCAATTATAAAAATCTAAAAAAAAAAAATTAATTTTCCATGGAATATTTCATTAATCTTGACATACTTGATGGTGGTTAACGTAGAGGCCCTTTGAATCACAAAGGTGTGTCGCAAACTCCCTTTGAATTTGGATGTTTCAAGTAAATGGAAGGATCAATTTCCAAATCTCTCTGTTTTTTCCTCGAAATTAAAAAAAAAATTTTTTTAAATTATTTTCTAGTCTTTTTGGTTATAAATTAAAAATAATATTTTTATCTTTCCATAATTTAGGAAAAGATTGTGAATTTTAATTTAATGAGTATTTTTTAAAATCAATTTAATGTATACCTAAATTTGACCTACTTTAATATTCTATATATATAAAAAAAGGTTTTTGTCTGCACATTGCTCAGAATTTAAAAATTTTTGCATATCTTCGCGTTTCATGACCTCTAGAATCCAAAAGTGACTTTAGAATTTTTCACGTCTGTCTGTCTGTCTGTCTGTCTGTCTGTCTGTCTGTCTGTCTGTCTGTCTGTCTGTCCGGAAAATTACTATTTTATAGACTCAGAATTGGCTGAACCGATTTCTTTGAAATTACATCACAATATTCTTATATACCTCTAGAGTAACATAGGCTATAAATTTTATTAATATCTTATCAATAACCGCAGAAATTAATTTTTTAAAGTTTATATAATTCTCCGTGTTGTTCATTCAAGAGCAGCTCGCGGCTCACTGTCGGCCTAGCGGAATCATTTCAAACAATGAATTATCATAGAGATTCCCAATCGAAGAATTATTATAATATTTCCCTTTTTATTTTAAATTCTAATATACAAATATCAATTCAATTAAATAATTTATTCTAAAAGTTCTCAATTTAATTAAAATATTTATTAGATCATATTTTTATCTTAAATTATTTTTTATTTAATTGAATATTTCTTCTTTTCTATAATATATATATAATAATATATAAATTTTATCATTGAATAATAAAAAAAAATATTATTTAACCTGAATTAAAATGACTGAATTATATTATCTTTGTTTTTTATTTTAATTTAATTACTCTATTATTAATTACTAAATATATATATATTATATAAAAATTAAAATATGATGATATAAAGTTGTTTTAAATTTTTGACATTTTTAAATTGGCTATATTTTTTAAATTTATTAAAATGTCTTTTTTATTTATTATGTTTAAAAGATTCATTTTTATTATGTGATATTAATAAAAAATAACGATGCTCTGTGCAAGTCGAATCATGTTGCACATAATTAAATAACAATTGCCAAACAAAGAATATAATATTTTTTTAAATTCTTATATTTAAATATCATTTCAATTAAATAATTTATTCTAAAAGGTCTCATTTTAATGCAATTTATAATTTTCTTCTAATTCAGATTTAGGACAAATCGTACAACATTATATCAAATCTCGCTAAGAACATTCAATATTTTTGTACACAAAATATTCAGAGTATTGGCTAAGCGTATCACTCACAATCAGTTTATATTGAAATTTATATAAATTAACAAAGTAAAAATTTTTATTTGTTTAAATTTTATTATAATGAATCAAAAAAAATTAAATATATAGATCACATGATTAAGAGAAGCAAAAAACAGAAAATAACTGTTGGATGGAGGTCGGACATGACAGAAACTGTAAGCGAAATCTTCATATTGCGACGAATAATTTTCAAATCCCCTAGCACCACAGAATTAGATAAGTTTATTTTAAGGAAAATAACTATGATCTAAAAAAAATTAATAAATGAACTTAATAATAAAAAAACAAATAAATCAATTAATTTAAATTAATACTATTAATGAATGTATATATTGGTCATTTATCTATAGTTTTATACCGTTAATTTTTATAAATTGTCTCAAGTCTCTATTTTTGTATTTTCTCAAGTTTCATTATAATTAAAAATATTCAATAATAATCTAGCAATGAAAATAAAATACCAAAATGTAATGATCAAGAAATATTATACTCTATTATAACATATACAATACTTATAAACTATAGGCGGAGGAAATATTAGGAGATATCATTGCGGGTTCAGGCCAAATCGACCAACATTAATTAAGATATTTTCATTATGACAGATATTAGGAACAAAACCGCGAATTCAATATTTCTGTTCACTAATTATTTGTAGACTTTAGTAAAACATACGCATAACTCAATAGATCCGGATAAATTTTTTCAAATTTTCAATCTTCTAATTTCTCTTGAAGGTAGTAAAGAAAGAATAAGATGCGGAAATCAATTGTAAAATATTAGGTTACTCAGACGACTTAAATATAATAGGAGATTCGGCAATTGCAATTACAGATAGCGAGGAAAATTTAATGGAGGTTTGAAATTAATAGTGATAAGAAAAAATATTTAGTAACAAAGAGGAAGAGTATTGACATACAAAATCTTAAGATACAAAATGTAGAATTTGAATATGTAGAAAAATTGAATGTAATCACGAAGGATAATAATATTTGAGAAGAATTTAAATCGGGGTTGCAATCGGGAAACGCCTGTTATCTTGCAATAAAGAGGCTTATCTCTTCAAAATTATTATCAAAGGGAATATATAAAAAGATTATTTTGCCTGTTGCATTATATGGGTGGGAGGCATGGTCTATGACCCTTGGAGATGAGAGTAGATTCAGAGTATTTGAGAATAGGATTCTTCCCTGCATTTATTGGCCAAAGAAAGATGAGGTCACCGGGTATGAGGGAGACTGTATAACAAGAAATTGCATGGCCTCTCTGCATCTTCAGAAATAGTTAGGGTTATAAAAGGGAAAAAGCTGCGATAGGCAGGGCACGTGGCAAGAATGGGAGAGGAAAAAGATATTGGTGGGAAGACCGATTGGAAAACGTCCGCTTGGAAAACCAATGACGCGTAGGAAGGGACGTAAGAGAGATGGAATAAGGGCTCAGGATAGGGACACTTGGAGAAATGTGGTTGTTGCGGCTAAGAACTTTAGAGTATCTTTGAGCCACATAGGTAGATAGATATAACATATACAATAATAATATATATAATTAATATAGTGATTAAATTAAAATATATTTTTTAAATAAGAACACAAAAAGAAATGAATGTTTTATGTAATATACTGATTGAAACAAAATGGATGAAAACCTTTTAATACTTTCAACCACCAAATACTATGTACAACTCGGGGGTACAGGGGGCGGAGCCCCCGTCTAGGTGTGAAGAGCGCCGAAGGCGCTCTGAGCAGCTAGTTACTAATAATTTCAATAAATCTCCCCAAAAGTCTTAATTTTTGAGCAATATAAATTTACTATAAATATATTAAATATAATCCTTTAATTAATTTTGATTAATACTCGTGTTAATCATATTTGATACAATTTTTAATTTTCAATTTTTCTATCTAATCTTATTTTACTAGCTAAAATCGATATGATCCTCACATATGATGTAAACAATGATTCTAAACATTAATGTATATATTATTATTATTAAAAATATTATATATAATTATAATAATTATTATTTAAAATGATACTAAAAGATGATTTTATTTTTATAAATTAGTATTTTATTATAAATACAAATTAAAATAAATAATAAATAAAAAATTGTAACTAATATATTTCCAAATATATATATATATATATAATCTTAAAATAGGCATACAAAAGTTAGTTGAAAACCTTAATTTATTAAATAAATATTACGAATAAATTTTCTAGGCGATAGAAAAATCCATTAATAAATAAAATTTTAGTTTATATTTATAAGATTTTATTTAAAAACTCGTGAGATATATATAGATATATTAGTATTTTAAAAACAAAAAGAAGTAAAAAGTAATTAAACTCCTGTACTTTAAATAAACACTATTTATTTGTTAATAAATCTCAATTACAATACTAATGTCTTTTTGGGAAGGTAGTTAAAATTTTTGAGAGAAAATGTTATTTTTGGAAGGTACATCTGCACATTGCGATAATCAAGAGAATTTAATTTAACTAACTAGCCATGTGTACCAGATACGGCAGTTTTTTCTTATCTAAAAATAGGGAGCCCGTAGAGGTCCATTTTTACAGAAAAAAACCTGGATTTGGAGAGGCTCATTCTCCAGGATCGTTCTTACTTGTAAGATATCGGCTCCTTCGATCGTTTTAAAATTACCCCCGAGGGTCGAATTTGACACAGTACAAAAAAAAAACCATGAAGTAAAAAACCCTCCCTATATCCGCCATATTCGCGCCTACTACCCCACCCCTCCATTCTCTTTCAACTCCATCACCATCACCTACCAACGGTCTTTTTGATAGATCGAAAGAGACGAGCGAATTTTTTAAGATTTATGTCTTTATTTCTTAATTAGCATGAAACCGTATCGTATATGTGAAAATAAAATATGATGCCTCTCCGTTCGTGTTGTCATTTTTTTTCTTCCACCTTCCACCCTTTTTCTACCACCCATCACCATAACCCACCACCTACAAATGTTCCCTTCACATCTAATTTTTAAATCTCATTGAAAAAGGAAGTTAGATTTCCATGACTAATTAGAAAGATCTCAACCGTGAAATAGAACCTCCTCCCCCTTTCCCTAAAAAAAAGAAATGATAAGAAACCACGACTAGTTTTTAACCACTTGCAAAAAAATGCAATTTATTTTTAATTTTTGAAACTCTAATTATTTTAATTCGCATGAATTTCCTCTAGGATATGTTTCTTCTTCCCTGAATATGATTAACAAATTCATTAAAGATAGACTTATTTAGAAATGAATAAAATTTATAATAAAATATCATTGAAATAGATTTTTGAATGAAAATAAAAAAAATTAAAAATTCATAGAAAATCAGATTAATTATTTGAAGTATCCATTTAATGCATTTTGCTTTTAGTTTGTTTTTTCTTTTGAGAACAAAAAAAACAAAAAAAAAAACACAATATCTATGTATTAATAATTCAATAAATTAGCAGGATAAATTTGAATTAAATAAGATTCGTACGTAAAGAAAAAAAAAATAAGAACTAGAAAATGTAAATATTTTTGTAAATTTATAAAAAAAAAAATATCTAACATAATTGCAGATTTGTCTTTATTATGCTAAATATTAAATACTTATATCGATATTAAATTATAAAATCCATTGTTTTAAAAAATTTGAAAATTTTTAAATTATTTTTCTTTTTTTTTTTTACTTTATTAAAAAAACCTGACTTTTTATACATCCTACAAAAGGACAGCGCCTATCAAGTAGGTTGCCTCCTAAGCGGAGTAAAAGTGTCGATGATCAATAAAACAAGTCCTCTCATCATTTATCTTGAATTTCTTGATTGGAGACGCTATTTTTTTTATCAAGTAGCTTCCCAAATTTAATTGTCTCATAGATCCCAGCTAGAGATTCCTTTACCAGGCCCGGGATTTGAATCCGGACCACAAGGATGTAAGTCAAGCACTTTGAATATAGAACACAAAAATCTAATAACTAATAATTAAAAATTATAATTTCTCTCATTATATATAGGCATATTAAATTTTAAATCTTCAAATATGATTGATAAATTACAATTTCTTCAGTAGTACTTGATCGGAAAATTTTATTATTCACAACCATCCATTTTCAAATCTTTTAATACTATTAGTTTTATTGTAATGTTTTTGGTTTATGTTCAATTTATGTATACATACAATATAGTAGATATTAAATGAATTTAAAGGTAATGTAAACATCCATTCTCATGAAAATGCTTGAAAATTAAATATAAATATAAATCAAATTCACACAGTTAACTTTTTTTAAAAAAAATAAAATAAAATAAAAAAATCTCTCTAAAACAAAGATAAAAATTAATTTCTTTCACTTTTTTCTGGATTATGTATATTTTTTTCTCATATAATTTTAGACAAGACCTCTATTTGGGACGGCGATGGGCCTTTTCCTCTCTTAATCCTTTCATAAGCATAACTAACTTTGAGAGGATTTGCGCTTTAATCTTGGTAAGCAAATATTCATTGAGACATATTATCACGTAGCCAAAGCCACTTCTCACTTGGCTATTAAGAACTTGGCGGGATTACACCCAGTAATAAAACTTCAAATGAGACTATATTTAGAATATTTTAATTAAATTTACTCTTCGCAACTCCTTTAAACTATTTGTGATTTGAAATAGATTTATTACTAGTAAACTAAGCGATTATATGTATGTAATGTGCATTCAGTTGAGGAAAAAATATAGAAATGTCAAACTATGAAAGAACTTTTTTACTCTACGTAAAAATAACGTCATTCAACTCCTAAAATGTCACAAGTGGGATGTAAAATATAATTAGTTATCCATTATAAATAGATTTTTTTTTACATATAATAAGATAAATAATCTAAAAAAATACCTAAATGTTAAATCAAATTATTAATTTAGATTTGTGATTATTTACATTTAAATAGTATTAAATTAATAAAGGAAATACATAATAATACAAAAAATATTAGAATAATTTTGATGACCTAGACATGCCCAGATAAATACTGGTATGTATTAAGTTGGATACTGTAAATCGGGGATGGCAAATAGGATTTGGTCAAAGTGCCAAAATAAACACATATTTAAATGCAATTTTTTTCGCGTGCCCGTTTACCTTTTATTTATATGCATTTTTTAATGGATTATAATAATTGATAAAAATACAATAAAAAAAAAGAAAATAAATTGTAATATTAGAGATCATGTGATAAATAAATATAAAGATTTTATATAAAATATTATAAATTTTATTAATAATTATCATAGAAAATTCTTACAATTTGTTTGTTCTTTATTATTAAAATCCTGAAACAAACTATCAGCCGCCTTTAACATAACCCTTTTTATAACCTCCCCATCAGAAAATGGTTTTGATTTCTTAGCAATCAAACAAGAACTTTCAAAACTAGCTTCTGTAACATTGATGTTGGTTTTTACAAATTCGATTGATTTTCAGCTATTTCTAACCGTTGAGGAATTAGTTCTTTTCTTTCTTCAATATGTTTTTCGGCGATGTCTTTATGGTTCGTTTCAAAGTGTCACTTAATAGAAGACGTTCGACATACAATAATTTCAGAGCACAGTTTTATCTCCATGTTTAAAAAAACCGTAATCAGCCGTCCAAGAGGATACAAAGCTTCAAATATCTTGAAGTTTTTGTTTTTTTGGTACCATTTTAATTCAAAAAAATTTTTCATTTAAAGTTAAACACAAATTCATTAAAGAATATATAAGAATTATATCACAATTATATATATGTACGTATGCAAAGACAGATAGAAAAATCCCATTTTTGAAAATACAGAAACTATTTTAAAATAAGGAATTTTTTAAATTTTTTAACGTGCCTGAAAATTTTTTTCGCGTGCCAAAGTTGGCACGCGTGCCATGTAATTGCCATCCCTGCTCTAATTCGTTTTTTTTTTTTTTTTGTTTCTTTAATTATCAACAAACAGTTTAACAATTAAATAAACTGAAGCCTTCTAAATTTCTCAAGAAATTTGTAATAAAATTAATTTACACGATTTTTTTTTAGTTCTGTTAAATGAATTAAGATTTAATTTACATGGTGCATACAAATAGCTTACTATATATTGTTAATTGTTTGTGAAATTTAAAGAAATTTTCTATAATTTTATTTATTCAAGCCTTGCTAATAATCTTTATTAGTATCATATTTTTATATTAAAATATAAATACAAATGTGTAAATTAACATTTTATGATCAATGATTCAACTATTATGCCTAAACATGATATTAAATTTATTATAAATAAATTATTTATAACGATTTTTAAAAACATGAATGTGTCCAAATAATAGGTAAATTTATTTTTAAAAATTTTTTCATAAAATTAATTTCCCCTTTAATGACTCCATCAAACATTTTAGTTTTATTATTGAGACTCATTTAAATTAACAAGAGTTGATTTGTAGCTCTATTGTCAACCTCCCCGCCACTCTTCCCGCCCCTCTAAATTTGAATATCCAATGCCAAATTTCTTTTTATTACCCACCACCACTCATTGAAGCTTCATGGATATTTTAAAGCACATTTCACACTCCCTTTAGAGATATATATTTTCATTCCCTTGGGTATTGAAATAATTTGTTTCATAACCAGCTCGATGCTTTCCCCCGTTTTTTCAAACTTAATGTTATAAACACTATAAATTACATTGATTATTTGAAATTTCATTTTAATAAAGGGGAAATAAATAAATAAATGTCATATGAATTTTTATATCAATCACCTTTTTTTACATTTTTAACGATTATAATAGTCTTATATTATAAATATCCCTATATGTTTAAATAAAAAAAAAGTTACGCTATTTCACCAACCTAAAATATACACAATTATATTATTCAAATTTTAGCCAATTTAAACTTATGGCATTTTCAGTATACTTTATATATTTTTTTTATTCTTTATAGAGAGATTTTATTTATTATTTAAATTTCAAATTCTTCCTTATTTTCCTGAGATTACCATTTAAATTCAGCTATGATAGAATAATATTAGTTGATTTTCGATTTTTTTTTATTTGATTCTTTATTTTTTTATTTTTTATTTTTAATGACATATTTAAAAAAAATATCTTTAAATTTAAATTTAAATCTCATCCTTAGTAATAAATTATTAAATAAGTTGACATGTGGCCAGGTCCGAACCGACCGACAGTTTGAAGTAAATTAATTTCCAGCTACAGAAATAATTTCAAATAATTTTAAGATATCTATTAATGTAATAAAAAACACATATGGATATAACATACATATTTTTAATTTTATTTTATTTATAATATATATGTAAGACCAGGCTGTGACGTCATGAATGGCTGGATGACGTCATATAATTTTAAATTAAGAAAAAACTACTAAAGATGATTTTTCTCGAGGATAAAACCAATACAAAGTGCATGATTCGAGGTGATATGTAAAAAATCTCCACATGTGAAATTTGGTGTGATAACAATACCTCCCTTACTATCGTCGGTCGGTAAAAATATTCTATAAATGAATTGCTTAATTGCTTTTATCTATGTCTAATTATAACAATTCAAATTTCAATATAAAATAAAAAAAAATATTAAAAACTAATTTTAATCTGCTATTATTATAAATAAGTGGATTTATTTTTGTTTTAATTTTAATATATTTATATACAAATATACAAAACAAAAAGAAATTGATAAAATTTTCCAATTACTAATTAAAACTTGTACATTCAAATGGTCACAAATATTAAAGTCACTCTGTTCATTCGCATCACCCATTAACCTAATCATTCATTTTTATGAATGGGTAAATTCGATTTTAATTAAAAATATAAATGACAATCCCTCTATTCTATATTACAAATACAAATATTATTATCTATTATTCGAAATTATCGGTTTTTGCGGATAATTATAAAGACAGCTAGAACATTAAATCATTTTAATTTTTTAATAATAAATTTAAAATCAAAATATATGGTCTCCTTTAATAAGTAGTTTATAGTGACAATGAATCGTAAACGACTTTGTATTTGAACTAACTCATTTTTTTTTATCAGATAAAGTCATTTTATATGAGTTACAGTCCGAGTAAATATATATATATATATGTATATGCAAGGGGCTAGAAAATCAAATGTAATTTCATCATCCAAAAGGGAAAAGAAAGATACACACATTCTATAGGGTAGTAAAAAACAAAAAAAAAAAAGATTGTATTCTTGATACGATAAAAATATATCTTATAAATATTTATTTCAATAAAGAGTTTTGATGGACAGAAATATAAAAAAAAAAAAAATGAAAATTTTTTACGAGTTTCATCGAAAAATCAAAGATCCTTGTTTGAAAGGATCACCTCACTATGCATTCGGAGTATTTTATAGACAGCCCCAGAATAAGCAATCTTAAAAATTCAAATGAACTATGTATATACATATAAATTTAGTTTTATGTTTAATGATATTAGATATGACGTTCGAGTCTTTTCTTAGAATACATATGATTTTTTTAATCAATATTTATTTATTAATATAAAATAATAGAATTAATAGTTAAAATTACCGTTTGAAAAAATCGAATATCAATTTTTTCAAATTTTGTGTTCATATTATAATAATTAAAATATTATAATAATTTGATTTCTCTAAGTATTTAGAATTAACTCTTGTTTTCGCTTGGAATAGTAATTAATCGATTGTCTAGAAGCAGATGTGATTTTTTTTTTAGAAATAAAAGAGATTTTAGATAAATTATTATTTCATTGTCTCCTTAATTTTATTTTTTATTTGGGGGATTTAAATTAATCTTTTTTCTTATGTTAATATAGATGTTTTATTACTTAATCATTTTATAATTAAAAATAATAATTAATAATATATAATTTCCCTTTCAATCAAATTATAAATGTAAATGGTTTTTTTTTTAGTTTAAAAATGTGTTTATTAAGCCAAAAGAATACAAAAGGTTTTTACAAAGAGTACTATCCCTAAACACATATGGGATATTCATTTTAAAAGGTACACAAAATTATAACAAAATTGTGCACAATGGCACATTCGTTGTTAAACGAAATTTATACAAAATAAATGTATTAGTAAGCTGTTTCATTTTCTTTTTTTTTTAACTTTAATTTATAATTATACAATTATTATTAATTTTTTTAATCAGGCAAAGGCATAAATGTAAATGGTGGATTACTACATTTGTTACTTCAATCCTTATTCTCTTCCAAGACACTCTGTTGTTTTTTCATTCATTTTGTGCTAATCTTTTATTATTTTATTTATTCTGATTATCCTGTTCATTATAACCAAAATAATAAATAATAAATAAATACCTAATAGATAATTTGGTAGAATTTTTCCAGGAGAAATCTCAATACTTTATTGAGACCATCCTTTTGAAGTATTATTCCTATTTCTTTGTGTTTTAAATAATTTTCCATTATATTTTAATATTTTCTTAATTTTATTCTTACCCTCTCTCTCCCTCTTCCAACAGGATTCTTAATATACCAAAGTTTACATTTATCTACAATTGCATAACTTGATTGTTTTTTAAATTTACTTCCCAAACAGGCATTATAACTTTCTCTACTATTTAATCCGAAATTAATATCTATTATAAAAATTAAAAAAAAAAAATTAACAATAGAATCTCTCGTTTCTAAAATATAATAAATATTTAATTAAGTTACCTGCAATTCATTGTCTACTTATCTTATTAAATACGGCTACTTATTATAATATTATATATGCTTATTCAAATAATGTATCTTTAATATTGTTATTATTATTAGTGTTATGAATTTAATGAAAATCCTATTATAGAGATGTTATATATATATTGATTAATATCGTATATATATATATATATATATATATATATATATATACATTTATGATCTCAATAACCAATACCATATTGCAAGCAACATGATAAGAAATTTACACCAAGCCTAGAATTATAATATACCTAAAGTGAATACTCAGTGATTTGGCAAAATCAACAATCAAACACACTTCATTCAGGATCAATTTAACCCTCGGGCTTGTTATTTTAATCCGTGATGAATAAATTGATTATATATTCCGAGTGGTGGGGTGTATTACGATGTGATTGGGTTGTGTTGAAATAAACATTTCATATTCGATATATACCTAATATATATATAATAATAAGCAATAGGCTATTCATATTTACCCAGAATGATAAAAAAAATACATTGGTAGTTTATTATATAATAGTTATGATTTATTTTCCCTTAATGAAATCAAATGAATATCTTTATTTATTATTCAAATGATGATAAAGATTAAAATACATTACCCCTTAGCAAAAATATTCTCTGTGTGTACATTATATGTATACTAATAAAAAAAAAACCTCTGACTTTGTACGTCCTACCCAAGGACAACGCCTATCAAGTCGGTTATATCAATGAGGTGTCCTATAATCAGTAAAACGGGTCCTCTCAACCCCTACCTTGATTTTCTTGATCGGAGGCGCTATCAAGTAGCTTTCCCCCAATGTTGTTCCCGGAGGCTGGGTTGAAATTCTCTTGCCAGGCCCGGGACTTGAACCCGGAATGTGTGGCAGGTTCGCTACGATTTTGATACAATTTGGTATATTTACTTAATGCATCAGTAACATGAATTCATCAACTTAGGGTGTATATCCGGAAACCGGAAGTGGTAGGTTACAAAGTAGTAATTTTATATTCTTTGTCGGAAAATATTTCACTTAAAATATAGTAGTAATTAATATTTGAATAATTAAACAAAAAATAATAAATTAAAAATTAAAAAATAATAAAGTAAAAATAAAAATAATAAGTTGAGCTGTGGCCAGACACAGAACCGACCTGAATTAAATTAATTTCCAGCTACATTTATGCTACATTGAAATTTTTACTCAAATGCAGTTATCAGAGAGATTTTTAATGCATTTTATTATATTATTTACATTATTCTATTTATTCATTCTATAATTGTGTTTGTTTCTTTATTAGTTCAATTTTTGCATTAAAATCTCGGAATAGAATTAAGCTTAAATATTCTAAAAATTCGATTTTTTAAGATCTATACAAAAATACCAATAATTTAAAAAAATTAATATTTGTGTTTTTATTTTGTAAATCGTTAAGCGCACACCTCTGCTCCTCTCCTCTCCATTCCCCTCCGCCGCCTGGCCACACCTCCTGCTTGTCGGCTGGGCGACTCGAAGGCTTTCAGTTGCCTACCACTCACTGCGCAATAGAAGACGTTGAGAGGCCTGTCCACCGAAATCATCCTTCAATCATTTCCTAATATAAAATTAATTAAAAATTTATTTATTTTTTATTTATTTTTTTTTATTAATTAAAACGAAGACTTTTTTTAGTAGTGAATTTAAAAAAAATTTTCAATCAAAATTAAATTTTATAAAATGCATTTGTATAACTCTTTACTTGTATTATTTATATATATTTAAAAATTTTATTAATTTTTCATTAAGAATATGGAATAGAATTAAGTTTAAATAATCTATATATTCAAATTAAGATCTCATAAATTCAATTTTATTAAAAAATTTAATTGAAAATTATTTAAACATTAAAAAAATTATATGTATATAAGATTTAATTTTCTTTAAATATATTTATTTATATAAATATTATTTTTTAAATGAAAATAATTTTTAAGATGTTAGTAATTTTTTTCTAAATATTTTTAAATTTTAAATATTTACTAGATATAATATTATTATAGCTCTTTCAAAAATCTGAAATAATTACTGTCTGCGTTGTTTATTTTCATAATTAATATAAAAAAATAAATATAAATATATTTCTTATATATATATATCTCCACGAATCATGTATTTTCTTAACAGAAAAAAGTATTTTTAGCATGATGTCCGTCTGTCCGTCCGTATAGATGTGTACAGCTTGAACGGCTCAACGGATTTTGATGAAATTTGGTATATTCACTTAATACATCAGTATGATAAATTTTTTTACACTCTACTGACTGTTCATTTCATAACTGAAAATAGTGTCGAATAGAAATAGACGATATTGACTTGGATTAATCTTATAATGCTAGCTAAAATTGTTTGTTTGTATTATTGAGGACCCCAGTTCCATTCATTTTAATCAGATTGATGCAATGATGCAACATTTAATAATTGTAATAAATAATTAATATTTTTTAAAGGGTCGAGCAAGAGCTCGGTGTCCCAGGTATTAATATTTACAGCCAAACCCAATAATTATTAATCATTTTATTCATGTTTTGACGTATACACTCCTAATGGAAAAATAACGAATATTCTTTTTGAAAGGGCATTAATACAATAAATTACATTTTAAAAAACATTGACTATTATTTCGACACCTATTCCAATAATGGTACTCTAGTATCAAATAGTTCCATGTTTTGAATGTAATTTTTCCCAAATTCATTAAAATATTTATTGAAATTCACTTGATATAAGAATTGGTAAGTTTGAATTTAAACTATAATGTATAATTCTGAACATTATGCAGAATATTTTGGATTTTGGTTGAGTCAACACAATTATTATAATTATTATTTCATACAATTCAAAATGTTTGTTTATATTTTTTTTTTTACAATAAATTATATTAATTAGATTTAATATTTCATTATATTCTAAGTAAGGATTTTAAATAATTAATATGTATAATAAATTTTCATATTATAATATAACATTATAAATTCCTAAACATAGAGTATATTTGCTTTAGGCGCTTTAATATTTAAATTATAAAGTTAAATTATTCTTAAAAAATTAGATTTTGGAGTCAAATGGAATATTTAATAACTACACCTACTACGATTTTTTATTAACCGAATAAATTTATAGTATATATTAAAGATATATTTTTAAATAATTTATATATTTATAAATCAATAATTTTTTTTCGAGTTTTGTATATTGGATCATATAAAAAAGCCCCTTTAGATTTTTTCCATTAGATGATTTTGGTATTGGAACAAGCTGTAAGAAAATATCGATGTGCTAAATATCAACCACTTGACAGTTTGGAATCATTTGCAAAGAGAAAAGAGCGCATACTTCCAAAAAAAAAAAACCTTTATGATGAAAAATGTTCAAAAATACAGCGAAAACTTTTTATTATCTATTTACTTATACATTTATTTATGAATAGTAAATTATAATTAGTAATATATATATATCAATGTAAATACACTCAAGATGACATCTAAATTTCAAATTAAAGTGAATTTATTAGATTTATGAGTTAATTTTAAGTTTTCTCAAATAAAATTATCCTTATAAATTTGAAACATTATTAATTATTCATGAAAATTTAAGAAAAATTTTACATTTTAGAATTTTATTTTTAGTTTTATAAGTCATAATTAACTAAGCTTAAAAAAAATCATTCTTTTACATGAACGTTATTTTTTCTTTTTTTAATAAAAAAATATGATTATATTTATTGTATAAATAATAATATTACGATTTTTTTTTATCTTATTGTGGATTAAAAGGATAAAATTGAATTTTGTCTCCAGAATGATGAAAGATATCAGATGCCTAAAGAAGATATAATAAATATTATTCAAGTCTCGTAATATTGTTTAAGTAAATGAAATTGGATGTTTTTTTGTTTTTTTTGTTTCGGCCTAGAGAGAAGTGGTAGATGAGAAGTAGGAATGGAGTGAGGATACTCTTTATTACAAATCTAATATCAAATATTTAGTAAATAAATTTTAATAAAAATGTCAGAAAGACAAACCCTGATAGGGAGAGATATAATAAATAATATAATACTGGTTATTGGCCTTGTAGATTTTGTTTTACACTAATAAATGAATGAACTTAATCTTTGAAAATATCAAAAAAAAGAATCTAAATGTTGTATTTTTATTCATTTGGTTGAATTGGTCAGTCGAAAATAGTCAGATGACTTGGGCGTGGAATTAAATATGGGTGACCATTTGGAATTGAATGGAGGGGAGGGCTATTCAAAACGCAATGGCTCATGTTCCAAGATCATTAAAACAAACAAATATTAAAAACTACTCCCCGAGTGAAGTAAGTGACAAATGCATTAAAGACACGACATTAGTCGGTTAACTTGCAAAACAAATACAACCGTCATTTTAAATCCTCATCCCTTGAACTAAAGAGTTTTCTTTTTCTGTCTCTCATTCTCTCTCTCTCTCTCTCTTCCTCTTGACCCACCACCTGCCATTGAATTCCTGTTTTTCATCTGATACAACCGGCATCTAATTAATTACATCACCTATATAATCAAATGAATGCATCTGAAAATGGCAAGGGCGAGAATGAACAGAAAAATAAATTGTAATAAGGAAGAATGGTGGGGTGAACAATGGACAAAGACACAATTGGAAAAAGTTTATTTTATTAAGAAATATATTTTATTCTTATTATTTTTTTGTTCTCTCTCTTCCTTTCTTTTTCCATCTTATTTAAAATAAATACTCAAATATTACTTGAGCTGTTAAAAATAAAGTATTAAATTTTTTTTTTAAATTACATATGTATTTTACTTTTATATATTTATGGAAAGTCTATCGATATATCAATGGTTTAATTCCAAACACAAAAAAATCAATAGTTTTCAGAGTTTTGTTGTTATAATTATAATTTATAATTTTCTTTTCATAGTAAAAACTTTTTAACTGGGTATCTCCGACAAATGTTTTGTCGAGTTGTTTTTTCTTTCAAAATGAACCATGCATAATTTATGAAATATCTTAAAGTAAATAGAAGGTAGATAATTAAAGATGTTATTAGAGAATTTTTTTTATTTGTTTAAAGTTACATTTTATAATAATCGATAGATCGAATTATAATCATTTCAATTTGTTTAATCAAATCATTTAATAATAATAATAAAAAAAGATAATTGATTATGTATATTGTAAAATATGAAAAAGATAGAAAAGATTAAATAAGATTATTTTGTTTTATTTTCGAGATAAAAGGAAGAGAGAGAGAGAAGTTTATCTATTTATGTGTGTTCTCTCTTACTGTAAATGTATTAAATGTTTCACTTTAATTGAAACGGCCGTCAGCGATCTTCTCTATCGCGATGGGGATCGAATACCACTGAGAAATCCTCTTGTTTAGTCTGCTAGCATAAAAAAAAGAAAGAAGTCACTACAAGATAGATGTTTTTTAATTCATTTAATTTACGATGCTTTGTGATTTAGAGAAATTCTTTTTTTTTTTGCTAAAAGGAACTCCATAAACTCAAAGGTTTATCTCTTGACTCTGATACAATCGTGAAAATAAGAAAGTACTGTCTCACTTATTGATTTCGGCTTTTGCAAAGACCATTGGACAGTTCTTTTAGTCTTTCTAATCCACTGATAAAAAGGGGTGAAAAAAGCAAAAAAGAGGGAGGGGGAGGGAAAAGGGTGATAATAAATGGTCCGGCTTTCTTACCACTCCGCCCTCTTGAAGTCAAATACAAATGAAACGGACAACAAAATACAAATAATCTCTTTTTCAATGTGTACGTGAAATAGAGAGAGAGAGATAACTAATCAATATTTAACCGCGTCGGATAATAAGCCTGTGTGCTGCAAGCGAAAAGTTTGTAATGGATTTAATTGGCCGTGGTGTAGTAATTTGCCGGTCTGCTAGGGGTGGCCATCGTGGTTTGGATAAAGGAGTAAGGTTGGCGGATTCAGAGATGTGGGGAGGGTAAAGTGGGGAACACAAGAGAGAGAGAGAGAGAGAGAGGGAGGCACAAGAAAAACGATTACATGCGTCTAGGGAGACCAACGCAAATTTCTTATTAACTTGAAGATGCCAAAGCTCTTTTTTACCCTTTCATGACTCTCCCCCCCCCCCATCAACCATTAAAAATTACCTTCAAGCAAACTCCATTAGCCATTTTTTATTAAATTCATACGATTATCCCATTATTAATAATAAGTTTATTAATTATAATACATTTTAGTTTTTAAAACTGAAATATAAATTTATGATTTCAATAAAAAATCGTTATAATTGTTAATAATTAATTATAATTATTTATAATTTACTAATCAAGAAAATTGATTCTATCTTTCCTAAAATTTGAAATTATTATTATTTTTATTATTATTTGCGTCTGGACCATCTAGGATCACGCAAAGCTCCCATATACAAGGGTATTGATGTTAAGTGTGCCCATATATGAATGTTCTTTAGGTGTTAACTTTTATTCTTCTTTTTGAGTGCTCGTGAAGATCCGGAACCTCCAGGTGACGGGAGGATTGGGTACCAACTGGAGTTATTCTCAGCACGATCCATTGTTGCTTATGGTTGCTTGTTTTTGAGGTAGTCCTGCTCGTGCAGGGTTGTATAGAACCAGGGTTTGTCAGTTCCTGAAGCCGGAGGCAGCTGATGTTAAATTGAATTTATTAGAAAAATCCGTTCTTGGTTAGAATCGAACGCCGACTTCTTGTGTAGAAGGTTGCCACGCTACACTCTCGTCCAAGTCACCTCCCTAAAATTTGAAATAATATATTTAAAATTATTTATTTTATTTTATCATTCTTTATTATTTTATTTATTTATTTATTGTCATATTATTGATTTTAATATTGTAAACTCAAATTCATTATATATATTAAAGTTAAAATTAAAGAAATCTAAATAAACATTCAAATAAATATTCATTTCTATTATCTAATCTACTGTGTTATTATCAATTTCAATTTATTAAAAAAAACAATCTATTGAAATAAAAGGAAACGTTATAAAAATGATTTATATTTTTATGTGAAAAAAATACCGTTTCGCGATTGGATGGGTTGCAGCCGCTCTCAAAAAGTCAGAAGCTACCGTTTGAAATCGATGGAATTTAAATTACATCTTCGGTGCTGCAACTGATTTATGTTATCTTAGGAATTTCAACATAAATCGAATGGAAATGATCTCATTTGCTTATTCTAACGGAGGCGTTTTTTTTTTTCTAAAAGCTCTACGTTTACCAGTCTTCTCCACCAAACTGCCGCGAAAATCTAAAAGACTAAGAGAACAATGACGATTAAAGATAGGAGAGAGTTTGAACCTGGAGTGCCAGCCAATTAGAGTAAAATTTTTCATACCTTTTCTTAAAAATTCTAGTATTTAATATATGAATATACAATAATTATTTTATTCTAGAGTTAATATGTAATATTTCATTTTATATTATTTCACTAAATATTAAATATCTATTTAAATAATATTATTTTTTGAAAGCCATTTTACCAAATTGTTTGTTTTTCTTTAATTTTTTACAGTTACAAAAAGTTTTCCATAATTTTAAATAATAAAAATATTTGTTAGTTATTTATTAAAAATCAAATAATGTTACATAAACACTACAGATAGTTTTTTTTTTTTTTTTTTTTTTATAAATATTAAAAATATTTGCTGTTTATAATAATATTTCTATAACGAGATTTAAAGTAAAACTTAATACAATTATTGTATGTATATTGTTATACTAAAAAAGAATCTTGTTTTAAATGCTTCACATCATTCAATCTTTCACACCAATTGCAAGAAATGTTTAATATGTATTATTTATCAGTGAATATTTTACATAATAAAACCATTGAGTCATTTGTAAATATATAAGAATATAAAAAAAATATGTGCGTTTTTTATAAAAATACAAAACAAAAATATCTAAGATCTAATATTTTTATTACAACTTAAAAAAAAATTCATATTAAAAACTGTTTAAATAAATCACCCTCTATTATCTTCATCAGTTTTAATAAATACATTTGGCTAATGGTTTTAAAATGATTAATATTCACTTGGGTTGCTTTCATATAAAAATACATATATGACACAATATATGTACGAGGTCATTAGGAAATTTATTTATTTATTTATAAGAATGCTAAAAAAGTTGTTTTTAAAATATCTCTACAATGATTAATTAATTAAACAAACCCCCTTGTTTGTGTGTTGCTCGGTTGTTGTTTTTTTTGTTCAATATCCATATGAATGACTCAAAAACTATTATTACTTATTTATAAAGTTTAAAATTTAATATTTGATTTATGTAATACAACGATTTTAGTTGAAAATTTGTATTTGTTAAATTAAATTTACAAGAGAAAAAGAAGTGAAATATTAATTCCATTATCAAATGAGACGAATAAAATTAAAAAATTAGAGCATTTTTAATTTTTTAAAAATTTTCTTAAGTGAAAGATTATATAAAATAAATAATGAAAAAACTGAAAAAAACAAAACCTCTCTTTCTACTGACTTATATTCCTCACTGTCCTACAAAAAGTTATTCATGTAAACATTTTTGCATCTTGGCATTATTCAATTAATATTTAGAAATTTGTATAAATAAAAATTACATTTCTTTTTATAATATTAATTATTGTATCTTTCAAATTAGCACGAAATGGTTTCTAATTTTAAGATTTATTTTGCTCTAAAAAATTATAAATGTTTCTAATAATTAATTTTATGAATAAAATTGAAAATCATATTTTACCAATTTCCTTAAATATATTTAAAAAGGTATTGTTTTTTAATTATTAATTAATTATACAATTTGTAGGATTGTTATAACAAAAATATTTTTTTTTCAACACTGATTATTATTATATTTTATTCTTTATGTATAATAAATATAAAAGAAGCTTTAATCTAACAAAAAGATTATTATTATACTTTAATATTATTTTGTTTCAATTCCCTCTAAAACAGGGGTGAGCAACCTTTTTATCCCACGGGCCAATTTAAATTTTAAAATTTTGTGGCGGGCCGCACTTACTAATAATTTACAAAACTTTATTTATATACTAATAAACATTATAATATTGTTTATAAATAATCGAGACGGATAATAAAATTCTATTTTAGAAATGCTCAGCGGGCCGCAGAAAAATCTTTAAAGGGCCACATGCGGCCCGCGGGTTGCTCATCCCTGCTCTAAAATAAAGATAGTAGAGAATTTTATTGAATTTTAATGGATGATTCCAATAAATATTGTCATCATTTGTTTAATGAGAGTATTTAAGGTGGTCTTGAAAGGATTCCTTGCTTTTTTTAACCTACTAAATTTTTCCCCCGAGGTCAAATGGTGAAGGTGATTAGTCGCTTTTCATTCTCTCCGATGAAGAGTTAACTTTTATTATACCCTAACGTGGCTTCGTTTAATTTATCATGAACCAATCGCGACGAGTAATCCTTATTCAGAACCCGCAACCCGCACCCGACATTATAAATAACCAAGAGCAAGCAAATGGGGAAAACTGGGCAAGGAACTTTGAAAAATGACCCGGAGAGTTTATCAGAAGACAATCGCCAACCACGGTAGAGAGAGAGAGAGAGTTTAGAGAATAATTACGAAATAATTAGAGTAATTTGAAACGCCACCTTAGGTTCAAAAGCCAATCAACTCTGCAATGGAAGATAGTGAAACTAATGCAACATGCTTAAGTCTATAACATTTAACACTTAACACTATTGGTTTAAAATTTAACCTTAACAAGATAAATAATTGTTCTTTAATACATTAATTAAATTCCAGATTTACAATTCAATAATACACTATATATACAATCACACTACACTCAATTACAAGAACCAACAATAAAGAATCAAGTTTATGAAAATTTTCCTAATCGCAATACTACCTCTGGCGAGATAATAATGAATAAGTAAATATTATAAATTTACATGGTGTTATGTAATTAATTGAAATGTTCTGAATAACAAGGATTTTTTTCAAAATTTTTAATATGATCAGTGGTTATATACATATATCGTAAATGTACCTATTTAAATATATATATATATACCTACCTATACTTTATTCTTTAAAAATAACTTCTCACTTTCTTCTTCTAAAATCATTATAAGTGAAACATTCTTAAGTTAGACCACTAGGATTTACTAAAATTATTAATTTTTTTTTAATTTATATAATTATAATTAAAATAAGTTGACTTGTGGCCAGGTTTGACGGTTTGAAGTAAATTAACTTCCAGCTACAGAAATAATTTCAAATAATTTTAATATATCTATTAATGTAATAAAAAACACATATGGATATAACATACCTATTTTTAATTTTATTTTATTACCGACCGACGATAGTAAGGGAGGTATTGTTTTCACACCAAATTTCACATGTGGAGATTTTTACATATCTCCACGAATCATGCATTTTCTAAACAGAAAAAAGTATTTTTAGCATGATGTCTGTCCGTCTGTCCGTCCGTCCGTCTGTCCGTCTGTCCGTCCGTATAGATGTGTACAGCCTGAACGGCTCAACCGATTTTGATGAAATTTGGTATATTTACTTAATGCATCAGTGGGATGAATTGATCAACTTTTGGTGCAATTCCGGAAACCGGAAGTGGTAGTATTAGCGATCGACGATAGGAAGGAAAGGGTTATTTTCACACCAAAGGAGATTTTTTTATATATCACCACGAATCATGCTTTTTGTATTGGTTTTATCCTCGAAAAAAATCATATTTATTAGTTTTTTCTTGATTTAAAATTATATGACGTCATCCAGCCATGCATGACGTCACAGCCTGGTCTTGCATATATATATTATAAATAAAATAAAATTAAAAATGTTTATATTTATTATTTATGTATCCATATCTGTTTTTTATTACATTAATAGATATATGAAAATTATTTGAAATTGTTTCTGTAGCTGGAAATTAATTTATTTCAAACCGTCGGTCGGTTCGGACCTGGCCACAGGTCAACTTATTTATAATATATATGTAAGACCAGGCTGTGACGTCATGAATGGCTGGATGACGTCATATAATTTTAAATTAAGAAAAAACTAATAAAGAGGATTTTTCTCGAGGATAAAACCAATACAAAGTTTATGTAAAAAATCTCCTCATATGAAATTTGGTGTGAAAATTACCCTTCCCTTCCTATCGTTGATCGCTAATACTACCACTTCCGGTTTCGGGATTTGCACCAAAAGTTGATCAATTCATCATACTGATGCATTCATTAAGTAAATATACCAAATTTCATCAAAATCCGTGAGCCGTTCAAGCTGTACACTTCTATACGGACGGACAGATATCATGATAAAAATACTTTTTTCTGTTAATAAAATGCATGATTTGTGGAGATATGTAAAAATCTCCACATGTGAAATTTGGTGTGAAAACAATACCTCCCATACTATCGTCGGTCGGTAAAAACACTGAACTCGATTGGACCATAGATCTAGAATTTAGAGTGTACATTATTTATTCACCACAAACTATTTTTTTAGGATCATATAAAGTAAAGAGATACCAAAATCTTATAATTTGTTTTTTTTTTGGTCTCAATTTTGAAAAAATTAATTATCAAAATCTGTAAGGTTATTATTATATATATTCACCAAATGAGGTAAGAAGAGAATAATTGTGAGGATGTGTCTTTTATATCAAAAATACAATCTATTCAATTAAATATGAGAAAGAAATGAATTAGAAGTGTGAGTGAGATTAATGGGACGAATTGTTTGAAAAAGAATAAACATTTGTTCTTGTACTAATAAAGTGGAAAGTTCTTGCGTGTGAGGACGACTTCTTATGAATTTTGATAAGAGAGAGAGAGAGAGAGAGAGAAAGAGAGGACTTTGTTTTCTCTGATAACATTCACAGTTGAGAAACACCACTTGGGATAATTTTCAATAAATTTAGTATAATTTCATTTGAGAGGGAATTGAAGTTTCTCTTTACATTTTTATAGCATTTCAAAAGATTTAAAAAAAAAGATATATACTTAAGATAAGATCACTTTAATAAAAAACAAAGAAAATTTTGATTTTTTATGTTAACGCGGTGTGCTGTATTCTAATATTTACAAGTAATATTTGAGTGTTAGTTTGCATAGCATACGCCTCAAGAGTCATAGAATTAGCGACAGACAAATCTTGAAGTTTGAATCATGATGATACACCATCTCAAACCTCAAAAACTCTAAAAATATCATTGCACAATTTGACTTTTGGCTGTTTGACAAACTTAAAAGACCGCTTCGGGGTACACCCTGTTTCTTTCAGAATGAGGATTAAGAAATTTTGGAATAAATTATAGAAAGCAACCATGAAAAAAGAGTTCTCTTATTGATTGTAAGATTGAAAGAAAAATGACAAGGTATAAATCCATTTTGATAGATCGAGGGTACTTTGAAATTTAGAAATAATTTGGAAGAATAAATATAACACAAGAATACAAAAAACCGATTTAAAAATATTTGATAAAGAAAAAAATCAAACCTATTTTTTTAATTAATTAAAATAAATTTATTTATATGTCTTTATTAAAAAAAAAATTAAGAAAGAAATCAATTATTTATTTACTATTTGTAATTTCATTTAAAATAAAGTCAAATTTTAGGTTCAGGAGTAGAAAGATTTTTTAGGAAAGAGTCTTTTTTTATTCATTCCTTGCAGATATCATATGAGGCTTCTCATAGATCTCATCTTCATTTTATTTATTGAATATTTATTGATATGAAATGTAAATAAAATGTTTATGATTATACCTTCTTTTATTTTAATTTAGTGCTATAATAAACGTTTTTTATTTATCTTATGAGTATTTATTTATGTGAAACGTTGGGATACTGATATAAAACATTTATTCATCAGTAAAATTACGAATGAAGACAAATTATTATAATTAGATAAGTATTATTTCTACAAGACGACATTTTGATTGACTTAATAGATTTAATTTTCTAATTAATTAATTTGATATAAATAATAGATCAATTTGATTTTATAATTCTAGTTTGAAGGTGGATTTATTATCCATATACCTATTCTCCAAAAATGGCTTTTTCAGACTATTGCTTGTTCCCCAATGGCTGGTTGGAAAAAGATTTAACTTATGCAAGGAGGGGATCACAAAAACGATTGCCTATTCTACAGAGTTAAATAAATCATATTATTCGGAAGAGATCAACAAACTAGAACATTGTATTAGTCTGAAATCAGATTATGTTGAAAAATAAAAATGATCGATCCTAAAAAATTAAGTTTTCATTTTTGCACGGACATTTCAAACCAACCCCTCGTTATAATACAAAAATCACTCATTTTCTTTAATTAAAGAAAACAATTTGATTTTGACTTTGATTATTAAAAAGGAAAAAAAATCTTTATGTATGCAATTTGAAAAATTTCTTAAAATCAAGGATTAATATGTACAATCGATAATATTAAATTAAATTATTAAAGCTTTGGTGGTTGTTTTTATTTATAACGCAATTTTGTAAATAAAACTACATATTGATATATGTTATTGTAAATTTATTCAAAAAATACCAAAATATACAGAACGTTTCGATTGCAGAAGTATCAATATGTGGTTTTATTTACAAAATTCCGTTATAGGTAATATTAAATGTCATTATGATGAAGGTTTACTAAATATTTCTCTCTTATCTCTGATTAGTTTATAGTTAGTTGGTCTTTGGTTGGTTGGTTGGTCGGCTAGCTGGGCTGTCTGATGTTAAGGTTGAAGAGAGGGGGGTGGACTTTCGTGGAAACACTCCTATACCTATCCCATTCCAATTCATTGGATTGGGCTGTTGGGGTCCCCAATCGTGCCCCGATGGATCCCAACGTGGATTCCTGTCCACCCTCTTCTCTCAATCCTACAAGTTCGTTCCAAACTCCCTGGGGCGTAATAAACGTTTGGCTTCGAATTTGTGCGTTAATTAAGCCGTCCCTCGATGATTGTTTCTATGTACACACCAGCCGGCCTGTCAATGATGATGATGATCATCATCATCATCATCATGATTATCATCGTGTAGGTACTAACCGGAAAGCATTGATTTTCAAGCCCTGAAGCTGATTACATTTTCATTCCCAGTGGCGATTTAATATATAAGAATTATATATTACTACTAATTATTTATTTATTCTTAAGAAATAAATTGTAAATTTTTAACAATTACTCGACAAAGATGGAAGGTTTATCATTTCTTTTAGATTATTTATATTAAATCAATATATACTAAAACTAGAATATTTAATGAAAAGAAGGACATTAAAATCAATTAATTACGAAATATTGTTAATATCATTGCATTTTCTAGATCAGAAGTAGAAGTATATCTTTATAATATTAGTATGGGAACCCTAGAAAACTTATTTTTAAGTAAAAATTAAGGTATCAACATTTTCATTTTTTGTAATTAGTACTCTCCCTATAAAAATATAGCAGAATATTAATAAATGAAAAATTATTCATTTATTTTATTTATTTGAATTACGAGTATAATGCCATTGAATTATTATTATTATTTAATATTATTATGTAGGACATCTATTTTTTTTATTTTGAATACTAATTTTTTTTTACTATAAATATTTTTTAATTATAAATTTAGAAGGAAGGTATTTCATCACTTTTATAATAAATTACAAAAACCCTTAATAAACAAGTATTATATTATATAATGTATAATGTATACAACAAATTATATTATACAAAATATATTATATAATGTAAAAATGTATATTAAATATTTAGGTTAATTAATTAAAATTTAAATTAAAAGATTTAAATCTCACATATTTGTTAAATATTACAACTGTATATATAATAATTCATTTCAAATATTTATTATCTTTGAAATAAATTAAAATTAATTTATTATAATATTAAAAAAGATAATTAGAAATAAATAATAAATAACTATATATATATATAAAACAATAAAATAAAAAGAAATATTAATTTAATTATTTTTAATATAGATTTTTCTTAAAAATAAAATAAAAATTCTTAGTTTATTTAATTAATTTAAAAAAAAAACAAACAAAAAACAAAAAACAAAATAATAAAAATAAAGTCATCTAGTATATAATTAGTTTAGCTGAAAGCCAGAGAGCTTAGTAAATGTTTTGAATATTCATGACCTCTTCTCTCATTCTCTCGTCCTAAGGAAAGAAACTCATCCCTTGGAAGGGAATTCCAGAGCTAGCACGAACCCTTTGGCTCTCATCCCCTCTTCTACATCTCTATACTCTTCCCCAGTTTCAGCCACACCATACACACACAAATACACTTTCCAAAATGGGATCTCCATTGGGACTCATTCATTAATGTCCAAAGTTTAAACCACAAATTCTAAAAACAAATCATTTGTTTACCTCGAATTGGATTTAATAGCAATTTAAATGGTCATGTTATTAAATAAAATAAAAAAATAAAAATAAAAAATAAATAATTATTAATTAAATATTTTAAATATATGTATAGTATATAGAAGTTTATTTAAATATAAAATAATATAAATAAATGTCTCCCAATCGTCCAACTCATCAGCTATTAATTCCCCACTAAATAAATGTCTTTCGATAAAGATAATAAGTAAATAAAGATTCTTATCAAATAGTACTTATAGAAATAAATATATTGCGATAGTTAATTTTAATAGGTAGTTTGTTTGTTGTTGTTTATAGATCTAAATCGAATATAAAGAATTATTACCTTTAAAGCGGATAAATCAATAAAATATAAAAATAAATTATTTATGTACAACTTCTTACAAATCAATTATAAATATATTTATTATTTTTAAAACATTTATATATATATTATTTAGGTACATTCAATTACAAGAATACACAAATCAATCGGTTTTATTAAAAATTGTGAAATACGGCTCATATCGAATAATTCAGTATTTTTCAGTGAATTTTCTTAAATTAATTACTTGAATGAAAATAATATTTATTAATAATTGATTTTATGTTATGTTATATTTTATTAGACATGTTTTGCCTATAAGAGATAAAATATTTGTTAAAAAAATTTATGAATACATTATTTTATATTTTCTTTCTATTAAATTTATTTTTTATATGTAAATGTATGTATACTTTACATAGCACTTAAGATCTTGTGGAAGATATAACGATGTTAATTTAAATTTGAATTAGTGTTTTTGCATAATTTCTGTGAATCTCTTAATAATAAATGAAAAATCAAGAGACACCTATTATTAGCTTTGTCCTTGTCTGAAATACCAATAATATAGTGACCGGTCCGCCGACTCGAGTTCGAGGGTTCGAACCTCGCCGAGTACATCGATATATAAATATAAATAAAAATAAAAATAATAAACAAATCTGATAAAAGCTGCTAAATGGAGATATATTCCGAAAAAGCCAAAAAAATACCAATAATACGAGTATATACATATGTTCCTTATTATAAATATTATTGTATTATTTTAATTAAAGAAAATGTTAGATACTAATCTTAAAATTTTCTAAATATTAAAATCATATTTCTAGTAATTTCTTTTCAGTAGATATTAATAATAAGAATATTTAAGATAAATATTATTATATTTATACTTCATATAATTTTAATGCCTAGAATTCAATCAATAATATCAAGTGGTTTTTTATTTGATTCCAAATACTATAATTGGTATCTTGTGTAAATAAATAATTAGATATATAGTTTATATACATTTATCCTTTGATTGATGAAATATAATAATATTCAGATAGAAAGTTCAATCAATTCAAAAAAAAGATATGGTTTCTACTTTAAATATAAAAGAAAAATGAAAAAAACCCTTTCGGTGAATCATCATTTTGATTTACGAGCGCGATTCGTTTGTAAAAGCTGTTCGTTATAGTGAGACTAGAATTCATGCCTGTTTTGTTTTTTTTCCCTTTCCTATTTCTATCTCTATCTCTAACACCCTCTATCTCAAGTCTAGTTTAGTTTTATTTCCGTCTTAAGATACAATGATAAATTTATATAATAAATCATACGTTAATGTTTCATATTTATACATACGAATATTTTTCAAACTTTTGTTTTTTATTTTTATCATTTATCAATTAAGTACCGTTTATAGATAAATTGGTGATTTTAGTTTAAAAAACATGTTATCTATTATGTTATTTAATTTATTATAAGTGAAAATACGAACAAAAATTATATTTCTATTAACTTTTGAGAAATGTAACTCAATCGGAAGAGGGTTACTTACAACAGTTTGATTTTTTTTCCCTCTAAACTCACCGTAAAATAATGTTTGATAGTTTTTTACATGATTAAAAATTGTATAAAACTACTATATATAGAATTTCAGCTTGATTGAATCGCTGAAAGTACCGGCATTAATTTTTTAAAACTGCAAATCACGCGCCAGCATGTGATGTGGTCCTATCAACAAAGAGCCAAACACGCGCTGGTTTAATAAATTTTAATTTATAATTTAATTAATTAAATTTAATTTAAATATAATATATGATATTTAATCCAATTCAAATTGCGAGATAATCAAGTGGAGACACTCCAGATTGTTTAGATTAAAAGGACCTCATCATTATACATTTTTATCTTCAATATACATCCATAATGAAAGTCTAATCAAAATTAACGATAAGTGAATAAATATAAGTATTTTTGAGGAAATTAGAAAAGGATAGAAATTGAATAGAAAAGTGACACCCGATGAGGACGATTTGACGAATCTTGTTATTGCCTCCAACTAATTATTAATAAAAAATAAATGTTAAATAATTATGAAATTTTATTAATAAAGATATGGTAATTATTTCATTCATAATATTTTTTAATAATTTGGAGATTGAATTTAAAATATTAAAACAAACAGACATTACCATTATTTCATTTTTAAATTAATTAAATATTCGTTAAAAAAATAATTTGAACACAAGAATAATATAACATAAAGCAAATAAAAAAAAAATGTTTAATTATAAAAATTATTAAATACAAAAAAATATATTCAAAAAAAAAAAAAAAAATAAAGTCACAATAAAATTTAATAAAGAAGATATTTCTTTGAGACGTAGCTGCTCTCTCTCTCTATCTCTTAATTAAAATATTAAGATAAATTCAAAGAAAATTTTTTTTTTATTTTTTTGTTTTTACTTTCTAAATCTCTCTCCACCATTCACATTTCTTAATCTATTAAAAAGCCACCTTATCAACTTCCTGTCACGTTAATTCACATTCCATTCATTCTGTCATTTAATACTTTAATTTAGAATTTCTTAATATTCTTTGTTAGTCTTTCTTTCATTGCATTTATAAATATATATCTTGTGATTCCTTTTCATCACCTTTACAGCTTCATTTTCCTTAAACTTTTCTCTGATAGTCTTCTTTTGTTTACTGTTGGGCGTGGAGAGGCAGGGAGAGAAAAAAAGCGAGAGGGGTAGATGTTAGATAAAAAAGAATGATTACTTGTCGACCGTTAAAAGAAAAGCTGGATTACTGAAGGAGAAATAGATTTAATTCCAAGTAATTTTCTAATTCTTCTATTCATTGATTTAGATATTGTTTTCAAAGAAATGGATCAACTTGAATCCATTGCAATATCAAATTCAATTACATATAGTTTTAAAAATCTCTGAATGTTTAATAAATATATAATTAGAGGGTTTTCCCCGGGAATTCCCGAGAAAAAACGAAAAATTTCCCGGGAAAACAAAACAAATTATTTTTCATGCCAGATTATTTTGTATTTGACTTTTTGTTTGTATTTATATATATATATATATATATATATATATATATATATATATAGGTAACAATAATAAAATACACTATTGCACTTGACCATTTGGAAAGTTAGTAATTTTCCTTACACCCTTCACTTCAAATTAACCCCTCTCCATCACCTGCCCCTTAACTTAAATTAATATAAATAAGCTGTTGTTGAAAGCGAGTAAGGTAAAGACATTATTATATTTTTTGATAATTAAATAAATATTATTATTTATTTATTCAAGAAATATATATACAATCATTCTGTATGTTATTTCAGTCCACCTTTTTGGGTGGTGACAAAAAAATAGCAAAAACATCCAAAAAGCAAACAAAAACAAAAAAAAAACGATCATAAATGTCTTTAATTGAGGGCACACATAATCACAGAATTGAGAGTTTTAGTTTTCCATCTTTTTAGATATATACAGGAAAGAAAAACCAAAATAAAAAAAACAAAATACAAAAATAAAACAAAAAAAACCAGGGCTTCGAACCGGAACTGAACCGAAAACCGAAAACCGAAAAAACCGGTATTTTTGTCGGAACGAAAACCGGAGCTGAACCGAAAAAAATAATATCGGTTTATTTCAGTTCAGTACGTGTTCAATCCAAAGTTGCCACAAGAGGTGTTTTGGCAACACCCAAGCCCGAATTTTTTTCAATTAGTTATGCCTCGTACTGCATGGTGTCGCTAAAAACTTTGTTTCAAAAATTAGTGTCCTAGTCATACTCTCCCTTCGGTTGTGTTGGCAGCGTCTCGTAGTCGCAATACAAAATTTAATGTTTTCATCGTTTGTTTAATACTGATATTTTGATTTAATGATAGTATTAATTTTTTAAATTATTTATTCCATTTGTTACAGGGTTATGTATTGATATAAAGAAAATGATTCATAAATATAAATAAAATTATTAAATAAATTTAAACAAATATTGAATAACTTTGACCAGGTACGAAGATTAGACAGTAAAAAACTTATTTTAGAATTTTGGGAGGAAAATAAAAATACAATTCCTCATTTATACAAAATTGCAATGGTGGTTTTAGGAGATTCTGCAACACAAGTTAGTGTTGAAAGAGCTTTCTCTGGTTTAAAGTTTATTTTACGAGACAATAGAAATAGTTTAAATGAAAATATATTAGAAGATATTTTAATAATTAGAGGTATAATTTTCATCTTTTATAATTCTAGTTATAATTATAAGTAAATATATCCAGGATTCCTGTATACTTTAACATTAAATATACGTATTTGTTTCGTTTAATAAATTATATTAACATCTTATATTATATACTTCTAATTATTTTACCTTTAATTAATTATTATTATTTATATTATATTGTATCAATTCATGTAGTATGATTTAGGGTGGTAGCAAGAAATATTTTTATATATTTATGGCAGACTCGGCATACCCCGGCCTAAATTTCTAATACAAATAAAAGGTCTTTAAAATTAATTAATCGGAGCTGAACCGAAAACCGAAATCCGAAAAAAACCGTTATTTTTGCCGGAACGAAAACCAGAACCGAACTGATATTTTTTTTTATTGAACCGGAACGAAAACCGAAACGAAAAAAATAACGGTTCGAAGCCCTGAAAAAAACACAAAGAAACAAAAAAAAAAAAAAAAAAATCAAAAGGAATAACTAATCGTTACTCCTCTAATATGAAGGATCTCACTTTTAGGCGACATTTCCCTTGATTGCCTCTCGTTTCTAAAATGTTATTTTCTAAACAAGTAAAAGAAAATAATTAGGTTTGTTATATTTTGATGATTATATATTATATCTTTCTGAATTTTTTTTTATTTTTGAATTAAATTTATTTTATTTTTTTTTAGCAAAAACAACACTTATTTAACTTTTTCGTAAAACTTTTACAATTTCCACCTCAAATTTAGTCATTTTTATAATTTCCCGGGATTCCCGGGAATCCCGGGAATGAAAATACTCCACGAAAAGTAACCCTCTATATATAATAAATATAAAATTTCAATTTGGCATCAAAGAATATTTTAAAAACATAAAATAGTATATAATTAAAATTAGTTTATAAAGGTAACCAAAAGGGTTACATAACATGAATCTATTGGTTCTTTATTCAACTTTATGATTAGATTAAATTTAATACCAAATAATGTATAATAACTTCCTTGTCATCGATTTAAACTATTTAGACTCTCGCTTGTGTCCATAAATTATACTAAATTAATTATATAATTATGCAAATTCCCAATCGGATTGATCATAGCAGAATCGGGGACGCCTAAGGGAGATTTCTGCTTTTGCTTCTCTAAATCTCTACACACTTCATTGTAAATTTAAGCAAGCATAAGCTTCAATTGAATATTATGTTTTGTATTGATTAATTATTTAAAAAAAATGATTAATTTAATTACAGAATAGTATTCACTATTAATATAATTAAAATATACTTTAATGAATTAATAATTAATAAATAAATTAAAAATGAATAATTTTAAATATGATATATCTATTTTATGATTTATTACTAATAGAAATATTGAATTATGCATTAATATAATCTTATAAAAAATAGCATTTGTTAATCCTTCAAAAATTTGAATTACATTATTAATTAATCATCATATGAGAAGGAAGGTGAAAACAGGCTCTAGTTATTTAAAATTCAATTAAAATTTATATTATTCATATATTTTATTATTAATTAAGATTTATATATTTAAATAGATGTACGACAGGATTTCTTTTATTATTTCTCGTATATAGATTCCCTTTTATTGTTATTAATTTTAACGAAATTTTACAAAGGATTTTCAAAATAAAAAAAAAGTCAAAGGATGAGTATTCACTAAAAAATTCAATGAATTATCTATTCAAAAATATTGTTTTTATTTATAACTAGAGAGTTTAAAATTAAAAAAAAAACTTTCTATAACAATATAAACATACAAATTTTAATATTTTTTTTTACTTTTTATATCAGCAAAAATAAATAAATAAATAAAATAAATTACATTCTAAAGACAATAAAATAATTGTACTTTATTATATATATTAACTGATTTATTATTAAATGAAATCTGAATTAAATGCATAAAAATAAATTTAATCAATATTTGATTAATAAATTCTTGAAATTTTTCAAATATTATTTTGAACAATAATTAAAAAGCAATTCAACAATTTATTTATATATAGTACTTCAATCTCAAATAATTTTAAATTATTCTTTATAAAATATTTAAATTAATAATAATAATATTAATTATTGGTCACTGGCAGATATTACATAACAAAGAATAATTGCCTCTAAGCCTCCCCAAACATAGTTAGATTCTTGTTACGATGGGCGAGTCACGAAGTTGGTGAGAAAAGTTTAACAAGAAATTTGCTTTTATGGAAATCAAATGAAAACGATTAGTGAGTAGGACACAAATAGTCAAACAATATAAGGATAGATGCGTATAAAGTAATAGCGAGAGGATAATCGCAAATAAAAATGCCAAGAACTTTTGAGTTAAGTAAAGGTTTACATACATATACACGTATATAGATATTATTATTATTATTATTTGCGTCTGGAACATCTAGGATCCCGCAAAGCTCCCATATACAAGGGTACTGAATGTTCTTTAGGTGTTAACTTCATTCTTCTATTTTTTTTTGTATGCTCATGAAGATCCGGAGTTATTCTCATCACGAACCATTGTTGCTTGAATAATGGTATTGATGTTAAGTATGCCCATATATGAATGTTCTTTAGGTGTTAACTTTTATTCTTCTTTTTGAGTGCTCGAAATTACCTTCAAGCAAACTCCATTAGCCATTTTTTATTAAATTCATACGATTATCCCATTATTAATAATAAGTTTATTAATTATAATACATTTTAGTTTTTAAAACTGAAATATAAATTTATGATTTCAATAAAAAATCGTTATAATTGTTAATAATTAATTATAATTATTTATAATTTACTAATCAAGAAAATTGTTTCTATCTTTCCTAAAATTTGAAATTATTATTATTATTATTATTTGCGTCTGGACCATCTAGGATCACGCAAAGCTCCCATATACAAGGATATTGATGTTAAGTGTGCCCATATATGAATGTTCTTTAGGTGTTAACTTTTATTCTTCTCTTTTGAGTGCTCGTGAAGATCCAGAACCTCCAGGTGACGGGCGGATTGGGTACCAACTGGAGTTATTCTCAGCACGATCCATTGTTGCTTATGGTTGCGTGTTTTTGAGGTAATCCTGCTGGTGCAGGGTTGTATAGAACCAGGGCTTGTCAGTTCCTGAAGCCGGAGGCAGCTGATGTTAAATTGAATTTATTAGAAAAATCCGTCCTTGGTTAGAATCGAACGCCGACTTCTTGTGTTGAAGGTTGCCACTGTACACTCTCGGCCAAGCCACCTCCTTATCTATATAGATATTAATTTAATTGTAAACGATCATAAATAATTTTTTTTTTTTTTTTTTTTTTTTTATTATTTATAAATTTACAATCTGTTACTATTTACATAACAATGAGTAAATCTTTTGATTGATTAATGATTACTGACATTTAGGAAACAACCCAGTGGTTGCTTCCTTTTATTTCTTTTTAAAAATTGTTTTAACTATTAAAACGTACGATAGAATCACTGGGTAAGTTTTTTTTTAATCTTCTTGCACTGGGGGGGTCCATCAAGTCTTTAACTAGGTTACTTGGGTGGTGTTCAAGTTTGTTTACATATTTTATACAACGATTTGATATCACTTTTTTCACTGATGGGATCCCTAAGTTATTGGCTATCAGCTTGTTTGGCACGAACCAGGGGGCGTTCACTATCAAACGTAGAATTTTTGCCTGGAATCTTTCTACTATTTCAATGTTAGAGTTGGCGGCTGATCCCCAAAGTTCCAGCCCGTACGTCCAAACTGGTTTAAAGATACATTTATAAATTAAAATTTTATTTTCCAATTTCAGTTTGGACTTACGACCTATTAACCAGTAGTACTTGTGAAGAAGTATTCCTAATTGTTTCCTTTTGGTTCTTATATGGGTTTTCCATGTCATCCTCTTATCGAGATGCATACCAAGGTATTTGGCGTTGTCGCTTTGTGGAATCTGTTCGTTGTTAATAAAAATAGGAGGGCACGTGTCCCTCCTATTAGTAAAAGTTACATGGTTAGATTTTTTTTCGTTGACTTTAATACGCCATTTCGATAGCCAACCTTGGATTTGATTTATATTATTTTGTAGTTTATCTGTAGCCGTTAGAGGATTTCTGTCTGATACCATAATAACAGTGTCATCAGCGAACGTCGCAGTGGTAGCATTGGAGAATGTTGGAAGGTCGCTAGTGTAGATGAGATAAAGAAGGGGTCCGAGGACACTACCTTGGGGCACACCAGCTTGGATAGGATGGAGAGGGGTTTGTTCATCTGAATACTTAATCAAGAAATGTCTATCACATAGATAAGATCTCAATATTAGATAGTAGTTATATGGCAATAGTTTCTTGATTTTGTATAATAGTCCGACATGCCATACCTTGTCAAAAGCTTGTCTTATATCTAAAAACACTGCAGAGCAGTATTCTCTGCTCTCCAGTGCTTCAGATATTTTTTTGTTAACTCGATGGACCTGCTCGATCGTTCCGTGGTAACTTCTAAAGCCAAACTGATGGTTGGGGATTATATTATTATTATTTATAATTATATCAAGATGTTTTTTGAAGAGTTTTTCCAGGATCTTTGACATCATTGGTAGAAGGCTAATGGGTCTATACGAACTTACATCTTCCTGAGGTTTGCCAGGCTTGGGGATGACTATGATCGTAGCGACTTTCCAGCTCAGGGGGAAGTAAGTGAGTCTAATTACGGCATTAAATATGAATGTTAAAAATTTGAATGCGACTTCAGGAAGTTCTTGTAAAATTTTAGCTGTAATTAAGTCAAATCCAGGGGATTTTTTTTTGTTCAATAGCTTAATTTGTTCTTTAATTTCACTGATTTTATAAGGTTTGATTGGGTCCACCGGATGATGAGGGGGGGTCAGAAGGTAGTCTTGAATTTTTTTTTCCTCGAAGTTGTTTTGAATCTCAGTTGGGTAGGGTTTAAATACGTCTACTAGGTAATTTGCAAAGCATTTAGCCTTGTCTGTACTAGATTTCGCCCAGATGCCATCTTGTGCTCGAATTGGTGACTTAAAGCATTGTGTTTTTTTAATTCTTTTGGTGGCTTTCCATAGTGAATAGTCGGTTGCTTCATTTGCTGATAAGTTAGATAGATAAGTTTGTATGCATCTGTTTTTATAATTGGAAAGTAGTGTTTTTAGTTTCCTTGTTGATTTATTTAGTTTTAATTTTGCTAGGGGGGAACGATTTGTTTGCCACATTTTTCTTAGACGTCTTTTTTCCAGGATTTCTGCCTTTATGTGTACAGGGATATCTACAAAAGAGTTTTTGTACTTAGGAACGGGGGTGGCTAACCATGCTGCTTTTTGAATTGCAGCAGTTAGGTGCTGTACTGCATGATCGATGTCTTCTTCGCTTTTTAACCTGATGTTCGTGGTTAAATAGTTTTCTAGAAGATTCCGAAATTTGTTCCAATCTGTTTGTTTGCTGTATAGTGTAGGAGGTTTACTTATAGGGATTAAATTGGTGCCTATAGTTACAAGGACAGGTGTATGATCAGAGGATAAATCGAAACAGGATTTAGCATTAGCAGAGTTTTCCGGAATAGATTTTGTTATACAAAAATCTAGTAAGTCAGGTTGTTTATTGACATCTGTTGGCCAGTAGGTGGGTTCGTTCGTGGAAATAAATTTTAGGTTATTTTCCTCTATCGCAGCAAGGAGTTGTCTTCCCTTGGTCGTGGTAAGCCTCGAGCCCCAGAGTGTATTTTTGGAGTTGAAATCACCACCGACGAGGAATCTACTACCGAGCGTTTCGAAGTAATCCTTAAATAGCTTTTTGTTTAGCTGGTGTTTAGGAGGACAGTAAGCAGCTGCAATAGTTAGGGGACCATGCCAGTCTTCCACCTCTACACTTGTGGACTGTAGGTAATCTTTATTATATTTATCAATCGGGTGATGTTTAATGGTGTTCTTGATGATTATGGCTGTGCCTCCATGTGCAGTCCCGTCGGGATGCATGGTATAGTAGAGGGAGTAATTGGGAATTGTTATGTGACTTCTTCTTGTAAAGTGTATTTCAGATATTAACATTATGTCAATCATATAGTTTTTTAAAAATGTTTTAATTTCTTCAATATGTTTAGCTAAACCGTTGGCATTCCAGATTGCTATGTTTAATTTTTTCGCAATATTACTCATCGTGTAAGTTTGGTTATAACAGTGGTTAGTAGGTTCAGCATGGCGCTGATTTGTTCAATTAAAGTTTTTAACATGGTTTTGAGCTCATGCATATCGTTTGTAGAGGTACTTTGTGCAACGGGATTCTCGATGTTAAGTTTGTTTATAGATGTTTGTGTTGGAATATTTACTATATTAGCATAGGATATTTCAGGTTGTACTTGTTTGTATTGTTGCATGGGGGCTCTTTGTTGTTTATTCCTGAGTGGTGGGTATTTAATTTGCATTAGTTCTTTGTAGACAGAACAGCCCTTGTAGTTTGCTGGATGATTCCCTTCACATAGAATACATTTGACATCTGATGTTCTTTCTTTTCGTGGACATTGGTCTGATGAATGATCCCCGATACACTTAACACAACGTGGCCTCATTTGGCAGTAAGATTTGGTATGCCCATAGCGTAGACACCTGGAGCATTGAGGTATATCCTTTTTGGGTCTTGGTGCTTCAATTTTTATTTTTTGGTGTAGTAGGTATTGGATACTATATATATGTTTATTATTGGTGTTGGGTTTTATGTCAACAAAGAACATGGGTAGGGGTTTTTTAGTTTTGTTGTTCGTTATATTCCATATTTGTTCAACATCATGTCCATGGTTTTCTATTTCTTTTTTTAATTCTTCAATATTCACTGAGTAGTGTATGTTTTTAATGACTACTCTAAAAGCTCTTTCCTCTTTAGGTTTGTAAGTGTAGTATTCTGTTTTTTTATCGTCAAGTGCTTTGATAATTTTTGTGTACATTTCCGTAGTTTTAGGTTGTATCTTAACTTGGTCAGAGTTAAGGATTTTTAATACATAATTGCTGGTTGCAACTTGATCAAGAAGTTTTATAAGAGGAGAGATATTCTGCACTCCTTTTACAAATATTGGTGGAGACCTAGGTTTTTTTTCTCCGACTATTTGGTTGGAGGTCTCTTCAGTATTATCATCCTGAGCGAGGCTACTAAAGGAGTTCTTTATGCTTATAGGCTCACTTAGCCAGTAGTCAGATATCTTTTTTTGCCTTACATTCCTTGTTGTAGGACTCTTTGTCAGACGTCTTTTGTTGCTTACTGTTGTCCAGTTGTCACCTTTGCTTGATGGGTCTGGGGTAGATACAGTTAGTTGAAGTGTTTGCGCTTGTTGTTGAGAGAGGGAGGGGGAAGTATTTAGCGTTTGTATATTATCGTTGTCATTTGTAATAATTCGGCTTGGCGCCGAAGGCGACCGACTCAAAGTTACCTTTCCCTTGAATGGGTTGACCTCCGCTTCGCAATCCGAAATATTGCTTCCATTTGGCATTTTTTTTTTTTTTTTATTTATAATTAATAAAAAGTAGGAACGTTTGATAGGTATTTTTTTTTCGCCACCGAGGCCTTTCGGGGCATTATTGGGTGGACAAAGGGAAGGCCCTGGAAAGGCTGTTAGTAATTGTATTTACTCAATGTTAACAGGAAATTATAAATTATAATATATATATATATTTAATACAAATTTAATATTTAGTTCAATACACTCACCAAAATAGAATAATTGGAAAGCATTAAAAGTTAAGCTGACCCGGCCGGCTCGGCTTCCAGATAAGAACTTATAAATAAATAATAATATAATACTTATAATATATTAATATTTATGGCCAAGTTTTTTAATATATTTCCTGATAAATGTAAAAGAAACATGATAAATGATTATCTTTATTTTAAATAAATTATTCATCTGCTATATGTGGTGTTTTTTTCATTACAACATTATTGAAATTTACTTTGCCGATTAATAATAATAAATGAAGTTTTTTTTTTGTAAACTTATTTTTAATTGATATTGATTATTTCTTTTTAAAAAAAATTCTATTAGAGTGAATGTAAATATACAATAATAAAACATCTATTATTAAAAAGAGATAATAATAATATGATTTTAATAATAAAATTATTTCAACAATATATAATACAAATACAACAATTGATCAATTAATTTACATTTATTATTGAAATAAAATTTTGAGTTTCATCAAATATATTTAACAAACATTTTAATTGTTCATTCTACAATTCACCCACCCATTCTTGTTTTTGTTTATCGATTAGAATAATTATTCATTGGTTTTCTAGTTTAATTTGTTTTCAAAATTATTGATTTAAACACCTTCAATACAACTATAAAACGTGTCATTACACTCTAAATAGAATACAATTTGGATGATTATTGTATTCCTTCTTTTGTATCGGTATTTCTATAATCAAAATATTTTAATATGTAAAATCGAATCCAATAAATATCATTCGTTTCTCATCCCTTCCCCCTCCGCCATCCCATTCATTTAAATGTTATTTTTACTAATGATAGAATTATGGTAATAATTTGGCTATAATTAGCATAAGTGGCTTGTTAATGATTGAAATTTTATGTTTCATTTGTGGCCCTTAATCATTAAAAGTGCGCTTCATACATGTATATTTTATTTTTGATTAATAAATCGTCAATTATTATTATTATAAATTCTTAATTTATTTTACTCAAAACCAAATATACTTGTTATTAATATTATATTATTTATTTTAGCTGATTATTGAAATTCTTTTCTCAACTCAAAACAAAAATAAGTTGACCTGTGGCCAGGTTCAAACCGACCGACGCGACGGTTTGAAGTAAATTAATTTCGAGCTACAGAAACAATTTCAAAATAATTTTAATATATCTATTAATGTAATAAAAAACAGATATAGATAGAACATAAATATTTTTAATTTTATTTTATTTGTAATATATATGTAAGACTAGGCTGTGACGTCATGAATGGTTGGTGACGTCATATTATTTTAAATTATGAAAAAACTAATAAAGATGATTTTTTTCGAGGATAAAACCAATACAAAGTACATGATTCGTTGTGATATGTAAAAAATTTCCTCATGTGAAATTCGGTGTGCAAATAACCCTTCCCTTCCTATCGTCGAACGCTAATACTACCACTTCCGGTTTCCTGATTGGCACCAAAAGTTGATCAATTCATGCAATAAGTAAATATACCAAATTTCATCAAAATCCGTTGAGCCGTTCAAGCTATACACATCTATACGGACGGACGGACAGACATCATGCTAAAAATACTTTTTTTCTGTTAAGAAAATGCATGATTGGTGGAGATATGTAAAAATATGTGAAATATGTGAAATTTGGTGTGAAAACAATACCTCCCTTACTATCGCCAGTCGGTAATTATGTGGTCTACTCCTAAACCAAGTTCAAAAAATTAATTATATTAAATACTTATAAAGATTTTTGTTAATTAACATTCCATGGTCTTCTCCGTATACCTCATCATCTATCCATGATTAATACACTATTTGTGATTTCTAACTGGTTGGTACATTATCCTTAATATACATCGATTAGGGTTGTAGGTAGGAGAGAGGTTTAGTTGGTACCATATAAGAAATAATGGCGATCGGCATGAGAAAAACTTTTTTAGTTAATCTTGAAGGCTTATCTCAAGTCACGTATTTTCGATTTCCAGAAGAATATTCATAGAAACGATACGCTTTTTTCTTTCTTTCTTCTGTGTTCTTTTTTTTCTCTTTTACTATGTGCCTTTGTTTTTATCTTCACAAGTTGATAAAAAAATTCATCTCATTCACACCTACGACTGGAAAGTTTACTTTAATTAAAATACCAATTGATTTTAAAATTAATTTTGAGAATGAATGAGATCACAATAGAAAGGATTATATGGAAATAATCTAAAGAAAAAGAATATACCTACATATCATTTTTTCTTGGTATATGGCTGTTAATAAGATACTGAAATAAATCTCCTATCTATTGTCGATTTATTTATAGATATAAACATATTTTTTACAAATTTTAAATTAAAATCAAGGATATAAAGTGATTTTTTTAAATTTTCAATATTATGTATTTCAATCGTTTCCAAACTTTTTTCACCGTGGCCCGGTACGAGATTTTAAAATTTTTCGCGACCCACCTTATGAAAAAAAAAACATTTATTTACAAAACAAATTTTATTTTTTAATAAAAATCAAATTATTTGTTTGTTTGTTCATTTCATACATGAAAATTGAAAAATAATTATATTATTATAACAAAATCATCAGTAGTTCAAAAAATATCTAAAATATCTTCATTTAAAACTTTAGTAAATGAAGTAAACTTTGTTTTACATATTTTTGCCCCTAGTGCGATGGATGTTGTTGTCATCACATAACAATTTCATATTAGGAAGTTATTAGGGTTGCGATGTGGAAGCAAGCGGTCAAGTTCTATATATTTACTATATAAATAAGTTGACCTGTGGCCAGGTCCGAACCGACCGACGGTTTAAAATAAATTAATTTCCAGCTACAGAAACAATTTCAAATAATTTTAATATATCTATTAATGTAATAAAAAACAGATATGGATATAACATAAATATTTTTAATTTTATTTTATTTATAATATATAGGTGAAGTAGCCGGCGTTGCCGGCGTTACCCGAGGCTGTGACGTCATATAATTTTAAATTAAGAAAAACATAATGAAGATGATTTTTCCCGAGGATAAAACCAATACATTCGTGGTGATATGTAAAAAAATCTCCTTATGTGAAATTTGGTGCGAAAATAACCCTTCCCTTCTTATCGTCGATCGCTAATACTACCACTTCCGGTTTCCGGATTTGCACCAAAAGTTGATCAATTCATCCCACTGATGCATTAAGTAAATATACCAAATTTCATCAAAATCCGTTAAGCCGTTCAGGCTGTACACATCTATACGGACGGACAGACGGACAGACGGACGGACAGACGGACGGACAGACGGACAGACGGACAGACGGACGGACAGACATCATGCTAAAAATACTTTTTTCTGTTAAGAAAATGCATGATTCGTGGAGATATGTAAAAATCTCCACATGTGAAATTTGGTGTGAAAACAATACCTCCCTTACTATCGTCGGTCGGTAAAAAAAGTACAAATACACACTTCGGCACTATTTCTAGTGACTAACTAATAAAATATTATATAAAGGAAATTTTTTTGTCTTTTTACAGTTTTTACACAGCTAAATTTTTCTGTGGTGCTTAGTTTCCCCCATCTCTGTAAAACGCTGGTGTATATAATAAATATATCATAATTAAAAACTCTTTTAATCGAGATTTAAATATAATTTATAAAATTTATTATTAAATTGTGATTTCTGGTCGAGACTAAATTGTAGGAGCTCTTTTAAAATTTATAGTACATAATTATACGCAAGGATTTATAAATTTATTTTTATGTTACTAATCGAAAACAGAAATTGATAGAGAATAAATATGGCGCTTTCGAATATTTTAATTCAATTCTACTTGCGCATGCCCTAGTTAGTACATTAAACTAGACTTCAAACGAAAAAATGAACTGAATATAACATAAATATGATGTTAAGTTTTCCTAGTTTATATTAACTACGAATGCGCTAATAGACATAATATTTAGAAAAAACAGTAGAAAGCATCCTATTTATATTTTTTTTTCAAATTTAGTACATAAAATTATCTATTATTATATATTATATTATATATATAAGCGATCATTTATTTATTATGTATCCATTTTAGAATAATAGTTTTGTTTTTTTTATTTAAATTGCAATAATAATAATAATAATTTATATATAAGTTCTTTCTTATAAATTCACTTAGTATAGATATAATATATGTATATTTGCTTATGTATGGTGAAACTTTTCATGGTAATTTGCCAAAACGTCTTTCTGAATGCAAACAAAGCTGCCTCCGCCAGACTTTCGGCCACAATGACCAAACAAACCCATTTCATCAAAATAACAACGAAACACTTCTTTCTCATGTATCTATTCTTTCGTAAATTTTCTATTTAGTTTTTTATTCATAAAAATGAATTTTTTGTTTGTTTTTATTTATTTACACAAACATCTATACATCTATTATCAGTGGTGTATTGGAGGGGAACGCGGGGGAACGACGTTCCCTTACCTTTTTTCAGAACCGGAACGCGTTCCAGTACTTTTTCATGTTCCGACAACTCCCACTTAAATCTACTGATAGAATTTCTTTTTTTTTGCATATATAATAAGAATAAGAAAAAATAAAAATTTAAATGGAAAAAATAGTTTACTGAAAATAGAACTTTTTTTTGCTCCCACTATGCGTTCCCTTACTTCTTATTTTACCAATACATCACTGTCTATTATATGTATATATGAATGTTTTAGCTATAGCTATACGTATATAACAGGTAGAATAACCTTATAAACTTATATATATATATATATATATATATATATTTAATTTTATAAATAGCAAATTAAATAATATTTTTGAATAAAAAAAAAAAAAAAAAAAAAACAATTAGCGTGTTCAAATAATGAAATTCACCATGCATATTTCAATCCAATTTATATATATGCATTTCATTTTATTAATATAAATTAAAAACATCCTCTCGAAGGTATCCAAATATAAAATAATATTAATTAAAAAAATTATACTTAATAAAATTCAAATTAAAAAATTATATAAGTTATACTTTTAATCTTAAATATAATTCAATTATTTTTTATTGTATTATATGTATTTTTCATTTATTTAAGATGTTGATTTAAATAAATATTTTAAATACAATTGATAATATTTAGATAATTAATTAAATTTTAATATTATTATTTTTAATTTAGTATTAAAATAACGTTTTTATTTTATATTCCAATAAATAATAATAATATAATATAAATTCAAATGTTTTTTTATTTGTTTTTCTTATTTCATCTTAATAATATCCAAATGCAAATATGTAGATATTTAAATATACCTAGAAGTTGTAGTATATTGTAAACTATACATTTAATAATCATAAGATTTTATGAATCAATTTGACATGATTTGCGTGGTTTAGTCAACTTAAGAATAATCATTTTCTCTCTTTTTCTCTCTCATTTAGTTATAACACGAATACCTACTCTCTATACGTTTATATTTGAATATTAAAATTAATGTTGTTGTGAATACATATACAGATAATATCTTCTAATTATATTCGATTTAAAAATCCAACCATTAAATCTATATACCTTTAATTATATTAAATTACAGAGTGGGAGAGAATTAATTCCCAAAATTTTATTCTTCATTCACCCCGCTCCATTTATTTCATGATCATATTCTATATTATTTATTATTTAAATATCTGTTACGTGGATTATAATTTTAAAAAAAAATAAAGAAAATATTTTATAAAAAAATTTCAAAATGTTTGTTCTCTTTTAATATTTAAAAATATATAAATAAAAATTTTAAGTTATATTTTTTAAAAATAACTGGGGTAGAATTTAATAGCAATTGTTCACGATATTCTTAAGAAATCATGTGGATTTATTAAAATCTTAATTTGTATTTCTATGTGTATTTAGAGAATATTTTTTATAGCAAATTTATTATATTTATTTACTATATTATATTAGAATCCTAATGATAGATGAGATATTTTCAGTTGAAATACTAATAATTATTATAATTTATATATATGAATAATAATAATAATAATAATAGTAATAATATTCTCTATTCTCTTAATAAAATAAATATATTATAAAATTCAATCTCTTTATTTATTCTAAAGTTATATGTTATCTGCAAAAAAAAAAATAAATTTATATTTTTTTAATTATTTATAATATTAATAATAGACGATTGGCAAGAGGCATTCGGCAGCACAATTCTGGTTCTATGAAAAACGATAAGCCACTCGGCCAATTACCTTGAAATAGATAAAGAAAAGATAAATTATATTTTTTTATACATTTTAATAAAGAGAAAAAACTTGATATATTTATTAAGATTGAAATAAAAATAAAAAATATTCTTGTAAACCATTTTATTTAGTATTGGCTCACCTCTGAACTAATGACAAGTACTAAGCCCGGCTTTAGTTAGTGAATAAGACAAGATGTTAAACTGGCTAGATGATTATTACTACAGGTAATTAATTCTTATTCTTTAATTATTAATTTTATATAATATAATTTAATGTATTATTTAATGTATATATGAATTAGTTATTTATTATTTTTGGGTTTATTATGATTTTCTATAGTCAACAAATCATGCATTTTTTTCCCTCATTATTTCAATTTTAATAATACTCTCTCTCTCTCTCTCATCTTCATTAAAATATTATTAAATTACAAATATATATGAAAATTATTTTAATAATTTCAGTTAAGTCAATAGCATATAATAATTTATCCTCGAAAATATAATAATAATAATAATATTTCAATATAAGCAAATATTCTAGGTTCTTTTTTACTCTCTCGTAAGAGATAGTATTGCGATCACGAAAATTTTCGATGATGAGAATTTGATGTTTTTATACGTTTTGAAGGTTCCTGAATCATTTTCACTAAGGTGAGAAAAATGTGTGTGTGTGTGTGTGTGTGTGTAACCAAGATTTCGCAAAAACGGTTTGATCTAGAATGATGAAATTTAGTACATGGGCATTATTCAAAATTCATAGTTTTCTATCAACTTTTGAGAAATGTAGCTCAACCGGAAGAGGGTCATTACCTACAACGTTTTGATTTTTTTTCTTCTAATGTTATGTTATGTTTGATAATTTTTCACATGATTAATAATTGTATAAAACTGCTATATCTAGAATTTCAGCTTGATTTATTTGCTGAAAGTACCAGAATTAATTTTTTAACACTGTAATCTCACGCGCAAACACGTGACGTGGTGGCATCAACAAAGAGCTAAACATTCACTGGTTTATTAAATATTATTTATTAATTTTATTTTATAATTTAATTAATTTAAATTAATATATGTTATTTAATCCAATACAAATTTGCGAGATAGTCGAATGGAGACACTCCAGCTTTTTTTAATAAATATATTCAAGCTCTAAAAAAATCTTTAATATGATAGATTTTCAGAAAACTAAATAATAATTATTCTTTACACTCTCTCTCTCTCTCTTAAAATAATGTTAAAAATACTTTAAATATAATAAATTTTAATAATTTTTATATCATTAATGGATTATTTCGAATTACACATTTTATGAATTTTGATGATCTCATTATTCTTCGATGATTATTATTCAATGATTGCTTTAAGAACTAAAAAAAATCCTCCCTCTATTTTTTCAAATCTGCATAATTAAAATAAAAAAAAAAAACAAAGAAAACGATCTCATCATCTATTTTTTTTTTTTTTTGAGTGGTGACTCACTCATTCATTGCAATGATGGTGTCTGTCCAACTGTCATTAGTCGTAGGGGTGGCGGCACTAATTGAAACCTGCCTGGGACACACACACACCAACACCAAGTGACATTATATAGTTACATATAGCCTGAGCTCTAAATTAAAATAGACTGTTTATTTAAAATTATGGAAAAGAGATGAAGAAACACACGCAGATGAATATTTTCTACCCCTTCCTTCATAAAGATCATAAGCACAGGGAATATGGAATTAAATTTCATATCAAAAAAAATATCCATTTCTGTCAACGTATTATTTTTTCTATTCATTATTTTAATATTTAATAGAACTTCATTTCATTAAAAAAAACAAAGTGAGATATTAATTAAGTTTACGCATATGAACTCTATTACTGTGGATATGAGAGAGCATTTGGAATTTAAACTTATTTCATCTTTCATTCATTTTAAAATAAAAAAAAAGTTAGCTTATTATTATACATAACAATATTTAATACTCGATAAGATATAATATAAGTTGTTATTAAATCAACTTTTAAATCATTCCATTTTATTATTTGTTTTTTGATTTTTTTTTTTGTTATTTTAATATACCTAGATATATAAATGTTTAATAAAAATTAATCTAATTGACAAAATATTCAATTATATTTGTTTTGTAAAAAAAATTCGCAAAGAAATATTATTGTTTTAAACACTTTAATTGAATAATCTTTATAATTTTATAATCAATTTTAATGGGAAAAAAATTAAAATAATAAAAGAAATTGACATAATGAAATATTTATTTTAAAATTATGATCAAATATATATCTGATATTATAAAATAAAATTGAAACTGGTTTAAGGAGTTAAAGAAAATATCGAATATATTATATATCAGGGGTTCTTAAACTGTGGGTCGCGACCCCCAGGGGGGTCGCGAGTCTATTGAAAGGGAGTCGCAAGGATCTGATACTTTTGAATCATTATAAATAAAATTTTAAAATTATTAAATTACATATATGTGAAATGAATGGGTATGTATTCTTTAATCCTTATTTTATTTACATTGTAAAATAGTGCGATATTACATCTACTTCTACGGTTAATATATATTTCATTATATGGAGGAGGGGGTCGTTTAAAATTTCCTAATCTTGAAGGGAGTCGCTATATAAAAAAGTTTAAGAAGCCCTGTTATATATAATCAAACTCAAAAAGAGCTTTTCCTCATTAATAATTATAATGAAAAATATTAGAACTTATTTTTTCTACATTTATTTGTTTATTATTATGTTATAAAATCTAAACATAAATGATTATTCTATTTAAAAATTTTATGTTTAATTATTTTTTAATTTAACAAATTATATCATATTTACTTATCATTCAGACATTAGCTGAAGGAAAATCTCAAAAAATTTTCAAATTAATAGTTAATTAATAATTTTTGTACAATTTAATGGGAAATGTCAATATCAAATGATTCACTGTGATAGATGAATAGAAGTTTCTTTAAATGGGGACAGAGTTAAATTGACACCATTCTAAAAAACCTTCTTCTAAATCAGAACAACGTTGAAATAATATATACATATTTTTTTTTTATTTAAATTATCTGTTTTTATCATAGACTATATTATATTTGAATGAACAAAGACGCGTAAAGAATAATTATATTTTTTTTTTAGTTTTGTATTGTATATTAACAAAATATAAATAAAATAAAATTGATATAAAAAGATTACATGTTTTTTTATATATACATATTTGTTTTGAATTGTTATTTGAAACATTTCACGATGAACAAGAGAGTTGGTTGGATTCATTGTGTGAACCAAAGGATGGGGTGAAGGGGAGAGCAATAGTCTGGTCCGAACGACCAATGGAAAATGGAATTCAAGGTGGGGGGATTAAAGGGGTAGGTTAACTGATGTCGTCATCAGTCAGCAATGACTTCTCGTAAATCATTCACAAATCACAATCCATTTCAAACATCTCATTTTCATGTGAAATAAACAGAGAGAGATTAAACTTAATTACATCTCTCAATCAAATACAAATCAAAATTTCAAATAAACTTGGAGGAGGGTTAAATTTTAATGTGTGAAATTGTGTGTTTTATATATATTTTCCAAATAAAATGAATTTAGTCGATATTGGATAATATTCTTGATTAGTATCTTACGGGGGCAGCTTTTTACGTTCTTCGACTGAATAAGGAACTTGTCCGGTTTTCTCATCTTTTTGTGAAATTTTGCATGTTTACAATAAACATTTTTAATTTAAAATAATTACCTATATCAAATAATTATTTTCATATTAGAACCTAGTGGAACTACAAACAAATTTTAAAACATTAATTTTTAATTTTTATATATATTTATTATAATATATTTATATTTTTCATAAGTGAATGATAACTTATGGAAAAATTACCTGTTGTTTTGCAAAGATATGGAGCTTAGATTAGAGCTATTGGCAGCAGTTTATTTATTCAAACATAGTAAAAAATAAATAAAATATAAATAGTGTCCTCAGGTACAACACTTTCCCCTAAATAGAGGATTTTAATTTTGATTTTATTATTCCATTATTATCATTAAATAAGAAGAGGAAATGGGAGGTTTGAAAAGAGAAAGAAAAACTTATATAATTGCTTCTGATTTTTGATAGTCTTCTATCAAGTGAATGTCAATAACTGAAGAGAGTAATGACGTTTTGATGACAAGGTCTTTAATTAATCACACGCCCTCAGGGAACCGAAATGATTAAAAAATAGTTTGGTGCAAGTAGTTCTATTACCATTAAACAAATTTCTGTAAATATTTTTATAATTTTTTCTCTAAGCGAGCCTTATTAATTATTTACTTTACATATTATTAAGTTTAATATTAAATTAAGCAATTTGACAAGTTTTTAAACAACAATTATGATTTTAAATTATTATATCATATTGTCTAAAATATTTATTTACTATTTAAAAATTGAATAAACTGGTTTTGTGCTATTATTATTCACAATTTTAAATTCTAAAAATGTATTTGTACACTTTAATTTTGCCTATTACTACTTATTATTTCCTCCATTGAGTGAGTAGTTATATATATATATATATTAGGTCATAAGAAAATTTAAGTATTATCTTTTTTGTCCAAGAATTCTTCCTGAAGATTATAATTAAAGAAAACTTTGTCCTATTCTACAAATATCTATGTATCTCTAATTGGACCAGTTTGTTTCCGTTAATCTGCATAAAATATTAGCGCTCCCTAAAGACTAGAATCCTTTCGAATTCCTCATCCCTTAACACTTTTTTTTTTCCCAAATGTCATTCGTCGTGCTCCTCAGAGAGCGGAGGGGATGGAGTGAAGAGGGTGGTCCAACTTGCTTCTTATTATATTGAAACAAGCAAAGTTAGAAACCTTTGGGATTAAATACCGTGTCTGGAATAATTAATCGTTCCCGGTTGATTGGCAGGGATTCTTTTAGAGATATTAAATAAAATCCACTGGTTTTCTTTAACAAAAGCGTTTCACCTTCTAGTAAGTCTTATACACTACCCCTTCCATTCCTCATCCTGTGATTCCAGCCATTTGTTAATGAACATCGTGCTTTGCATAATCAAGCCACCCTCTTCTAATTAATTAAGCCGGCAATTGATAGTTAATTAGCGAATTCAAAACCCTTTTCAATACACACCCCACTCTATCTCTACTACTTTTAATATTCATAATCTTTTAATTAAATTATTACTTACTATAAAGATAAATATGAATAAATTTAAATAGAATTATGTTTAAAAATTCTGTTTAAATATATTTATATACGGGTTGGACAAAAATATGGATACACCTTTTGAAATGCATGTTTGAAAAGAATTGTTTGATTTTAATGAACTACGTAGATGGCGCTGGTGTTTTCGCATATTGACAGCACCTATACATCTTCGTAAATGCGCTGCACCGTCCAGTCATTGTCGGAGCACTGTTAGGTGAGATTGTCATTGCATTATGTCAGAGTTAACAGACTTCGAAAATGGCTAAATTTTTGGCGGGCGGAAGGTGGATGCTTCGGGAAGCAAGGTAGCCGAGGTTTTTAGGGTTTCAAGAGGTACTGTGTCGAAGATTTATTTCGCATATTTGAAATGCGGAAAAACATCATCCGCTAAATCACAGTGTAGACGAAATTGTGTGCTGAGTGATCGTGACAGACGATCAGTAATTATCGATTATCGAACAAAATAAGAAGAACACAGCTGCAAAAGTTACTGCTGAAATGAATGTCGTGTTACCAAACCCTGTGAGTACCAAAACATTAGAAGGGAGCTTCATAAACAGGGAATTCATGGCCGTACTGCAATTGAAGAGCCATTCATCAGTGATACTAATGCCTGTAACAAGAAAGAGTGGTGTTTAAGTCATAAAGTCTTGACTATAGAGCAGTTGGGGAGAGTATATTACTGATGAGTCTTCTTTCATATTGTTTCCTACTTCTGGCCGAGTTTACCTCTGGAGAACGCCATCTCAAGCATATAATACAGACTGCCTGTTGCCAACAGTGAAATATGGCGGGGGTTCGGTGATCGTGTGGGCAGCCATATCGTTGTTCTCTTTTGGCCCCTTGATAACTCTGTCACGGTATATTACACCTCAGACTTATGTGAACATTTTGGCCAATCAAGTCCATCCTATGGTACAAACTTTGTACCCCAATGGTGATGGTGTCTTCCAAGACGATAACGCCCCTGTTGACACAGATCACATTGTCCAGGACTGGTTTTGAGAGCACGAGGATGATTTGTCGCATCTCCCCTGGCCAGCACAGTCACCAGACCTGAATATTATCGAACCTTTGTGGTCTACATTGGAGCGGAAAGTGCGTTCTCGCTATCCCCCGCCAACATCGTTATCTGAACTTGCCACCGTTTTGCAGGAAGAATGGTACACTATTCCTTTGGCAAACATACAGGAACTGTATTTATCCATTCCGAGAAGACTACAAGCTGTTTTGAATAACAACGGGTTTCCTACATCATATTAAGCAAGAAAACGTGTTTTTTTTAAGGTGTTTCCATATTTTTATCCAACCCGTGTATATTTATAGAAAAACAAGGTACCTATAAACAAAATAATCTTGTTTTTTTTAGTTTTATACATATATAATAACTTTAAAAAAACTCAAGTTCATTTACCGGATTTGTAAATGAAATTTTTAATAAGAACCCCTCTCCCACAAAAAAAGATTTTTTTTTGTTTTAAATAAATATTGTGGAAAGTAAATTAATATTATAATTAAGTCTCCCTCTCTATCATGTAAATGTGATTTTGTCAAAGGAGAAGATTCATTGCAGCTGTTTATCTTGTTCATATGGATGGGATGGAGGCAGAGTTGATGGTAGAAGAATGACTTTTGGTGCTTGAGTGGGATTCCCACTACACTCATGTAGACAAACGCAATTATACTTCATTAGTAATCACTTAACTCTAGATATATTTTTTTATCATTAAAACATAAAACTTTTAATCTCAGTGATAAAGATTAATATATGGATGACCTTGCGGGTGGAATATCATTTAGTTATTTTTTTTTTTATTTTTTTAAGGGGGTAACAGCAAACCTGCCATTAAAAGTGACTCAGTATTAGTTATTCAATTAGGATCTCGTTCTTGCGGGGGGGAGGGTGAGAGATCCTAATCGAAATATAATTATTTTCGAAAATAACCATTAAGTGGCGAATAACACCAGGCAGCCATTGAACATTTGTGGTTTAATTAATTTTCAGAGTCACTTTGGTTCGAGAAGTAGAGTAGGGCGTGAGAAGGGTGGTGGGTGGGTAAAAAAAAATATCAAAATGAGAGGATGGGAATGGGATCGATTCCTTATAAGTAAAGGACAAGGAATGGGATGAGAAAGGATATATTCATACGTATAAGTACGTCTTTTGATATCACAGGTGCTTTTAAGAGTTCCTTATATTCATCCACCCATTATACCTGTAAATGGTCATTAATCTCACGCCATTTCGCCATCTGAGCTTAGGTTTGATAATTTTCCTGTTTGGTTTAATTACGGTATGTGATTGTCCTAATGGAAAGGAACAAATTCACTAACGACTTTTCTATTAATAGACAAAAAATTAAAATTAAAATTATTATTATTCTATTTCATGAAAAGTATTATACTAAAAGAAGCTAATTTAATTTATGTTAATTTTTGTCTGGTCTCTAGACATGTTTATTCCTTTATATGACTTAATTTTTGGCTCATTAATTTAATATTTTTACTGGTTATTTTAATTTTTAAATTGATTTTATGCATTTAAATAAATTAATTTATTAGAAATAAATTATCTAAATATTCTATTAAGAAAGTTAAAAATTATTATTGAACTAATAATTTTCATCTGCATAGCACAATTTATTACCGATGTCGACCTCAGAGTAACTCACGCTAATATATTAAAATATTTGTATAACTAATCAAAAATATAAATATTAATTGGATATTTTAGTATAATTAATTAATTAATTATAATTATAATAATATTATTCCATATTGCATTATAATGACACATAAATAAACATCGAAGAGAGGATAATTACATACTTATATTTTTTTTATTTACTGCTATGTTTTTAAAGTAAGAAACTAAGTGGATATTTGATTCATGTTTTTTGCAAAACTTTTGGTCTAACACATGGGTTATACTAAACTATGACCATTCCAGAGCCATATTGAGAAAAAAAAATATGCTGGGCCGCACATAAATATTTTTTCAACAAATGGAAATAAAATTAACTACAGTAAAACCTCTCTATATGGACAGGTCTAGTAGTTACTTCATTCATTTTAATTCACAATAAACATTGTTTTTAACAGTGTTTTGAGAATGACCTTATAAAGAGGTTTTACTATATTGTATAAAGTTTTATTAAAATAAAATAACCTCTTTTTATTATAATTTTTTTATTTGATATATAGATATGCATATGTATAAAATTATAAATGAACATGAAAAATATTGCAAACATTAATTTTTTTTTCTATTAGAAATGAACAAATTTAAATATTTTCATAATTTTTTTTATGATTTGAATTATTTTTATCAATTTAAATGAATATTATAAATTTATTTTAAATATGTTTCTTTCAATTTAAAATATTGTTAATAATTTTATTTATAACATTTTCGTTATTCCTTTATCTTTAGTTTACTTATAAAAATGATTTTTTAATTATTTTGAATTCTTCATTTTTAAATTATTATTTAAACAATTTTATTAAAGTTTATTGTGTATTTAAAATAAAATAATAAATTATTCCTTAATTAAAACGTATTAGTTCCTATAACGAAATTTAATATCTAAAAATAAAACAAATTATTCTTATAGGCTGTGTGAATAGATAATAAAAATATAAACTTCATTATTGTTACTATTTATTTTCAACTATATTTCATATAATAAATATAATATTGATCTTTTTTTTTTTTACTTTCATTAGAATATGATAAATGATTCACTAGTTTATTGTATGATTGTTTTTTTTTTTTTTTGTGATATATGATTGTGATAAAACATTCTATAATAAGAAAATACTATTATTTTAAATTGTTTAGTATAATTGACATTGTATTATAGATATATGATTTCTACACATTTCTCATTTATATATACATACTAGATTAAACGCAAAATACTAATTAATCTTTATATATATATATATATATATATATATATATATTTATATTTATCAAAATTCCTTTATAATGATCAAAGAAAAAAAATGTAAAAACATTGCATAATTTGTAATTAATTATATTTATCCTTTGTCTAAATCAATAACCAATTCTTAAGTTAAACTATATTATACATATTACATTTAACTGATAATCAATTTTCTAAAATTAACATTGAGTGAATAATAAAGACCATTTATAGTTTTTGGAATATTTAGTAACATATTAATTTGAGAATCTACTGCTAAATGTCATATATTATATAAATATAGATATAACGTCCCTCCATCATTAGAGACATTAATTTAAGAAAATAAATTCAATTATCCCAAATGTAATTGTCCGTAAAAATAATATATACATATTTATATTAATTATTGAAATTTATTGAAATTAAATTAAATGTATGTGAAATTAAAATTAAAATAGTTTTAAATTAAATATTGAAAATAATGAATAGAATTAGATTTACCATTTGATTATACTTTTTTGAAATTATTTAATTAGAATCTTATTTTTATGAAATGTACATTCAATTGTTATTTTAAAAAAACAACTAGTATTTATATAATTCGAGTTAATAAGATTGCTTGATAAATGTGGAGGGTCCGAAACTAAATTTAGAATGAAACAAGATAATTTGGGTCAGCTCTTAGAAGGAAATTGGAGGGATGCGGACATTAAATTAATTTTCTTAACATACTTGTACTGTAAATCAATAGACATAATATTTATTAAATAGAAAACACTTATTTAAAAAATTTAAAGATTTAGGTAACTATTATATATAATATAATATAATCAGATATTATAAGAATTTACAAAAATTATATAAATAATTAATTTTAAGAAGATATAGATATTCATATCAATTAAAAACATCACCAAGAGATTTTATAATATTAATAATAATAATAATAAGGTCTTTCGTTATTAAATTAATTTTGTTTTTTTTTAGAATTTTTTATGGGGATAAAATTTTCTCTCCCTTAAAATGTATATTAAATTTAATATTGTTAAATTTTAATGAATATATTATATGTTAACCCTTTCTATTTAACCAATCCTTTTGTTTATATTTAATTTACACGAAAATATTTTCAAAAAATTTACTTCTATTATAAATTTTATATAAAGTTCGCCTTTAATGAAAGTAGATATATATATATATATATCTTCTTTCATATAAATCCGGCCATCAAATTTTAATAACTTTGAAAGATAATATCAACATTTAGAATATTAATTATAATAGCCTTTGAGAGGAAATCATTTTTTTTTTCATTTAAAAATTATTTCTAATAAAAAGAAGAAAAAAATGTTGAATTGCAGAGAGAAAGAGAGAGAGGGAGATAAAAGTATATTTTATTAAATAATATATTAATTAATTAATTCGTATTATAGAATCATTTAGTATTCTTGAACAAGGTGGCATTTTGTTTATGCGCAAGGTGAATTTAAACACGGGACCATGTAACTCAACGGTTGTGGATCTTTTTTAATCATTACCCCAAAATATTTTTGTGTAAGTTGATATTACCCCATGGCGAAGAGCAAAAGAAACGAAATCGCCTCTTTTTAGCATCTTTCTTATTATAGCCCCCGGTGATAATTTTTAAAAGAAAACAATAATTAAAAATTTAATTTAAACATCATTTATTCAATTGGTAATTATATAATAGTAATACACACAATAGTAATAATAGTAATATAAGGAATATATATATATAGGGTGTTTTTTAACTTTAAGTTGGCATTACTGTTCAAGTTGACGACCGATTTAACAGCTGTCAAGTGATTTATTCTGTTTGGTTTGGCAATTCATCATGAATAGAGACTCAAATAGAAAATTCATGTCAATCGAATAATCCATCGTTGTTTTATTGCAATTTAAAGTTCTATACCTCTAAAAGAAACACCCTTTATAACAAATTGAAACCCATTGGGGTTCAACTGTAACAAAGTATAATAATAATACTATAACAAACAAAATAAAATTCTCACAGTGATACAAACAAAAATTAGAATTGAAAAATTTGATCTTGATTAGTCTTAACTCGAGAACACTCTAATGGTGGGGAGTGAGATGGCGTGGTCTGATATGTCGCTAAATTGTTTAAGTTGAAAAAAATACGACCGCTGGTGTAACTGTAACTAGTTTCATTTCAAAAACAAAATAATTAAATTTAAATATATATTGTCTATTGTACAATTTTAATGGAAAAAGTGAAATAGATTCCATAGACTAGTACTATTAAATATAGAGATTATATCGGTAAAGAGGTAAAATTATTAAAAAAGAAAGGAAAACATAATTTCTAAATACTATATACATATATTAAGAATAAGAAAATATATCCGACTATTATATATCATATTTTAGTATATTTGATAATAAAATGAAATTTATATTATAAGGTAAATATAGATCTGATTGGAAAATATAAAAAGTATTAACGTTATAATTGGAATCAAAAGTTGTCTAGGTTGCCTAATTCTGGGGGGTTCTTATGATGCCGACTCTGTGCATTAATAATCATTAAATAATAGGATTATATTTTTTTCAAAAATTTTAAAATAATTATATTCTTAAATATATATATATATATATTATATATATATAATAAGAATAATATCATAAATATCAAAAATAAGATTAAATTAAAAAAATAAAATTAAAATAAAAAACGGACTTATAAATATATATTTGTTCTATGAAAACCTGATGATAGCGATATAAATGGAAAACACATTCTCGAGTTCAGACTTTTACCAAAATACTATTATGAGAATAATGTCCCTCTTGTTTAGATGTGCACTGTAAGCACCTTGTATGAAATTGTAAATAAAAAAAAAAAAAAAAAAAAAATAAAAATAAACAAAGGTTGCGTTCTCTATTCCAGTTGTAACACTCTCTCCAACCACTGCCCTTGAAAGGAGGTTGAAGGGGTTTTAATTATCAAACAACAGGATAATAATGAAAAGCAAATAGTGGATTGTATCTTGGGTGTAGCTATTGGATGTATGGATGTAAATTGAACGATGCTCTCACTATTATATTCGCCAAGATTGAAATGTAATTTGCGGCAAGCGGTGCCGGGGTCTTATCGTGTGCCGTTGTGCTTATTAAATTCTTGAGCCTCGCATCTTGTTTATAGCTTTACTCCATCCTCCTCCCAAACCTCATAAGATTCATACAGGAACTAAATTGCATATCCAGACTTACGAGAAGGGGGAACAGTTTCAAATACCTTCCAAAAAAAGGAAAAGCAACGTGAAAAAAAATTTACACAAATTACTTGTAAATCTTAATAATGAGCTCACTTTCTAATATATGTATACAATATATATATATATATATATATATATATATATATATATACTTTCTTTTTTTATATTAGAGAATATATCTAATGTATATATGTATATAGAGAAAAAGAAAGACAGGTATATAAATATATATAAAAACCAAGATAATTTTTTATTAAATAAATAAACTTTTTATTTTTAAATTAAAAAAAAATATTAACAAATCGGGTTTTGCATAAAAAACAAAAATATATACAGTAACTATCAAAATTTCTCTACTAACACATATCTACTCTCTGAGTAGTTTAAACTAATATTATTAGTAATTTTTGTCTATATTTTGACACCCCTTAACATAATTGGGATCATTTTTGGAATTATTAAAATTGATTTTGATTTTAATACACACTAAAATTTAAACCAAACTTCCGCTATTTATCATTCTTCTAACCTGGCTAATTAATCGAACATTCCTTCTTTCTTTGAAGAAATATGAATATACTCTTAGAATTAAATAATATTATAATTGTCTTTGTAATTTTTTATTTATCTAAATAAATATTTAGCTATCTAAATATCTTACATAGTTAAATACTTAAATTCTGTAATAACGAAAGATAAAAATATTCGAGAAGAGTTTAAAGCGAGGTTACAATCGGGAAGCGCCTGTTATCATGCAGTAAAGGGGCTTATCAACTCAAAATTATTATTAAAGGGGATAAAAATTAAAATATATAGAACAATTATTTTACCGGCTGTATTATATGGGTGTAAGGCATGGTCTATGACCTTAGGAGACGAGAATTGATTTAGAGTATTTGAGAATAGGATTCTTCCCAGTATTTATGGGCCAAAGAAAGATGGGGTCACCGGGTAATGGCGAAGATTGCATAAGGAGGAATTGCCTGACCTCTCCAGATATAGTTAGAATTATAAAATCGAGTAGGCTGCGGTGGGCAGGACATGTGGCTAAAGTGGGGGAAGAAAGAATGGCGAAAAATATATTGTATGTGTGGGGGGGGGGGAGACCGAGTGGGAAACGCCTGCTTGGAAGACCAAGGACGCACTGGGTGGATAAAGTAGGAAGGGACGTGAGAGAGATGGGAGAGGATAGGGATTGTGGCTCAGAATAGGGAGACTTGGAGAAGTGTGGTTGCTGCGGCCAAGAACTTTCGAGATCCGTAGAGCCACCGATATAGATAGAATAGATAAATATCTTACATGGAATAATTTTCCAAATTCACTAAACAATTTTAAAATTTTATATTTCCCTTATTAATTATTAATATTATTTTTAATAATATTTGTAATTCATTCTTAAAGTCGATAATTTGGCACATTTTTTGAAGATAAACATATTCTTCAATTTTTTAAAAGTTTACAAAATAAGTTATTACGAATATAAAAATTAAAATTCTATTTTTGTAGTATGAACATTTATGTTTTATTCTTGAAGAATGATTTTATATTTGTTTTCAGTTTATCAATTATTGAATAATGTTATTTTTCCCAGAAAGCATTTTAAGAAATTGGACTGTTTATCTAGGAATTCGTCTTCCCTTGGGGAGATTCGTATTTTGGCTAGAATTAGACAAACAAACTTATCGTTTGATAGCTGGCCTCTTCTTTAGACATGAAAAAAAAACGTTGAAAATAGTATAACTTTCAAGATTTTTTTCATATATCCATAAACGAATAACAATCATCATTTTAATGAATATAATTTAAGGGGAAGGAGTGGGGAGGAATCTTAATTTAGTTTCTATCCAATGAATGGATAAATATGGTTATAATATTTTATTTTAAAACAACCATCCACCTTGTATCCTTAAACTATAATTACACTTAGGTTGTCTGTTAATTTGGTAATGACTCTGTTCAAGAAGGTTGAGTATCTCGTCTTTATACTAATATCCGCATAGTTGCAATATTTGTTGATGGTCCAACCCTTACTAACAACAACTCTTAAAGTTTACTTCATCCCTTCCTCTCACTTCATCCCATATACCCCTTAGTAGAAGCAATGTCAGCTCAATTCACAAGGGATCCAATTTATGAGAGCACTATATATACATCTATATATATATATCTCATGAAATTGTATCAAAATAATATCATTAGAATAATGCAATTTCAAAGCATTTTTGTATAGCTATAAAACATCAATTGAAATAAAAAATACATATACCTTACTTTATTAAATAACCTTCATCAATATCAATTTATTTTATTTTCCGTATCTGGAATATTCAAATTCAAAATTAAATGAATGGAAGATAGTCTTTTTTTAAATTTAAAAAAAACGACTATCACTAAATTACATTCATAATAAAAAAAAAATCAGAATTTTTATAAATTATTGCCTTATTTAATTTTATTTTTACTTTTCGATATATACTTATATAAATGTATATTTATTTTATTCAAGATATTTCTGCTCTGTTAAAAAAGAAAATTAACAAATAATTTAATTTGTAAAAGAATCATGCAATTGAGATTTTTAAGTCAATTTTTGCCTAAAAAAAAGCTACTGAAATTTGAGTTAATTTGGAGTTCATTATATTTTACTTTTTATTTTAAGATTTTATTTATTGATTTTATTTATCAATTTCTATGATTACTTCTTCAATTTTTTTTCATATTATCTGAGATTTTTGTCAAATCATCAAATATATTTGAATCTTTCGAATTTATTTACCAAATTGGATTTCACTCCAATTCATTTCATTTGGTCGAATCACATATTTATATTCTAATGATTAAATATATAACGCGTTCTCTTTAAGCCATTCCGATTTTGAAAATGTCTCGATATTGGATCAATCAAAAATAAAACTATTTAGATTTTTTATTTTTAAATTTAATATTAAGTTATTATTTAATATTAGAAATTAGAAATATTATAATATAATAAATATTGTACATAAATAAATAAATATTTGTTTTTTAATTTGTAATTATACTAATTAAATATTTTAAATGTAAGATAAATAAATATAATTTTGAAATTATTTAAAAAAAAAAAGAAAAAAAGTTTTTTCATTACATTCATTTGAAAGAGTTTTTGCTTTTGTGATGCCCCGCATAATTGGATGACTTGAGTAAATAAGAGGGAAAGAATAAAAAAAAATCTGCCTTGAAGAATCTGTCTTTTGTCTCTGCACAACTATTTATATTAGTTTTTTCCTCCCCATGGCTTCTCCTCCCTGACATTCATTATTCTTAAGAAAAGTGTCATTTAGTGTAACTGAAAAAGGAAGTTCATCCCTCACAGCTGATTGATTCATTTATTTTCCACTCAAAGTGGATAATAAATATATATTACGAAAACGAAATTAGATGATAAATATTAGACATATATATGATACGATTTAACCTAATGGTTTAAATATAAATAACAATTCTATGATAAATTTTATTTTTATTTTATTTTAGAAAAAAATGGAGAATTTTTACCGACCGACGATAGTAAGGGAGGTATTGTTTTCACACCAAATTTCACATGTGGAGATTTTTACATATCTCCACGAATCATGCATTTTCTTAACCGAAAAAAGTATTTTTAGCATGATGTCTGTCCGTCCGTCTGTCCGTCTGTCCGTCTGTCCGTCTGTCTGTCCGTCCGTATAGATGTGTACAGCCTGAACGGCTTAACGGATTTTGATGAAATTTGGTATATTTACTTAATGCATCAGTGGGATGAATTGATCAACTTTTGGTGCAAATCCGGAAACCGGAAGTGGTAGTATTAGCGATCGACGATAAGAAGGGAAGGGTTATTTTCGCACCAAATTTCCCATAAGGAGATTTTTTTACATATCACCACGAATGTATTGGTTTTATCCTCGGGAAAAATCATCTTCATTATGTTTTTCTTAATTTAAAATTATATGACGTCACCCAGCCCTTCATGACGTCACAGCCTCGGGTAACGCCGGGTAACGCCGGCTACTTCAACTATAAATTATAAATAAAATAAAATTAAAAATATATATGTTCTATCCATATCTGTTTTTTATTACATTAATAGATATATTAAAATTATTTGAAATTGTTTCTGTAGCTGGAAATTAATTTATTTCAAACCTTCGGTCGGTTCGGACCTGGCCACAGGTCAACTTATTTGACTTGTTATCAGAGCCGTAACTCGATATTACGGCGCCCGGTCCCTATGTTTTTTTTTATTATACAAGAAATGTTTTTAATTAATTAATAAAATGTATTTTTCTGAAAAATAAATAAATATTTCTATAATAATTCTATAAAATTACATTCTGTGTACTTTATACTTTCTAATTCTGTTACTACTGTATTGCTTGCAATTGTAATTGTCTTGCGACAAATTATCTTCATGCGCCTAATGCTGGAACATCGCTTCCACCATTTATGTAACTAACAACTCTCCTTGTTATTATTAGTATTATTGTCTATGTGATTTTTCGAAATTTTTTTTTTTTACCGTTTTTCAACCTTTCTAAAGAAACATTAATAAGTATCTTATATAGATATAATCTCTCTTTAACATTATAAACATTATAAATTGAAAAATATATAAGAATCATATTTGATAATTCAATGATGCAAAATAATAAGTATTTTTTTTTCTTTTGTTTCAGGTAAGTGTTTAACATAATTTTGAATAATGGAGAAGCAAAGATCACTAAGATAAGTATATGGACATATGATTCTCAATAAAAATTATGAAAATACAGCTTATTTAAAAATGATTTGTTTATTTTATTATTCAGGTAAAATTGCAAAATATATTTTTTAATTAATTTGCAAAAAAAATATTTGAATTAATTCTTTATTAAGTATTTTAATTATAAATCAAATATATTTCTTATACATTTTTAAAATATAAATAAAAAAAAAATTATTTTGGTAAAGTTATCTCTTTACAAATTATAAATTAATTAGGAATATTTTTTTAAAGTAAAGTACAGATGAGAAAATATATAGTATAATAAATTAGCTGGAGTGTCTCCACTCGACTATCTCGCAATTTGAATTGGATTAAATAACATAATATATTATTTTTAAATTAAATTTAATTAATTATAAATTATAAATAATAAAGATTAAACCAGCGCATGTTTGGCTTTTTATTGATGGCACCATGGCACGTATTGGCGCGTGAGATTTGCAGTAGTAAAAAATTAATTCTGGTACTTTCAGCAATTCAATCAAGCTAAAATTCTATATATAGCAGTTTTATACAATTATTAATCATGTGAAAAATTATCAAACATATATTTTTATTTTTACGGTCACTTTAGAGGAAAAAAAATCAAAACGTTGTAGATAATGACCCTCTTCCGGTTTACCTACATTTCTCAAAAGTTGATAGAAAACTATGAATTTTGAATAATGTCCATGTACCAAATTTCATCATTCTAGCTCAAACCGTTTTTGCGTAATCTTGCCTACATACATACACACATACACACATACACACACACACACACACAGACAGACATTTTTCTCAACCTTAGTGAAAATGATTCAGGTACCTTCAAAACGTATAAAAACATCAAAATCTCAACATCGAAAATTTTCGTGATCGCAATACTATCTCTGGCCAGATAGTAAAAATGGGTAAAATAATTTATATTCATCTTTAATTCTATTTTTATTAATGTCTATTTTTATGATTGTTTTACTTTTCATAGAGGTTTTTGAAATGATTTTTGATATTTTCTTATTTTTTTTTTTTAAATTTAAATATTAATAATATATGTTATAATTTATTAATAAAATAATTTGAGGCTTAAAAAATATTTAAAACAGATGTTTACTTTTTTTCAAATTGATCCAGATAATAGAGCAAGTTGTTTGTGGTAAGAGAATAAATCAGTTCTCTAGTAGGAGTTGCAACCGCCTTGACAAATAAACAAACGTCAATTCAAGATGGCGGGGCCAACTGACTCAATTTACGAGACGAAGAACCTCTCTCACTCATGCCTTCATCTTTTATATCCCTCTAAACAAATTACAATACATAAAAGGTTATTTAGATAAAAGAAATACTTATTCATTCGAATAAAACAAAAAAAAAAAAAAAAAAAAATAACAACTACAACAATCACCCCCCCCTCCCCTTTACTTGTTTATTTTGAAACACTCGTTAGAAAAAAGAAAATAGAATTTAATATAACTAAAAAAAAAGGGGAAAAAATATACAAATATTTCCTACCCTGCTGCATTTACTCTAAAATAAACAAATTTATATTTTCTATTAATTTGTTTTCATTATCTACAAATAGTTGCAAATAAATATATTTGTTTAGGGTTTATTTACTTTCATTGCTAATTAAGGTAATGAGCTTGAGTGGCCTAAATATGGCAATATCTTTTATTTCAGAGAGAGAGAGAGAAAGCTTCTACCAATTAATTTTCTACCCATTAACATTCATAAATTAAACAAACCTATATTTATTATTTATGTTATTAATACTATTCTTTCTTTCTTTATAATTTAATTAAAAACAGGTAAACTTATTTATTATTTTCTTAGTAAGTTTTCAGTCATATAATTTATTAGTGCCATTAATAATGTCTTCAAATTCACATATTCAATTTTTTACCGACCGACGATAGTAAGGGAGGTATTGTTTTCACACCAAATTAAAAATGTGGAGATTTTTACATAATTTTCTTAACAGAAAAAAGTATTTTTAGCATGATGTCTGTCCTTCCGTCCGTATAGATGTGTACAGCTTGAACGGCTCAACGGATTTTGATGAAATTCAGTATATTTACTTAATGCATCAGTTTGATGAATTGATCATCTCTTGGTCCAAATCCGGCAACCGGAAGTGGTAATATTACCGATCGACCATAGGAAGGGCAGGGTTATTTTCACACCAAATTTCACAGGAGGAGATTTGTTATATATCTCCACACACAAATCTCTCTCATGCACTTTGTATTGGTTTTATCCTCTTTATCCTCTTTATTAGTTTTTTCTTAATTTAAAATTGTATGACGTCATCCAGCCTGGTCTTACTTATATATTATAAATAAAATAAAATTAAAAATATTTATGTTATATGCCTATCTGTTTTTTATTATATTAATTAATTAATAGATATATTAAAATTATTTGAAATTGTTTCTGTAGCTGGAAATTAATTTACTTCAAACCGTCGGTCGGTTCGAACCTGGCCACAGGTCAACTTATTCCATTTAATTAAATCCAAAAGCTCAGACACAGTCAAGTAATTGGTAAACTGCATCCCCCAAATCCATTGTGCTACAGTAAACTGTATTTAAATTTAAGAATCATTTTATTTTTTAGTTAAATAATATTTAAAATAATATAAATATTGATAAAAACATCATATTGTTAAATAAAAATAATAAAGTAATTTTTAGAGGGATTAAAATGAATATTTTTTTAATTGAGATAAAATTACCATGGTGATTGAAGAGAAAAAATAATCTATATTGGAGCAAGAATAAAAAAAAAGAATCTTTATTGAGACTTGTAAATATATTAATCTTATTAATAACCACTTAAAAAAAATTCAAATTAAAAAAAAAACCTTTTAAAAAAAATTGTATAATTATATATATAAATTGAAATATTCATTTATTTCTTATTAGTTTAATAGTGAAATCCCCCCCCCCCTCTCTCTCTCTTTATAATAACCATTATTCGATCGCGATTGATATATTAACTGATTTTTATTTTGTTGACCCTTGAATTTCGTTTCATCCACTTCATTTAATCATTTCTAAAATATTTTTCATTTTAACGACCATCATATAGATTGAAGGAGATGACCTCCAGGCAACCCTATTATAAACGTTAACGTTAAGCAAAAACAGTCATTTCCTGAAAGGAAAGAGGGAAGAGAGGGGAATAGTGTGAGTGTGGTGAAGCCAGGGGGAGGCTGTTGACCAATGGCGGACTGTTAGACTAATGATTGGAGGCAAAAGACACGCGCAAATGCGATTTATTTGCCTCCAAATAAAGAGAGGACACTTGACAGAGCGTTCATTAAAAGCGACCAAACCCTCGCTAATATTTTCACACACACACACATCTTCATGCACCCATCTTTCGGCTTCTCTTCAATCCCGGAAATGACCACTTTGTCGCGAGAATGGCGTGCGCTTTCCCATCCGAACCCAATAGAGTTACATAGATAGACAAAAGGTATGATGGGGGATGATTGAAATCATTTGACTTGATTTTCATTGTGTAAAATTTCTGTTGTTTGAATCACGTACGACGGGCTGAGTGTGAAGGGTGTCATTCTCTTCAAGAGTAACACTTTATATGTAGGATCAGATAACATAATAGCATAGTAGGTTTTACAAACTAGCATCAGGAATTAACAGGAAATAATAGCCGCCATTATTATATGTTTATTAATATATACTAACTACTAAAGAAAATAGAATAAAAGATGTACAAACTTGGAAAATATTAACGATTATCTTTGAAATAAATAACTTAATTAGATTTTTTATTACAAATATTAAAATTATATTCTTATTATAATGAATAAAATTTATATATTCTATTTTACATATAATATCAATTCTTATTATTCTTATTATCAATAAATTTATTTTAAATTAACTTGGAATATTTCTTTAATCAAAATTTTATGAGATTTTCCATGACATAAAATATATTATCGTCTCTTGAATATACAAGGGGAGATAATTTTCAATTAAATTTTATTAAAAAGAGACTTTTAGCAAAATTATAATTGAATATTAGCAACCGACCAAATAATTGGAACATGTAGGATATTGTTCAAATTATAACAACTTAAGCGTATGCCTATAATTTATTTTTAACCATTCAAATTAATTAACAAAAATCTTTTTTTTTTTATTCTCTAATTGATTTGAATTGTTTTTAAAACTTATAGAAATGCGAATATAAAGATTTTTAAAATTTCTATATGATATCCAAATAAGAACTGCCGAGGATCATAAATAGATAAAACAAATATTTTTTTTTTCAAGTAAATATAATAATTTTAATTTTTTTTAATTTTAATTTTATATACACCTATCCCCCGATTTACACGGTACTTGTTTTACACGTTTTCGCTTTTACACGGTTTTCCAAATAAGTTTTTTTTTGTTTTTATCTCACTCTACTAAATGCGCTGTGTACACATCTCACGGGGAATCCCGTGCTGTCTTGCTGCACATGCACACTGTGTCTGTATTTCTTCGCATAAAATTAAAGTTTTATCTAGCAATTGTTAATAACCAATTTTATTACCATCTCTCAGAATGTAAATATTTCTGCTTCAAACATCGAATCGGCACAAATAACTTCGAGTGATGAAAGCGAATTCCAACCTTCGATTCCGAAAAAAAGAATGAGAGTAATTTCTGATAGTGATGAAGGATAATAAAACACCTTTAGTTTTATTTTTTGTTCTTCTGTTTAATGTATTGTAATTAAATAAAAAAACAGTGTTTCCGTAATATATTACATATTTTAACCTGTCAATGCATTTTATTTTTATTTCTGTGTACACCTAAAAATATTGAAAAAATCACAACTATTAAATAGCAAAATTATGCATTTTCTGTAAGCTTTTCGATTTACACGGTTTTGACTTGAAAATTTTTAATTTTCGATTTACACGTTTTTCTCAGGAACGTATCTACCGTGTAAATCGGAGGATAGGTGTATATATAACATAATATTGCCTGAGAGAGTAGGATTAAGTAGCATCATACGTGTTGTGTTTGTATTAAATTTCAAAATTAGTGTTAAATGAGTAAATTAATAAATTAGTAAAGATTTATGCATGTATTTAAACCAAATCATTGGTGGAATTTCTAGGAGATGATGAATCAAAACAATTTTTTTTTATTTAAAATTTATAATTCGATCCATGGAAATAGCAAAAGTAATAAGTTTAATAATTACTAAACTAAGCTAATATTTCAAATATATACACTTTTTATTTTATTGTGATAAAATCAAATAAAGATCTCAATTCAAATTAGTCTAAAAAAGGAAAATTTTCTTTTCTTTAGCACATTTCTAACTAATAATTATAAATTCTTAGTATAGATATTTCCCATATCGATTCTAATAACTATACTATTTTATAAACGCTATATCTACTCGTATATATATATATGTATATATATATATATATATATATATATATGTATATCCCAAATGTATAATTTTATTATATTCGAATTCTATTTTTATTTTCTAAAATCATTTCCCTAAAATTTTTTGAATAATTAATGCTACAATTAAATATATAAAAATATATAATTATATTGTTTTAATCACAAATAGTACAATAGCTTTAGTAAGGAGTGTATAGTAATTTCGTATATAATGTTTATTTAGACGGTGGTAATGAAGTTGTTCTGATGGTGTGATAGCCAAGCTAATCAACGACCCAATAGGCCACTTCTCAAGATGTCGACTCTCGCCTTTAATTACCCTATCGTTGGTTTTAATCTTCGATACCCCATCATTTCACTTAATTACACTACCCTTTCGATTTAATTCACTATAATTTCTAACATATTTTAAAAAAAGATTTATCATGATTAAGCCATTAAATTCAAACAAGAAGAGTCTATTTTGGATACACAACTTTGAGATTTAATTTTCGTAATGAATGAATGGGATTACCCTTATCTGATCAACCAAACCCATCACCTTCAATTTATATATATATATATATATAAATTATAATGAAACTAATTATTTTATTTTTCACTTTTCATTAATATTTCTCTAAAAAAATATTTAAATAAACATATTTAATATTAAATTTCCTTATATATATATATATATATATATTAAACTTTTGAATGGAAATAATTAAAGCAAAATACACAGAAAATGAATGACTAATTACCCTTATTACTTTTATAATATTATTTATTTATTGAATAACATTTTGTTTATATTTGTCATTAAAACATTTTCTGTTAATTATTTTATAATTTTGCCTTTTTAGTTATTTTATAAAATTATTTAATATGTAAAGAGTTAATATTATGTGTGATTGAATATTATTTTAATATAAATATTAACTTTTTTTTATTTAAAAATTATATATATATTTAGAATTTAGAATATTTAATAATGACTGATGAATGGTTTATTTAGTATAGATATATAAAAAGTATAGATAGACAGAATGAATAATTATTTATAGAATTTATAAATAATAATTTTACACTAAACGTATTGGTTTTATTAAATTTAATTAAATTTATGATATAAATAGAATGACCATTCGGTCTGGGACAGTCCCAGATTAAAACTGTGTATCCCTGGAGGGATGTCTCGCATTGGTTAGGAAAATTAGATATAAGAATATTTTATAATGTGTGAAATATGATATTACACATTTAAAATAAATTAATTATTAATTCATTTAAAACGAGTTATGATTAGGATTACTGGGAGTTTGTGGGAGTGAAAGAGAGAAGTAGATTGGGATTTAACTTCATTGCATCTTAATATATTCCATTTCTAAAGTCGTTTTTTTCTTTCTCTCACTCCTTCGGAATAATTTAAATTTTTTAGAGTAAGCAAAAGAAGAAATGTCGCATTAAATCAACAACACTAAGGGTTGGAAGAAACGACCAAAATTATATATATATATATATATATAAAACGAAAAATAGGAGAGAAAAAAACATTTAGAAATAAATAATACGAATATATTAGCATGAGAAATAAACTTTAATTTCTTTAAAAAAATTTTTTTTAACATTGTTAAATACTTATTATAAAATCTATATATTTTCACTTTCCAAAAGAAGTTAAAAATGGTTCAGTTTTTTTTTTATCATTTATTTAATTAATAGGTCAAGAATTGTTTAATATATTAATATTTATATACCTTTCCATTTCTATCAAATAAATTTTTATAATATATTGAAAATGAAATAAATATTATTCTGATGAAAATATTCAAGTTTTTGCCATTAAAAATATATAAATAAATTTTTCAATATATGAATTTAAATAGTTTTCAATTTTTGGATTCCACAATTTTGGAATTTGTGTATCAAAATAACTATTTTTAATTAATTAATATTTTCAACCTCGAAATTTTTTTCTTTATGAGTAGTAATAGATTTTTTTTTTTTTTTGTAATTTTTGATCAATAATATATATAAAGAATATAATGAATGAAGTAAAAGTATTTATTTTTTTCTATTTTATTTTATTTTGAACCTTTCACATAATGAAATCTAAAACAGGAGTGGAAACTTTGCTTATTACTAGCGGCATTTAATTAAATGTAAATTTAATTAATTTCTTAAATCCAACAGCATTAAGGTCAAAAAGGAAAGTTCAGTTTCTGATTTCATTCCAATTAACAAAAGAGCTTGACTATAAAATTGTTCACTCACAAGTTATGCGGGTTCCTTTCTTTGATGTAACTCTCCTCCACCAAAAAATCTCAAAAATTAAAAACCTAGTAGATAATTAAAGGATTTTTTTATCCATACTTTGACAATTTTATTGGTATTTTTTATAAAAATAAAATTAAATAATTAAAAAAAATACTAATTTGAATAAAATATAATATTTACTTTCCTACTGAGTTTAGGGTTGTCATGAAAGTTTGTATTTCTTGTTATCTTTATCAATTAATACTATTAATTTATAGTAAAAAATCAAACTCTTTTTGATTTAATATAAAGCAGGTATATAACAAGTATATAGATTTGATAAGAAAAATAATCATAATATGTCATTTATCGCTGAAAAGATAATTCTGATTTTTTCATAGACATAGAAAAACAAAATATTTTTTATTTTTTTATCCTGAAATTAAATCTTCTCTATGTATTTACATTTATTAAAATAAAATAAAATTATTTTTTCAACTTTTTGCAATGTGGTGTTAGGAAACTGAAAGAATTTTTATATTTTTAATATTTTGGACACAACTTTGAGATTTAATTTTCGTAATGAATGAATGGGATTACCCTTATCAGATCATCAACTAAACCCATCTCTTTCTATTTATATATATACATATATAAGTATATAACTAATAATCAAATTAATTATTTTAATTTTCACTTTTCATTAATATTAGTAGGCTTTTAGCAAAGCATATGACTGAAATAATTAGTACGTATGATTCAAATTTGTCTTGAAGGTAAAGGAAGAGTAAGATGCGGGAATCAATTATTAGAAACATGAAATTTTGAATAGGTTGAAACAACAACATCAATTTTATTTAATTTAACATTTCAATACCTGATTAGAAAATTGGGGAGAAATGGATAAAAATCCAAGAATAGGGGATGATAGGCTAGTGAAAAATATATTTATGAGGAGACCGATTGGGAAACTACCGCTTGGAAGTCCAAGGAAGTGGTCAGTAGACAATGAAGCAGTGAGAGAGTTGGGAAAAATAGAAGTTGCTTGGGTGTAGTTCAAGATAAACACATTTGGAGAAATGTATTTATTGCTGCCAAGAGCTTTCGAGTTCCTTTGAGTCACAAAGATAGATAAATATATTTAATGAGTATAGATAATGAAGCTTTGTATTAATTATTCAGTTTTGTTTTTTACAGAATAATTTTTACCGACCGACGATAGTAAGGAGGTATTGTTTTTACACCAAATTTCACATGTGGAGATTTTTACATATCTCCACGAATCATGCATTATCTTAACAGAAAAAAGTATTTTTAGCATGATGTCTGTCCGTCCGTCCGTCCGTATAGATATTTACTTAATGCATCAGTATGATGAATTGATCAACTTTTGGTGCAAATTCGGAAACCGGATTAGCGATCGACGTTAGGAAGGGAAGGGTTATTTTCACACCAAATTTCACATGAGGGGATTTTTTACATATCACCACGAATCATGCACTTTGTATTGGTTTTATCCTCGAGAAAAATCATCTTTATTAGTTTTTTCTTGATTTAAAATTATATGACGTTATCCAGCCATTCATGACGTCACAGCCTGGTCTTACATATATATTATAAATAAAATAAAATTAAAAATATTTATGTTATATGCCTATCTGTTTTTTATTACATTAATAGATATATTAAAATTATTTGAAATTGTTTCTGTAGCTGTGGAAATTAATTTACTTCAA